>QLTV01003461.1:3716087-3742186 GCA_003457575.1 Thermophis baileyi | reverse complement strand
GAGGGGGGAAGGAAGGAAAGTAAAATCTGAGGAGGGGGGAAGGAAGGAAGGTGAAATCAGAGCAGGGGGGAAGGAAGGAAGGTGAAATCAGGAGGGGGAAGGAAGGAAAGTAAAATCAGAGGAGGGGGGTCTGCGGGACTTAAAATTATGAATTAGGGTCCGTGGGATTTAAAATTATGAATTTGGTGGTCCGCAGGATTTAAAATTATGACCTTGGTGGTCCCTGAGGTCCAAAAGGTTGGGGACCCCTGCACTAGGACTCCAAGATCCCTGTCACAGTCAGTGCTATCAAGCCTGGTTTCACCCAGTTTGTATGTATACTTTGGGGTTTTTTTTACCTAAGTGTAGGACTTTACTTTTTTCTACATTGAATTTCATTTTGTTGGATAGGGCCCAGCGCTCAAGTCTGTCAAGATCCGTCTGGATCTTGAGCCTATCTTCTGGGGTGTTAGCTATTCCTGCCAGCTTAGTGTCATCTGCAAATTTGGTAAGTTCCCCTACTATTCCCTCATCTAAGTCGTTTATGAAGATATTGAAGAGTACTGGGCCTAAGACGGAGCCTTGTGGTACCCCACTACTTACTTCTCTCCATGTGGACTTAGATCCATTAAGGACTACTCGTTGAGTACGGTTTGTCAGCCAGTTGTGGATCCATCTGGTGGTGAGGTTGTCTACCCCACTTTTCTCTAGCTTATGAAGAAGTAGGTCCATTTTGTCGAATGCCTTGCTGAAGTCTAGGTATATTAAGTCCACAGTATTTCGCTGGTCTACTATAATTACCTCTATCTTATATCTTTCGCCTCTTAAAGCATTTAAAACCTTTTTTAAATAAAATAAATGTATTATCAAGATGATCCTAAGCAGAAATCTGCTAGTTTAGGAGAATCACAGCATAGAATGGGTGAAAGCAATCTTCTTCTGCCTCAGATACCATTTCAACTTTGCAGGATCCTATCTGAGTTGGTCACCGGGACCAGAGATTTAGTCTTCAACATTGTGCCCTGCCTAAAGATTGCAAAAGATAGGATGGATAATAATGTAGATAGGTCTGAGGGATTTGGCTTGCTTTGAGTAGAGTATTATAAGGAATGAAATAAATGATTTAAGACAGAAAAGTATTAAGTATGATCTTGCTTTTCAGGGCTTGCCAAAATAAATAAATTGCCCTAATTCAGGAGAGAATTGCTGGGTTTTAAACCACCTAGTTTTGTTAAAGACCTCAGAGTAATATTCCCCTTCAATTCTCCCACACAAAATACACAAAAATGCCCTGAAAATTTGGCCGTGATTACTCTGGGAGCTGCAAAAAGGATGTTTGCAGAGGCATTAACCTGTGTGGGAAGGTCAAGGGGAGCAAATGACAAAGCAATGTTGGGCCATCATGATGCAAGCCCCATCCCTTTTGTTATGATCTCACACATCAGGGGTGACATTCAAATTTTTTCCCTACCGGTTCTGTGGGCGTGGCTTGGTGGGGGGGTCCTGTGACTGAGTGGGTGTGACCAACTCGATGTCACTCATGGCCACGCCCACTCAGTCACATGACTCCCCCACAAAGCCACGCCCATAGAACCGGTATTCTCACTGGCTCAAGGTTGACTCAAACTTCCATCCTTCTGAGGTCAGTAAAATGAGGACCCAGATTGTTGGGGGCAATATGTTGACTCTGTAAACTGCTTAGAGAGGGCTGTAAAGCACCGTGAAGCGGTATATAAGTCTAACTGCTATTGCTATAGCCAAGTTTTTATTTTTGGCTTTTTTTGGAGAGGGGTGTCAGTGGGACTCAATAGCTGATCATTATTCTTGGAATTGTTCCTCTTAGACCCGTGATGGCGAACCTATGGCACGTGTGCTAGAGGTGGCACGCAGCGCCCTCTCTGTGGGCACACGAGCCGTCGCCCCAGTTCAGCTCCGCTGCACATGCGCCTCCTGCCTGCCAGTTGGTCTTTGGGTCTCTGCCGCACATGCACGGGGGGGCAGGGTGCATGCGGGGGCCCGCATGCATGGGGTAGTGTGCGGGGGGGCGCGTGCGCTTGCGGGGGGGCAGGGCTCATGCGGGGGGAACATGCATGCATGGGGGGCCGTGCACGCATCTGTGGGGGGCGTGCATGCATGCGCGGGGAGAGTGCAGGGGCACGCATCTGTGGGGGGCATGCACATGCGTGGGGGGCATGCACATGCGTGGGGGCCATGTGCACATTGCATTTTTGGGGTTTGGGTGCACGCACATTCACACGGGCATGCACGCTTTGGGCACTCGGTCCAGAAAAGGTTAGTCATCACTGTCTTAGATCCTCATCAGGTTATCACTGAATCCTGAAGCCAGAAGGAATCTCATAAAATATACTAACCTAAATACTCAGCCTTCCTGTTCTTACATACAGAAAATAAAAGGGCATATTCTAGTATTGCCTGGAAGGCTGTGAGAAAAGGTGTAAATTGAAAGTAAACTCTGATTGAGTTGCAACAGGATTATTATATCATGAACAAAATAATGTTTTTTTTTTGATAAAGCTTGTTTTGACAATTTGACCTATATATTTAAAAAAAAAAAGCTTGCAGTGGTCTGTGCAGAAATCATCTTGTAATCTTTGCTTATGGGATTATAAAGAGATCCGCTATTAGCCATTCTAGGAGATACAATTTTGTAATGGGTGGCAGACATATTTTGATTCATTCAGAGTTAAAGCCTGTCCATCTGCTTATTCTTCTCCAAAGTAAATGTGACCAACAACCTTAGTTACTGACTGCACTGCATATATGCCAGTGAGATTGTATATGATATGATATGGTAAAGGGTAGATAGAAAATTTTTATTTCTTCATTAAGCTTCTATACTGTTGCAAATGAAATGAAGCCCAGTTTGATGTAGTGGTTAAGGCACCAGGCTAGAAACCATTGAATTCTAATCCTGCCTTAGGCCTGAAATCCTTTTGGGAGAATTTGGGCCAGTCACTCTCTCTCATCCCGCAACATCAGGCTTGGGTGACAAGATGGTTAGTCAAATCCTGTCCACAGCACCCGGTTGTTCCAGAAAAATCAGACCCTGCACTTGAGGAAAAAATGCTAGGAAGAAAAAATCTTGCAAACGAAACAATGCAGTACAGGTAATCCTTGACTTGCAACAGTTTGTTTAGTGACCATTTAAAATTACAACAGCACTGAGAAAAGGGACTTATGATTATTTTTCACATTTACAACTGTTGCAGCATCCCCACGGTCACGTGATCAAAATTCAGACTTGGCAACTGACTCATATTTATGACGGTTGCAGTGTCCCAGAGTCATGTGATCATCTTTTGCGACCTTCTGACAAGCAAAGTCAATGGGGAAGCCAAAGTCACTTCACAACTATGTTACTAACTTAACAATTTCAGTGATTCGCTTAACAACTGTGGCAAGAAAAGTCATAAAATGGGGCAAAACTCACTTAACAAATGTCTCGCTTAACAACAGAAATTTTGTGGTCATAAATCGAGGGCTATCTGTCTGACGCAGCATAATCTACAAACATAAAACATCCTCAGTGGAATAAATAACGCATCTGTAGTAAAGATTCAATCAGCAAAATTCTTTCTTTCTTTTCATTACTCAAAAGAACCTGAAGAAACGTATAACAATCTATTCACATTTAGCTAAGCTAATGTGAAAAGACCCGGGGGGGGGGGGCGGGGGTGTCTCAATCTCAACCAGCTTCTGCAAGGCAATCAATGTCAGATCAAGTCTGACCTCTGAGGGAAAGCTGGCCAAAAGCCCTGGGCCGTGGTAGGAAAATATCGCCTCCCACCCCTAAAAGTTGATGAAACTGAGGGATTTTCAGCATTCTTTTCCAAGGATGTGCATATTGAACCCATTATTACATTCAATTAATTATGTAACTTACTTAATTCCCCACCCCCACTCCCGCCTTCAGATTAGTGCTAGCCCTGTTACCTTGATTTCAATCACATCATTTGTGTGGGAATATGAAAAGACAACTCATTGGATGCTGGCCTCTGCCTAATGCTTATCTGTTAGATGATAACACTTGGTTGTTTTAGGGATATTATGCAACCAATCTCCTTGGCAATTATCCGTTACCGTGTGCCATCTTTGGTTCCTGCTGTTTTCCTCTGCTCCGCAGGTTATCAGTCTCGTCTGGTCTTTTGCACCATTGATAATGAAGCCTATCCGGATTATATGTGCAGAGATAAACCATGGCCAGGAAATAACCGCACCTGCGGCCTCCAGCCCTGTCCCCAGACAAAACGGTGAGCTTTGATTTGGTTTCTCTCTTCTCTGAGATACCTTGAAATCTAAGAATCAGTCAAAGACAGAAATAACTTGGTAGTCTCTGTTCGGGGCCCTTGCTGCTCTCATATGAAATGCGTACAGAGAATCCTGAGCCCTCCAAAAGCACAGGTAGCCCTCAACTTACAACCATTCATTTAGTGACTGTTTGAAGTTACAGTGGCACTGAAGAAACTGACTTATGACCGGTTTTCACACTTACGACCGTTGCAGCATCTCCATGGTCATGTGATCTAAATTTGGGTGCTTGACAACTAGCATGCATTTATGACTTTTCCGGGTTCACGTGATCACGGTTTGTTACCTTCCCAGCCAGCTTCCAACAAGCAAAGTCAATGAGGGAAGGCAGATTTACTTAATGACCATGCGATTCACTTAACAACTGCAGGGATTTGCTTCATAATTATGGCAAAAAAGGGTCATTAAACGGGGTAAAACTCACTTAACAGTTGCCTTACTTAGCAACAGAAATTTGGGGCTCAGTTGTGGTTGTAAGTCAAGGCCCACCTATCATACAAGCTAGAACAAAATTGTTATCTGAGGGAAAAAAATGTTACAATTGGCAAGCTAATTGGGTAGGAATAGGCAATCTCTTTTCTTTGGGACTTGCCTATTCACAAAATGTTTTCCAGGTTGGGTGTAGCTAATCACACAACACGTACTTTTTTATTGATTTATTAATCAAATGTATGTTGTTAATCTTTCTTTCATTTTTTTATTGGCAAATTGTTGCTCTCCAAGATGTATGCCATCTTTCTAGACACGTTAACCAATGAACAAAGAAAAAAGTAGCTACGAAATCTACTGTTTTTCTTTTCTAAGCAAGTCAATGCAATCTGTGTGAGGTCCAAGGAAACTTCTGGGAATGAAAATGATGCTAGAAGCTGGTGCTTTGCTTTCCCACTTACCATCAACCCAGTTAATTAAATTAAAAGCACCTGACTCCTCTCTTAGGAGAAGGGGTCAATATTGCTAAACAAACTAGGAAGGGTAGATAAAAGCTTTCTGTTAGAAGATCATAGCATATTTCCTGATTAGTGGGAAACCGTACTGGAGAGACCCTCCTTGCGTGAAATGCAAGTGGTGAGTGGCGGGAATTCCTTTTCATTTTATCAAAAGACTTTATTATTATTTAGAAAGGATGCAGATTACCAGCTGTCTGCAAGGAATATAAATCCTTCCATTCCCCACTATCCTGTCAGAGCTGAAGAAGCTTCTTGGATGAGAAGCGAAACGTCTTCAAAAGAAAAAAACAAGAAAGTCCAGTTGCCTCCTGAAAAAAAGCACCTTTGGGATGACCTGGATGACTGAGAATCTCTACAGACTATTATTTAGAAAGTTTTAGAAATATGAAGTTGTTTCCTCTGTTTTAGCACTACAACTTTTCTGAGCATAATTAGGTTTCTGCTTGTAATATGAACAGAATACAAAGCAAGCATCCACCTTCAGATCTCCAAAAGATGCGTCACAATTTGAACTTTCACAGAATTAGACCACAATCCTCCCCTTCCTTCCCCTGTTCACTATGACCTCTTGCTAATTTCCAAGTACTTAGTGGGTTCTTGTGGCTACAATGAATAAAAAAAAAATTGGGGCAATTCAAATGAAGAGATCAAACCATGAAAGCAATTTTTTTTTTGTTATATGCAACTTTTGGAGGGAGTGATTTGAAGACATGATGAAGGGCAGGGGAAACTGAATTCTTCCCACCACCCACATATTTGGCCTTGATTTGAATTGGCTCTTCTTCTTGTGGGTAATAAAGTGCCTGTATGTTTTCTGCATAATAGTAGCTATGGTGGGTGGTCTATTTTGGTGCAGGAAATTGGCACAGCTGCAAAGAGGGGAGATGGCTACTGCCTGCCCATGACCCTGATCCAAATTGGACCCCATCCCAACATCCTTTGGCAGTGTTTTTCAACCTTGGTAACTTGAAGATGTGTTGACTTCAATTCCCAGAATTCCCAGCCAGCCATGCTAGCTGAGGAAGGGCCATGCTGGCTTAGCAATCCTGAGAATTGAAGTTCAAACATCTTCAAATTGCCAAGGTTGAGAAACACTGTCCTAAGGCTTTAAAAAAATGGCAGCGGAGGTTTCCGATCCATCATCAAAATCCCTTTTAGTTTGGCTCTAAAAAGATAGAAATCATACTGTAAAAGACAGACCCAGATGTCTATATATTTATTATGGGCTTTAAAATCTTTGTTCTATATACAAAGGGTATCTTACCTCTATCTGCCGGGAGCATGGAGCCGCAACAGAGCATGGAACTTGCAAACAAAGAGGTAACTAGGAGAAAGTGGTTCAGCTCTTTTCTTCCTTCACCTCACCTCCAATAGTGGTTTTCAAGCTTCCTAACCTTAGTAAACAGCTTGTATTCCCCCTCCCCCTCCTTGCATTGTTAGCTGCTCATTCAGCAGGAATCATTCAGCAGGAATTTGCTAAAAAACAAACAAACCACAAATTCCTGAGAAACCGCTTGTTGAAAGCCACAGACCTAGATTCGTGAAATCATACAAAATAGAAAGGTTGGAAGAGACTTTATAGAGCCTCCATGCCTGGTGAGACATATACAGGTAGTCCTTGACTTACGACCACAACTGAGCCCAAAATTTCTGTTGATAAATGAAACATTTGTTAAGTGAATTTTGCCCCATTTTATGACCTTTCTTGACACATTTGTTAAGTGAATCACTGCAGTTATTGTTAGTAACATGGTTGTTAAGTGAATCTGGCTTCCCCATTGACTTTGCTTGTCAGAAGGTCACTAAAGGTGATCGCATGACCCCAGGACACTGCAACCGTCATAAATATGAGTCAGTTGCCAAGCATCCAATTTTTTGATCAATCACGTGACCATGGGGATGTTGTAAGTGTGAAAACGGTCATAAGTCACCTTTTTAAAATGATGATGTACAGTAACTGTGAAAGGTCACTGTTGTAAATCGAGGACTACCTGTACTACTATAGTAGTTTAAGGCACAGGTTCATCCTGTTCATCCAAGCAGTTTGACTACATAGCCTCTCTCCAAATTGCTGCTGAAAAGTTGTAATTTGCAGTGTGACAGAAGGAATTATTAGATTCGTAGCAAGCAATCATACTGAGTATGTTCAAACATTTTCATTTACATTCAGTTAAGGTTAAATTTAATTTAGATAAAAAGATACTTTTGTCTTGGCTCTACATCCTGCTTGGAGTGTGGCTCCCAGCACGCTACTCAAAGGCTGGTGAGGCTCTAAATCTTCCAAAAGTTGAACATCTCTGGTTCCACAAACCTTTGAAGGCTTTTCTTCTAGGTGATGGACTTTGTTCTTAAAGCTTTGGCTTTTCTCCCTAAATAATGGTGTTGGGCAGTCAGTGCTTTTGGCCTTCTTATCCTATGTGAAGAAGGGTGAGGGAAGATAGTTCCTTATTTTTCTTCGTAGCCCAAGAGTTTAGACATCATATCCCCAGTAGCTTCTGCTGAGAAGTTTAGTAAATTAAAAATGAATATTGCTGGAGATTGCTGCATTATTTTATCTAACCTTTCTTTTCTATTTTTCTATATTTTTCCCATACCCATTAGTCTGGATGATAATTTTACATATTCAGTTACATATCCTCAGGATTTACCAGACGTCCCTCCATAATGATGAATTACCAACCAGTAGTACAACTGTATTAAAAGTCATATTTCATATAATGAAATTCACTACTACAAGCATGAAGATGCCATAACAAGGAGCTGGATATAAAAACAAAATAGTCTTTCAATGGTTATTTACTGTGCTGGATACGTGGCTTTAGGAATGGTATCCCTTTTATATAAGCGAATGGAAGACTCTGTCTTTCAAGTTTAGCTTGTTGATTTCTTGGTGGCAACTAATTGATTAATAAGCAGAATGCTATAGTGAAGGATTTTTGAGTTGGATCACATAACATTGTGAACCATGGTTTGTTTTCATTGTGGTTTGCTGAACATGGCATAATCAGGCCCAGGGGTGGGTTCTGGATCCTTTTGCTGCTGGTTCGCTCAGGGTCGCGCCGTGCGCATGCGCGTGCTTTGTGCGTGCGCCCGCAGCAATCAAAAAATAGCTTCTGCGCATGCGCAGAAGCAAAATCCAAGATGGCGGCGCCCACAAAGACACCGACAGAACCAGCTCCGTGACATCATCGTCAAGTTACTAATGGTTCTAAAGAACTGGATAGAACTGGTAGGAACCCACCTCTGATCAGGCCTAACTTTAAACCATAAACCACAATAGACGGTTCATACATCAAGCTAAACCAAACCGAACGACCCATCAGAGGGTTGCGGGATGGGGAATTACAAATACTGTTTGGGGAAGTGAAGATATGACTTTGTTATGTCTTAAGCTAATGGGACACCCAGTCTGATCCAGTAGAGCTCCTAAGTCCTACAGAAGAAGATACCAGAAAGGTTTTTGGGCTTTCAAGTTGAATATCTGCATGATTGTTATACAGTTCCCTAATCTTTATTATGCTTTATAATTCAAAATCAGACAAAAAAAGAATCTCCCATGTAAGGTCATATATCTCCCCACACTATTCATGATAGAATATGGAATATGTGGCTAAATTAGCAGAGAAGTAAAGGTAGCTACAGTGCTATATAGCTTGCAGTCGTCAATCCTGAAACAAAAATCTTTTGCTATGTTCTTTAACTGTAACTCAGGAGTCCCCAACCCCCGGGCCGCAGCCCATTACCACTCTGCGGCCTGTTCGAAACTTGTTCTGTCCCAGCTACAAACCACCAAGAATGCAACACACACAAACTCCGAACACACTTTTGGTTTACTACTGAAGGTCTACTAATGAATGTCTTAGTAGCCGTTTTAAATAAACATACATTTAAAGCAGTCTTTTTTCGAACACCGGCTGTTAATTTAACTTCATTAACAGCCAGCAAGAGTTCAAGAGATAATTGTCTCACTTCTGAATAAACAAGCTTGCAGATAAGAGCCGTTCTTACGGTAGTTGGCAAAACTCCCAGAAATAAATGTGCAGGAAAAAGTCACGAGATAGAACAAAGGCCGAACAGACTTGACTGGATGCAAAACACAAGAAGTAATCACGAACGTTGTTTCCTGCAATGTGATTGCACGTGGTCATGACTTAAATAGGCTAAGGGCGTGGCCAAGTAGCCCCAAGCCTTACTCTCAATAAGACCTCCTCCTGAGTAGCCACTCCTGTCTTTTGGCAAATCTGCGTGCCCGAGCATTGAGAAGAGGCTCCTCCTCTTCTTCTTCATCAGAATAGGCTCCTCCTCTTCCTCATCAGTGATGGGAGCCTCTGGAGGTTCTGAAGGCCCTGGCTGCATCTCTGCCTCTGGCACCGAGTCCACACCAACCTCCTCACTGTCCAACTCGGGTACCAGCTGCACAGGCCGCCGGCGCATCACCACCACAGCATCTTCACTGTCAGAGTCCGCAACCAGCTGCACGGGTCGCCGGTGGACCACAACAAAACTGGGCCATGGGAGAGATGGGCAAGCATGCGCTGCTCCACTTGCATGAGCAGAGGGCGCTTACACTCACGCGCAAAACTCCATTCGTATGAATGGAGCTTTGCATGCTAGTGCCCTCTGCTCAAGCACCCTCCGCTCGCACACGAGTGCAAGCACCCTCTGCTCATGTGCAATGCTCCAATGGCGCTGTGCGCACACCCGTGCACCTGCTACTCATATGCGCCCCCCTGCCAGACTGAGCTACCAAGCTAGAAAGATTGGTTATTGCTGCTGTAACTGTTCCCACGGCATGCTAAATCAGGATGTGTTTAACCATGGTGTATTGATTAAATCATAATTGTGTGGGTTCACATAATACATTAAATCTTAACCATGATTGATGAGCTGGACTAAAACAACATATTAAACCACAATCTAACCAGCTGCATTTTGATTTAGCCATTATATGAACTCAGCTAACACTGCAAGTCTATGGGATAGAGGTCCCATTGCCGTTTGAAACATTTCTTGCAAGTTTATTTTATTACTGAATATTGTTCCATGGCAACCTAAAGTAATATTTAACTATCAAGGAAGTAAGTGGTAAAATTCCTCTTGGAATATAAGGCTGAAATTATTTTTTAGGCACTGATCCTTATTCACAGTCTGTTTCATTCTCTATTCCTATTGAAGGAGCTGCGTAGATTCGCCTCCTGCCAGCGAAGTTATTTTTAGAATAGGACTTCCTCTGAGATGCCATGCTCCAATCCTACAGTCAGTCTGCACTGAGCCTCCTTTTGGTCTGTAGGCTGTGCCAAGATAGTTGAGGTTATTTGTGCAGTTTCTGTTGGAAACGACAGCTTGAGTTGGCTGTTTGACTGCCTGGAATTTTGATTAAAGCCCAGCCTTCCAACTGTGGTCCTTGCTACTCCTATTTGCAGCATTGGGCTTCTCCCAAATTTAGAAAAATCAGGTTAAAAGAAGAGTTTTATGTCAATGCATATACAGAGAGAAGCATGTTTCAGGAATATGAAGAGTATTGTGATCTGATTAATTCATATTTTATTCAAAGTGTAGCCCCAGGCTAGATCCTGGAGATCTCCCAAAGATCAGCCCTCCATCCCAAAAGGCCCTGGACCACATTGATGGCAAGTACTGTTAGGTGTAAATGTGCAATTTTTTTCACAGGCACATTTTTACCTGAAAATAAAAATTTATCCAGCTACTTTTAGACATAATGGGAAAGATATTGGGACTCTGCAGGTGCAAAAGTCATCTAATATATTTATTTTAAATGTGCATAGCAACTGCATAATATAGATAGATCATACAATAATCATATTCCTCATGCAGAATCTGGGGTTTGTGTTAATATAGCTCTTGGTGCTGCAACCCCTTAAAAATAGTGACGTTCTACTACTCTCTCCCAGAGAAAGATTCCCTCCCTTTCTAAATCTTTCCTGAGGCCTCTATTAATACTTCATCTCAAATGGTCTTTTTGATTCCTTTCATTCACTTCCTTTCCATAATTTGGCACCCCTTGTTATTTTTAATGCTGCTAGGAATTTCCATTGTGCCCCTGATTGGAATTCCTGGCTTTTAATAGGACCGTGTTAATTCCTGTATTTCAGGCGCCTTTTTCCTAACCCTTGCTTACTAGCTGGATAAAGCCTGTGATCAAGAAAGCTCATCCCAGGAACTAATCACGAGAAATTTTTGTTCCGGGAAGCTCTCTTGTGACACTAGTGACTTCTTGGTTCCTTGCGAGTTATTTTTTTAAATATTTGTTTTTAGCTGGAAAACTGGCGACTGGAGCCAGTGCTCTGCCACCTGCGGAGGAGGCATTCAAAGCCGTTCAGTTTACTGTGCCTCGTACAATGGACATCACTTTCAGGATGCTGTGGATGATACCGAATGCGCTTCCTTAATGGAGAAGCCACGCAGCGCACAGCCTTGCAACCTGCAGCGGTGTGCAACATGGGTCTCAAGTCCTTGGTCTGAGGTGAGTTTTTCCTTCTATGTACAATATCTGTACTGAGGCAGGATTAGTCCAGCTTCTTCTGCACCTTGGGGAGAAGAAGATAATCTAGCCCCAAGGCGCCCTTGGGGCACCCTGATTTGCCTTGCATGATTTTAGTACTCAGTAAAGCGTTGGAAGTACAGGTAGTCCTCATTTAGTGACCAGATTTGGGACTGGAAGCTCAGACATTCAATGAAGAGGTCACAGAGTGAAACTGCAACTGTGCTAAAGATCTTAAAAGAGCCGAGGTGGCGCAGTGGTTAGAGTGCAGTACTGCAGCTACTTCAGCTGACTGCTAGCTGTAGTTCAGCGGTTCAAATCTCACCGGCTCAAGGTTGACTCAGCCTTCCATCCTTCTGAGGTGGGTAAAATGAGGACCCAGATTGTTGGGGGCAATATGCTAACTCTGTAAACCGCTTAGAGAGGGCTGTAAAGCACTATGAAGCGGTATATAAGTCTAACTGCTATTGCTATTGCTATTGCTATTGCTATCTTACTTCAATTTCCTTTGCCTTATAGACTTGCAAAAGTTATAAAAGCAAGGCTTGGCCGTAAAGTTACTTTTTCATCACTTTTGTAACTATGAGCAGTTGCTAAACAAGGACTACCTGTAATACAATAGAATTCTGTAATATTGGGGCTTATTATAATTCTGTGTGCGCCTGTACTACAAGTACAGAGTGAGATTAAATACAAGATAGAGTGGAAGTTCATCTAGGACCATGGGAGAGGGGGGTAAGTTCGAATCTACCATAGATATGGAAGTTCAGTGTAATCTTGGGCCACTTCCTCTCAGCCCAATTTGACTGATTGATTGATTAAATGTATATGTCCCCCCATCTCATCTTATAAGTTACTATATAACTTACCTTGCAAGATTGTTTTTGTGGGAAAGCAGAGGAAGGTCACTATATACCGTATTTTTCGGACTATAAGACGCACTGGTGTATAAGACGCACCATGATTTCGAAGAGGTAAGTAAGAAAAAAAAGTTTTTGCCCTCCCCCAGCCCCCAGGAGCACTCTGCAGACCTCCTAAACCCTTTGCGCACCCCGTTTTTGTGAAAAACGGGCCATTTTTCGCAAAAAGCGGCGTTTTTGCCCTCCCCCAGCCCCCAGGAGCACTCTGCAGACCCGTTTTCCCAAACCCTCTGCACACCCATTTTCACATGGGGCGGGGCTTCGGGAGGCCAAAAATGGCTGTATTCGGTGTATAAGACGCACCAACATTTCCACCCTCTTTTAGGAGGGGGAAAGTGCATCTTATACTGTACTCCGAAAAATACGGTATGCCTCCTAGAGGAAAAATAGGCTATAAATCTAACAAATAAATAAAAATGTATAAATAAAGTACATAAATATTCAAATATCATTTAACTGGTTATAACTTAAAACATGTATTTAAAATTAGAAAATTTTTTGTGTATACACAAAAATATAAAAATTATTTTAAAAAGATGAAAGTCAGAAAAAGAGAAGGGAAAAAGCCCAAACAAATTCTAAAACAAAAACAAAAACAAGGATGTATCTTAAAGTTTTTAAAATAAAATAACAAGGCACAATTGCACTTCTCCTCCAAAAGAAATCAAACTCCATGACAAAATCTCTGGAACTGCCCAAATGCCTGAATGTTCTTCTGATGCCATAGCATTTCAATGAAATGTTGGAAACCTGAATACTGCAAAAGAGATCTTTATTCAGACTGTAGGCTATGCAGAACAAATTAACAGAAATAGAGAAGTATGTCATGCAATGCAGATTATTATTATGTTATGTTATTTTATGTTATTTTATTTTTTTACAGTGTTCAGTAAGCTGTGGTGAAGGTATTCAAACCAGGACTGTAAGCTGCCAGGTTGAACAGGGCCCTCAGATTCTAGATATTGCTTGCCTGAGAGAACCAAAACCTCAGCACACCCAGCCCTGTATCGGGGAGAATTGTATACAGGAGATTGGCTGGCATATCGGAGACTGGGGATTGGTGAGTATGGCACATATTTCCCTAGAGGAGTAGTCCAATTTTTGTCCCTTCGCTGCTCCCTGTTTCACATTCTTACAAAGACCCATTTGCATCCATACAATATTTGTTGATTTCCTGGGATAATGAAAATAATCACAAGAAGGAGGTCACCAACCTGAATAGCCCGTAGGACAAAGTTAGAGCATGGTCACAGCATAGATATTTTAATCAATGGCTTTTGGGGGCAGGATGGTGATATTCACATGATCTTATCTTCTGGAAATGAAACTATAATAAAGTGTCTTAGTTGTAACTGCCTGTAAGAACAATTGCCTGCAGAACCTTTAGGCTATTCCTGGCCCTTATTTATCAGTCCTACTACGGTAACTGACCTGGAAATAACTAATCCTACCAGGTCTTTCTTCTTTACCAGTTTCTTTCCCTGATGTGCCACGATTCTGATGTTTTGGGATGGTGATTTTCAGAATTCCAAGTTAGAATGGCTGCAGGAAGACTGGAGGGTTCCAGATTGGAAAACCTCCAAGTAGTATTGTATTTGCAGACTTGTTCCTTGACACTTCACCCACAAGATCTCTGGCCCCTTGGTGATTCTTTGCTCCTCATCTGATGATTCTTTGCTTCTCATCTGATTGCCCATTGTTTTAATCCTTACCATTTTTTGATCAAGTGCTCAAAAAGCTGCGGTTCTGGTATCCGAACTCGCCAAGTCATCTGTGCTGATGGTGATTCCAAATTCTACAGTCATGAGATTTGCCAAGAGATACAGCCACAGATACCAACCATGCTTGGGAGCTGCAATACACAACTTTGTCACCTGCCACAGCGTAAGTGCAAAGTGCTGGTATCTCAGCATCTACTTCAGTGGTGAAATCTACTTACCTTCCCTACCGGTTCAGAAGCGTGCACCACCGTCGTGTGCGCTTTTTCACCCTTTGCGCATGCGCAGAATGCTTTGCTCATGCGCAGAGGGTTAAAAACAAGAAAATGGCGATGTTCGGGCGGGTGGGCGGAGCCTCACGCTGCCGTCGCTACCGGTTCTCCAAACCACCGGCAGCCACCGCTACCAGTACGGCCGGACCGGGCCGAACCGGTAGCATTTCACCCCTGATCTACTTCCAAGACATCAGGGATGTTAGAATAGATAGGAATGCCACCGTCATATAGTTTAACTGATAGGCCTTTCCATTTTATACATGTTAAATTATACCACTTATGAAACATCCTTTACAGAAATGTTGAGCTGATGACTCAGTATTCTTCATGTCCTATGTTTGATTACTGATTTATTTAAAAAATGGGATGATGTGATGCATGTTGGAATAAATGAGGTTAGCAAAAAACGAGTGAACTTCTGCCTTAGTAGGTTGGACCTTACCAGTCAAACACTGAAGTCAGTAAATTAATTTCAGGAGTGCAGTAAGAGAAAAAATATTTTTATGATTTGTGTTTTGTGGGGATTAAACGCAGGAGGCTCATTCAGATCACATGTGACTTGATTTATATTTTGTTCTTCCAAATAAAAATGCTAAGCGTTTTTAAACCTTAGACTTTTTAATATCCAAAAATACGTTCTCTAGTACCAAATTATGATTTTCTTGGGTCACAACAGAAATCTGTGATTTCTAGAAAATCTAGAAAGCACTGAAAAAAATAATTGGTTTGTTGTTATGTTACTGTTAAAGGTGGTTTTGGGGGGGGGAAGTTCATTGTCTTCTCACTTCCAATATTATTATTCCACAGAAATTATTATCAGATTGAGTTGGTTACTTGCTACCAATATCAAGCCAGTCAGAATTAATATTTTTTTTTAAGTCAGTGTTGCTGATTTCTAAAGGAGCATCTGACAACTTACTTTGTCCTGTGATCCACGCTTTCTGTTGGTGCCCAGGTTGGGTGGGAGATGAAAGGGGCTTGACATGACCAAGCAACATGACACTGTGATATTATTGGAGTTGGTGGGCTAGGTTTCTCTACTCAGGTTTTTTTTTTCTTAAGTTTGGGAAAATTTAAAGGGCAAAAGAAATGCTTGGAGACTTACTAAAGTTTAAGGCACCCATTTGATGCTTTAAAACCACTCCAAAAAATAAAAATCAGCCCAGTTTGGAAGATGTTATGGCTATGCACTTTAATGTATACATATTTGATTTATAAATCCCTCAATTACTGTGTCAGCTCTAGTAGAATACCTTGAAAAATAAGAATAGAAAAAGGAAAATAAATAATAATAGTATCAGCGTAAAAGCTCACTACTGCTACAAATTAAAAAAAACCAATTAAACTAGAAAACAGAGGTTACGGGTCATTGTCGTCTTGCTAGGGCTGAAAAAGAGGGACTGGCTCAAGGTCGGCGAGGTGGCACAGTGGTTAAAGTGTAGTACTGCAGGCTACTTCAGCTGACTGCTAGCTGCAGTTCAGCAGTTCAAATCTCACCGGCTCAAGGTTGACTCAGCCTTCCATCCTTCCAAGGTGGGTAAAATGAGGACCCAGATTGTTGGGGGCAATATGCTGACTCTGTGAACCGCTTAGAGAGGACTGTAAAGCACTATAAAGCGGTATATAAGTCTAAGTGCTATTGCTATTGCTAAGGTCATCAAGCTGGCTTTGTGCCAATGGTGAAATCCAAATTTTTTTACTACCGGTTCTGTGGGTGTGGCGGGCGTGGTGTGGCTTGGTGGGCGTGGCTTGGTGGGTGTGGCAGGGGAAGGATACTGCAAAATCTCCATTCCCACCCCACTCCAGGGGAAGGATACTGCAAAATCCCCATCCCTCCCCACTCCTGGGGGAAGGATATTGCAAAATCTCCATTCCCACCCCACTCTGGGGCCAGCCAGAGGTGGTATTTGCCAGTTCTCTGAACTATTCAAAATTTCCGCTACCGGTTCTCCAGAACCTGTCAGAACCTGCTGGATTTCACCCCTGCTTTGTGCCTAAGATAGAATTAGCACTCATGGTCTCCCAGTTTATAGCCTGATGTCTTAAACACTACAACAAATTAAGTAATTATCTCATCAAGAATTAGAAATAGAAAATCCCTGAAAATGTAGAATCCTTGAATCCATAGCTACCGGATTTTTCTAAAATTGAGCTTAAACTTGTAGTTCCCCATGCAGATCCTAATAACCAGAGAAGAACCTCAGCAATATCACTTGATTGGCCAGAGTAGAGATACTCAACTGAGTAGCATCCACATATTGGTGATATCTGACCCCATGCCATTGGATAACCTCACCCAGCTACTTCATGTAGATACTAAAGAAGAGCACAAAGTGTCAAACCCTGGGGAACTATGCAAAGCAGGGATCTTGTTTTGCCGGTATTCCTGGTCAACAATCTTAGGCTGATTCTCCACCCCACCAATGTTATCTCTGGAGTCTACTCAAAGGAAAAGACAGTCAGTACTACTGCCTCCTACTCCCAACCCTTGGAAATGTTCCCCAAAGATACCACAATCAATAGTATCAAAAGCCATTGAAATCAAGTAAGACCAGGAAAGTCTAGAAAAATTAAGGAACTCATTTCGTCCTTTAAATTTTCCCCAAAACTATAAAAAACAGGGGAAACAAAGGATCCCAAGTTTTTGGCTCCACACACTTTGGGAGTTTTGGAGGGGATATTATTAGGGTACTGGAGAGCCAAATGGGAATTCCTTGCACTTTTGTATTACATTTTAACTTACTCTCCTTTTCTTGAAATTTTGCCTCTTTCTTAAGGAATATTAATATTTTCCACTGTATACTCTGGGTATTAAAGTCTGTTTTCTAATGGAGCTTTATTTCCATCTATTTTATGGTGCCATTTTAACACTACACAACAAAGTATTGTGTAGGCTCCCTTTAAATGATGGTTATGGGAGTAGGGGTTTGGTGTTTTTTTTAACACAGAATAATACAGTATATTTATTTGTATTCTTGCAGAAGTTCCCAGTATGCAAGACATCACAGGGTTCAATATCAGTCGTCGGACGTTACTGACCCGCTACCATCCTGACCAAGGCACTGAAGGTTTGGAAATGCCAAGTTGGCCTTCCTTCGTCTAGTGTTATTTTGTGTTTCTCTGAGTAGCTTTTTGACGTTTCCCCCTTTCCCATTTTTAAGGAAATGGAAGTCTTAGAGGCTATAGTTTTGTAAGGAAAAAGCTTTGGGACCACTTTGCCTTCATTTTCCTGCTTTTCTCAGTGACAGTGACAGAAAGCAAAGGTGACATGATTATGAAGATGAGGAGATAAATTGATATCTGCTTCCACCCCTAGTCACTAATGTAGTGGGAACCAGTGTGCACATTTGGAAGTTGTAGAGCATGTTATAGTTGTGTGAGAGAAAGGAGCTCCCTATTCACAAAATAGTGGTCATGATGACCTGCCAATCAGATACATACAACAAATCACCTGGAGCCTAGAATATGCTCAGGGAGAGATTGCTGCTTATGGATAATACACTGGGAGTCCCAGTTCTAATACCTCACTGCAGATCCACTTTACGACTTGCCTCAAGTCTTCAATGACCTTGAATGATAAATTTAAAAGGCTTTGTTAACTCTATGTCACAACTAGTGTTTCCAGAGTACATCCTAAGAATAATTTATGGTTATGCAGAAGGCCTAGGGCAAGTCTTGCCTGTCAGTATTTCTAATTTCTAACTTAAAGATACCAGAATTTTCTCAGGCAATTCTACCCTACCTGTACTTGGTACCAGTAGTGGGTTCTAAAACCCGTTGCTACTGGTGCGTTTCCTACTTTTCCAAGATTTCCTACTTTTCAGGAAACTTGTAAAGTACCAGAAGACACATGATTTAAGTACCAAGCAGTGGTGGGTTGCTCCCGGTTCGGCCCGGTTCGGCCCGGTAGCGGCGGTGGCGGGAGGCTCCGCCCACCCACCCGGGATGCTTCTGCACATCAAGCTGGCCATATTATAGGCAGGAAAGTATGTAAGTATAAAAAATTAATAGCACACTTCTTTATTCTCTTGATCCTAATCTTCCCATCGAGATCCTGATTCCTCCTGCTCCTTTTTTATTATTACCCCTCTGTCTCATAACTATACCTACAGCTGCTAAGTAATCTTCCTGGGCTCCTAGAAAGTAAACCTAGAGAAACTACCTGCTTCCAGGCAACCAGTCCATCCATCAAACGCTTTGAGTGTTTATTCCCATTTTTGCTCCCCAAAGATTCGATCTGTGTGAAAGGGAAAAATAACGAGAAAACATAAGAGGACTACTGAATACTGAAAGGTATTATCTTTTGTCCCCTCCCTAGTTCTGTGAATGAAGCAAAGAGTTAGCTCAATATTAATAACTTACCTTGGTAGCTGCTACTTGGTATCTTGGTAGCTCCAAATGGTCTTTGGACCATTTCCGTTTACCCAAGGTTTTCTTCAGGTTATATGCATGTACAATTAAGGAGCCTCAGCTATGATCCTAATGACATTGTAAACAAACAAACAAACAAAAATCATTATTTTAAGTAGCAATAGCAATAGCAATAGCACTTAGACTTATATACCGCTTCATAGTGCCTTACAGCCCTCTCTAAGCGGTTTACAGAGTTAGCATATTGCCCCCAACAATCTGAGTCCTCATTTTACCCACCTCAGAAGGATGGAAGGCTGAGTCAACCTTGAGCCGGTGAGATTTGAACCGCCGAACTGCAGCTAGCAGTCAGCTGAAGTAGCCTGCAGTGCTGCACTCTAACCACTGCGCCACCTCGGCTCTTAGGGTAGGGTAGTTTTATTTTGTTCTCAAATTAATATACTCAGTTTTGCAATTGATATTGTAGGAGAGCCATGTTGGTCTTTGTTAGCCAAAAATCAGGAGGAGTCTGGTAGCACCTTATCAGATTAACAAATTGAAAAAGACTAACTCACTTTATTAGAGGCATGGCCACCAAAATGTATGCCTTTTAATAACATTTGTTAGCCTAATAATGTGCTATCAGACTCCTCCTCATTTCTAACAATTGATAGTAGAGGTCATTACTCCAATTTGGGAATGTATTGTAGTAGATTACTTATTTTAAGACTTTCTGCATTATGATTGAGTGCTACACCAAGTGATAAGCCTTGTACTGTAAGTACAGGTGATCTATGTCAGGTAAGCAAAAATGTGATGGGTTGAGGGAAGGTGCATGGATATTGGGGTAAAAGAAAATAGAGAAACCTGTGTGTAGATCTCACCACTACCCAACACCTTTAGTAAGAGCTTGCCCCAATGAAATATGATTATAAGCTACATAACATTGTATATTATGTTTTCCTTGAAAGGTACAAAGGACTTTATCTCCTATATTTTTCAGTTTCTAGACATGAAAGAATAATCCAAACTGGCTCTACTCATCGCCAGGTCCAACTAAATGAGAGTCCTCGCTCCAATTTCTTACCTCTTGGATGGGATTCTTACTCAGACTCTTCTGTGTCCCGTCGGTCCCATTCTTATCCAAACGGTGGTGGTAATGATCAAGACTGCAGCCATACTCCTCATGGCTGTTGTTCAGATGGTCGCACTGCTGCAGCAGGTCCCTTTGGCCAAGGTTGCCCACTTGATTCTTGCCATCTGAGCAGGTAGGACTAGCTCACTGAATGAGCAATTTGCAGGCAAAGCTGATATATTGGGTTGCTTTCAACATGTTACTGGTTTCCCCCCCCCCCAGATATGGGTGCTGCCCCGATGGAATATCACGTTCCCAGGGACCTAATCAAGAAGGGTGCACACAATACTACAGTGATGTTTACATAAGCAGAAATCCTGTTACTCCCACTCCAACAGTAAGTGAGGCAAACTTCTACATGTTCTAATCTAGAAGACATGTTTGAATATAGTTATTTCCCCACCATATACAATGGCTGCATTTATCCAAAATCAGGGCTGCTTTCCTGTGTCCTCTTGATAAATCTGATGCTTCCATAAACATCTGCAAATTGAATTAGGTTCAAAAGTTCATCAGCTCTTCTGCCCCTCCAGATGAAAATCTAGAGAAGGTTCCTTCCATCTCTACAATTCTATGATTTTTCTATTTCTACAGACAATTCTTCCACATTCTTGCTAAGATACAGCAAAATATTATAAAGTGTTTTGCTGTCTTTCACAGGGTATAATGGGCTATTTCCATTCATCACATTCAAGTTAGCAGTGTAGCTTTTTGATATTTTATTCTGTAAGAAAAATGTAACTGAATTATGAATTGTTTCTGGGATTGATTCAGTTGAATGTGCTATTTCATAAACACTTTTGAATGTATAATCTGAGTAACATCTGGTTTTCTCTAAGACAAGCCAAGTTCTTGCCCAGCAGCTGCCAACAGAGGAATGCCAAGGTTCTATGTATGGTTGTTGCTATGACAACATTGCCTCTGCTTTAGGGCCTCAAGGGGAAGGATGTCCCACAAGACTCAGTCAATGTAAGTGACATTTGGTTTTTGAAATGTAGCTTCACATTTAGTATTTTCTAGCAAAATGGCAGCAACCAATGGAATCATTTTGGTGGTATTTTATATGTACAGGTAGTCTTGCTTAATGATGGTAATTGTGGCCTCCAGTTCTGTCATTAAACAACACAGTCGTAAAGCACATGACATGACTCCGTTGACTTGTGATGGCAGATGCAGCAGTTCTAGTTGCCATTGTTGGGCGAATCTTGTGTAGTCACAGCATACTCTAGTCATGTGATCACCATGTGCAACCTCCTGCTAACTTCCCTTTTGAATTTGCTTGCCAGAAGGTGGCAGAGAATGTCGATCACATAAGCACTGCAACAGCCACAACTATGAGGAACAGTTGTAAGTCCCCTCTTTCAGAGCCATCCTAACTTTGAGTAGTTTGCTGAATAAGTGGTCATTGAATGTGGACTACTTATGCACTATATAATCAAAAATCTGATTTAAAAAGACCTGTCAGAGTTCAACCTGAAATATATAAATATCTTTATATCTGAATTCCGTTGTTTATATCTCTTGCATAGAAAAATATTTTGTGCTTTTGTAGTAAGGTTTTGCAGAATTTGTACATTCTATGCTCTTCGTATGAAAGACTCACCAATACATTTCTGTTTGTAAACAGAGTAAAACTTGTTCAGGCTCCCTGATGAAATCACTTGTATACATACAAATCACACAATTCCCTTTTGTGTAGTGTTTCCCAACCTTGGCAACTTCCCGGTATGAGAACTTCAACCCCTAGAATTCTCATCAATGGTGATGCTGGCTGTGGAATTCTGGGATTTGAAGTCCACACATCTGGGGATTGCCAAGTTAGGAATTACTGCTTTAGGGGAAGCAGATTCATGCAGGCATGGGAAAAAAATAACAATATAGGAACCAAAGAAATTGATAGCATAATAAATAAAAAATATACAAATATCATTTCTCTTCTGGCTTTTGCTGCTAGCTTATCCTGTCCAGTGTCTGTTACCCAGTGCCCACGGTTCCTGCACAGATTGGACAATACGTTGGTATTTTGTGAGTGATGTTGGAAAATGCAATCGCTTTTGGTATGGAAGTTGCCATGGGAATAAGAACAACTTTGCTACTGAAGAAGAATGCATGAAAACCTGCCATGAATCAATGGGAAGAAGCTATGTGAGTCTTCACCATCATGTTGCAAGTCCTAACATCCACTCTAGTTCTCAACTGCAAGAAGGGAACACAGAGGTAAAGCCACAACAATTTGGAAGAACTATAACTCATAGAACAGGAAATGAAGGTCATAGTGATAGGACTTCCTCCAATCAAGATACCTTACCTGAATCTGAGCAAGGAACTAGCTTACTAGAGAACCAGCCAGAAAGTCCTCATCACTCAAGGACTCTTGATGAAATAAAAAGGGACACAGTAGATCATTTGCATGGTTTGAGTGAGACTCTGATTTCCAGACACTCAGAGAAGCAGCTGACTGTGAATGGCCAGACCACTCAACATGAGCGTGAAGAGTGGAGGAGGGAATCTGAAGCAGATGGATTAACACGGAGAAGATTTGGATATCAAACCCCACCAGGGTCTACTTTTCAATATTCTCTGAACAGGTACGTATTTGCATTAGCACAGAAATATTGAAGATGTCTTGCTGATTTTTTTAGAATCATGCTTCATACAAGTTCCTATCTAATCCTCTATGCATATCCATTTTGGGGGAAACTGCTGCATATCTTCCAGGATCTTCTTGGATGGACCAGAATCTTCTGCAGTGGAGGCAGGCCTAGGACAAAGCATTCGTCTTCTCTGTAAGACAGACAATTCCCACTTCTCTAGAGTTGAATGGCAGAAAGATGGACAGCCGATCTCCTCTGATAGGTAGGTCTGACCCCTGGATCCACCCCCATATAACCTATGAATGGAACTTTGAGGTCATAGGTTTCACATTTGAAATTTGTCAGTATCTAAACCTACAACCTCTGATCATGTTATGAACTTCAGTGAGGTTTGTGTTAAATTTATATTTACCGACAAAGAAATAAAGGGAGACTAGTATAGATCTATTTCAAGCTTTTTAGCTCTCGTCAGCTAGCCATACCCTTCTGGGATTCGAACCTGGGCTGCTTACATATTAGGTAGATGTATTAACCTCTAAGCCACAGGCTCTCTTAGCTTTGTCAGCTATACCAGGGGAGAGATTAAGTGTTTTTTATTGGAGAGTACGTGGCTTAGAGGTTAATACATCTACCTAATATGTAAGCAGCCCGGGTTCGAATCACAGAAGGGTATGGCTAGCTGATGAGAGCTAAATAGCTTGAAATAGATCTATATTAGTCTCCCTTTATTTCTTTGTTGGTAAATATAAATTTAACACAAAAATAGTTTGTTGTGAAAGCGACTGCCTGCTAAGGCTCCTGGATTGGGGCTGAAAGACGAAAGCGGAAGCAGTATGCTCCATCCCATATTTGGGTAGACCAGGTTGCCCTGATAAAAAACACTTTTTCAGTGAGGTTTACATGCATGTTTCCATTGCTGCATTGCAATAGTCCTTAACTTGCAACAGTTTGTTTAGTAACCATTTGAAGTTACAATAGCACTGAAAAAAGTGACTTATGACCATTTTTCACACTTACGACCATTGCAGCACCTGCATGGTCACAAAATTCAGACGCTTGGCAACTGGTTGCAGTGTCCCGGAGTCATGTGATCCCCTTTTGTGACCTTCTGACAAGCAAAGTCAATGGGGGAGCCAGATTCATTTAACAATCGTGTCACTAACTTAACAACTACAGTGATTCACTTAAGAACGGTGGCAAGAAAGGTCATAAAATGGGGCAAAACTCACTAAACAAATGTCTTGCTTTAGCAACAGAAATTTTGGGCTTAACTGTGGTCATAAGTTGAGCACTAACTGTACTTCACTGTCTTCACATAACCAGTAAGAAACCTACCAGCGATTCATCTTTAGCATCACTCTCTTGCTCTTATTCCCATAACCAACCAGAGTAATTACTATTAATATGCATTTGACACTGTCAATTGAATATGTCATTCTATGTCAACCGATTCTGTCAGTGACTGTCACTGAGTTGGTGCGATTTCCAGTCTACCATATTTGACAATCCTTTAATCTTCTTCCCCCATAGGCATACCTACCAGTCTGACAACTCCCTGGTGGTTAGCCATCTGAGGACTGAGGATGCTGGCATCTACACGTGCATAATTTCAAATGAGAGGGTGGAACACAGACAGATCGAGTTGCTGATCAAAGGTTATTTTATTCTTTGTTACTCAAAACAGCCATAAAGCAAGAAACTGCTTGTCCTGATGTAGCCAGCAGGTCATTCTACAATTCTTTTTTCATCAATAGAAAACGATATCCTTTCCAAATTGCATCAGAGTACAAAACCCATGCTATCTTTATCCAGGGGACCACTTTCTTGCTCTGTGGTTCCAATGCTTGGAAAGCTCTCCTCCATCTTATGGGAAACTTTAGTACAAGGAAAATCTCCTAGCCCCGTGATGGTGAATCTATGGCACGCGTGCCACAGGTGGCACGCGGAGCCATATCTGCCGGCATGCGAGCCATTGCCCTAGCTCAGCTCCAGTGCGCATGTGCGCGCCGGCCAGCTGATTTTCGGCTCGCGCGGAGGCTCTGAGAAAGTGTTTTCGGCCTCTGGAGGGCCTCCGGGGGTTCAGGGGAGGGCGTTTTCGGCCTCCCCAGGCTCCAAGAAAGCCTCTGGGGAGGGCAAAAAGTGGGCCTACCGGGCCCACCGGAAGTCGGGAAATGGGGGAGCGGGGTCGTGCGTGCACTTGCGGGGGCGGTGCAGTGCGGGTGGGGTCACGCACGCATGCGGAGGGGGGTGGGGTGCGTGGGGGGCATTGAATTATGGGTATGGGCGTGTGCGCAGTAGCGCACGCGCACACTTTTGGCACCCGAGGAAAAAAAAGGTTCGCCATCACTGTCCTAGCCAAACAAACCCTGGAAAGAACCATCCCTTTGTCAGCCCCCCAAGATTTCTGAAAGTCAAATCCTGATGGCTTCTTTGTTCTATTTCTTTGTATAGAAATCCCTCAATCTACCCTCACCCAGGGAAGAAGGCATCAACTTACTCATGATCAGAATCACCAGCCCAGAGTCTTTGGCACAGGAACTAATGACAGGTGGTCACATGTTTCTTCTCTGCATCCTCAAATAACATACAGGTATATCTTTCAACTTCCCAAAGCAGCTCATGTTCCACATATTGTGCCGTGTGCTCTTTAGAGATGCATTTGGAAGCTGATCAAACAAGAGCAGGCTATTTAATCATAGTGCTATTGTATCTAATCTTAATGCTTAGAAATCAGCCCTGCATTTTCTTTACAGCTACAACACAGAATCTGGAGCAATTCTAACCTAGTTTTTTTTTTTTAAGAAGTTTTTTCTTTCTTTCTTTCTTACTGGTTGGACCTGATCAGGCAACTGCAAGAACCTAAGGGACTTAATTTAAACAACCGTTGATATCAAAGTGTTTTAATGAAATCATTTTATGCCTTAGGCAGTTTTGTATATTTTGCTTGGCTCCTTGAGGAACCTACTGTTAGAAGGAAACAATCATTAAGAAATTAATTATTTGTGTTTAATAAATATTCATTGTAGAAATAAAACTATATCTGCAGGAAAGAGATTCTAGCAAAACAAGGTCTCTTATACAGACCAGCAATTATTTAAATCGCTTATTTTCACTGATCACTGGGCAGTTTTGTAATAAAACTCAGTGACCTGCTTGCAGCCCAGGTTCACAAGCATCATCAGCTCAAAATTGCTTCTTTTGTGTAGGTGGGTATCCTCTCATTAAGAACCGTGAGTCACATTCTAGAATGTCGCTACACTAAAAAGAACTAAGAAATGCTGTAGTGAGAGACATGGTGAAATTTAAGAGTTTATCTTTAGCAACTCGTCTTTTTTTTTTTTTTTTATATT
>QLTV01003461.1:3672974-3715775 GCA_003457575.1 Thermophis baileyi | reverse complement strand
GTCTGCCCTTGAAGACTATTCAGAAACTTCAACTGGTACAAAATGCGGCTGCACGGGTAATAAATGATGCTGGCTACATGGCACATGTGAACACCCTTACTCTGTGTGAGCTGCACTGGCTGCCAGTGTGTTTCCGGGTGCAATTCAAGGAGCTGGTTGGCACACTTAAAGCCCTATATGACTTGGGACTGGGGCTTGCCACAAAGAGGAGGGGGGGGGGTCAACCTGTTTTCCAAAGCACCTGAAGGTCAGACAAGGAATAATGGATGGAAACTGATCAAAGAGAGATTCAACCTGGAAATAAGGAGAAACTTTCTGACAGTGAGAGCGATCAACCAGTGGAACAGCTTGCCTTCGGAGATTGTGAGAGCTCCAACACTTGAGACTTTCAAGAGGAAATTGGACTGCCATTTGTCGGAAATGGTGTAGGGTCTCCTGCTTGAGCAGGGGGTTGGACTAGATGACCTACAAGGTTCCTTCCAACTCTGTTAATCTGTAAATCTGTAAACATCATTTCAGTGACAAGGGTAACTATCAGGCCACCTTCTGCAAAGAAAGCTGCCCAGAAGAAAGTGTAAAAATGGAATAGGTAATTCTCAGTTCTACTCATTGATCTTTGAAGCATCCATCTCTAGCAACTGCCACTAGCTTCAATAATTGGAAATAAGCCTCCTCTCAAAAACTAGAATGCATGCATGGAACATTATCAAAGGGAGTGGGAGTTATTTGTTTTACAATCATGTGTCATACGTATTCAGTTACTTTATTCTTCATTCTTGCTTACAGGATAGGAGTAAACCTCCTAACCTACTGTATCTGGGTTAACAGGCTGGCGTAGGTCCCCAGACAGCTACATGATTTTGTTGAAATTCTTACCAAAAGCATCACACACGGCCAGATAAATTATAAGGAGAACATTCTGTTACATGGGATTCTCGTGGCTAGCAGCATTATCTGGGCCTGTAGCCAAGGGAACAGTTAAAAAGGATGTATTTATACAAACCTACATTTTGTAAAATGTTAAGGGACATTTTCTACAACACTTGTTGTAGAAGAATCTCTGTAATGGTCCATTTATGTTCAAATCATGATGAAAGGAGAGAAGGGCTAAGGTTCA
Organism: Thermophis baileyi; assembly: GCA_003457575.1. Classification (NCBI taxonomy): domain Eukaryota; kingdom Metazoa; phylum Chordata; class Lepidosauria; order Squamata; family Dipsadidae; genus Thermophis; species Thermophis baileyi. The sequence continues at coordinate 3,714,658 of QLTV01003461.1, read as the reverse complement.
ATTATGTAATACAGATGCATTTAATTTATCAAATTTATACACCATTTTCAGCTTCTTCTGAAAGGAGATAATGTCAGGGTTAATCTAACCTCCAATAGAAGGAAAAGCAACACTTCCAGCTTTGCCCTCTCTCCCCCAAGCTTCCTGAAAATGGGAAACAACCAGTTCCTTCTCCTCATAATTGAACTGGTCTGGCCGACTCCAGTGGAGAATGCAGATCTACAAGTAACTTGGAGCCAAATCATAAATGACTCTCTAGGTTAAAATCAGTACTTTAAATTGCAGTTAAAGGTTAATGTGGAGCCAATGTACAGCCCGGAATAAGATGTAATATATTCCCATCTGCAACTGCTGATGAGCATTCTGGCTGCTGCATTTAATGCAATTGAAAATTCTGGATAGCTTCTAAATACCCATATAGAGCCTGATACAGTATTCTAGATGTATGATGACGGGGCATGAATCACCTCAGTAAAGCTAGCTTGGTCGCTCAACGGCGAGAGACACTGGTGAAGCGGGCACAGCAGCGCCTGCATTGTCTGTGTCACATGAGGAAAGTACATCTTCCTCCCCCTGTCCTTACCACTTTCTATAGAGGGACGATCGAGAGCATCCTGTCATATGGCGTTACAGTCTGGTTTGGAAGCATTACTGCTTCGGACAGGAAGGCGGTGCAGAGTGGTGAGGATGGCAGAAAAGATTATTGGTAGTTCACTTCCTTCTATCCAGGACACGGCATGTAAGCGATGCTTGACTAGGATCCACAGTACGTATGTGTACAGATAGATACTTTCTTTAGAGAGCAGGCAACAGAATTTCATTTTTATTGTGTGGCAGTGTAATCACAGTAAAAATGACAATAAAGATTATCTTATCTTAAAGTCCTCATGTCTCAAGATAAGGTTGTAACTAGTGCAAGAGCCAAGATGGGCAAAGACTTATCTAGCCAAGGTTGCCAACTGCTGAGCCAGTAGGAATCACAAATCCTTGGACATATACTCAGCAGATTCTTTGTCGTTCTCCACTTGTGTTCCAGGCCTCACTTCTACCACTTTATCCCCCAGCTATTTTCTCAAAAACCAGGAAGCCACCCAGAGACGGAGAGAAACTGCTCTGGAATTATTTTGCCTTGGGCCTGAGATATCATCTTTTGCCAATGGCAAACCTTGCCATTGACAAGGAACTTTTCAGCACTTGCTGAAAAGAGTGATTAAAATGAAAGAAGGAATTCTGATCCTTTTTAAAAACATTTAATGCATCTACTTTGCAGGTTAAAAATGTATAAGAATGAGCCTTCGGTAGTTGATGGTAGCATTGGCGAACAAGTCAGGCTGCCTTGTCGTGTAGAGGCTTCCCCCTCCTTAACTGTTGAATGGCAGAAAGATGGCCGTCCTATTTCATCTGCCAGGTAAGTTGTATCTATGACAATATTACTCTCTCATTTTGTTGTCTTTGTACTAAGTGTGCAAAAGTCCAATGACTCCAATGAAATAGGTAAATTAAGTGTCTGTAAGTCTGTAGAGATTCTCAGTCATGCAGGTCATGGTTGTCCCAAAGGTGCTTTTTCAGGAGGCAACTGGACTTCGTTTTTTTCTTTATAGACTACTATCCTGTCAGAGCTGAAGAAGCTTCTTGGATGAGAAGCGAAGGGTCTTCAAAGAAAAAATAAGAAATCCCAGTTGCCTCCTGAAAAAGCTTCACCCTACTAAAATTAAATGGCCAATCGTTACTTTTGGGAGAGGGTCAGAGGGAGCAAGAAAAGGAATAAAATAGTCACATTTAATCAATGCACAGCTTAAGGTACCTATTTTGCATTTAAATTGTCTCCCTTTTTTTTAACCCTTCCAAATTTTTAGCTGGGACCAGTAACGATGCTCTCTTGAACCTCTAGAGCAGCGGTTCTCAACCTGTGGGTCGCGAGACCCCTTTGGGGGGGTCGAACGACCCTTTCACAGGGGTCGCCTAAGCGTGCGCTAGCCCGCCACGCCCCCTTTGTCACCTCATCGCGCGCGGGGAGGGGGTCGCGGCATTAGGAAGATTGAGAACCACTGCTCTAAAAGGATGCAAATGACCAGCTGTCTGCAAGGAATATAAATCCTTCCATTCCCCCACTATCCTGTCAGAGCTGAAAAAACTTCTTGGATGAGAAGTGAAACATCTTCAAAGAAAAAACAAGAAAGTCCAGTTGCCTCCTGAAAAAGCACCTTTGGGATAAATGTCTGTAAATTTTCCCTTTCTGTTTTTCCCTTAGGACACTTTCTTCTCTGTATTATTCTACAGCTATTCTTTCATATTTCAGTAGGCCTTTTTTTAGCATTTCCTATTCACATTTTCCTGCGTTTCTTTCTCCTACTTCCTTACATTTTTGTGGTCATCATTTCCACATACATTTCTGTATAACCTTTTGTGGTAACCTGCTATTTTTTTTTTCTTGAGCTAGAAGTCTTTGTAACTGTTTAATGTACAGCATCTGAGTTCATATAATGTGCTTAACAAAATCAGTCTGACTGTACTCAACATAGTTAACCTTAGCCTTGGCTTGTTTGTGTTACTGAATGAGTTGAGCAAATAGAGCCCATTTTGTTACAGGCAGCCCTTGGGTTACAACAGCATTTGGGATCAGAATTTCTATAGCTAAGCAATGTGGACATAAAGTGCCATGTCATGTGAGCACATTGCTTAGCGACAGAAATCCCAGTAGTCCCAGTGTCCATCATAACCCTAGGACCATGGGGGTCATTAAATGGGAAGTGAGAAGAGGCAGAGGTCCTACACAATCAAACTCGTTTTGGGCACGAGTTGGGGGGAGATGCATGATGCATGAGGAGTGTGGGGCAGGATGCCATAGGAGGGTCAGGGTGGTGCCATAGGAGGCGGGTGTGCCATGGACAAATTCTACCAAGCATAGGTAGATGTGTGGGTGCCACCGCAGAATGCCACAGACAGCTGCTAAGCATCACCAGGTAGGCAAAAAAGCAGCAAAAGTAATTTCCAACTTCCTGCCAGCTTCCCTATTGCTTTACTTGTGGAAAGTGGGCAGAGAATGTTGGAAATTGTGACCACAGGTCACTGTGACATTGTAATTGCAAATTGGGCACCACCGAGTTCCAACATGACCGCATGACTATGGGGTTGCTGTGGTAGTCGAAACTCCCTCTTGTTCAGCATTACTATACAGTATCTTTGAACGATCGCCGAACAAGCGGTTATAACCCAATCAACCACCCCTTTTTCATACTGTTTATTTTCCCTCTGTACTGCCCTAGGTTTAGTAGAACATATCCACACAGATGAAGTAGCTCCAGCTAAAGAAGGCTGAGTAAGATGGCCTGAAATGCACCATGTTTACAAAATAAATCTGGGAAAACCCGAACAGACAGCTTGTCCCTCCTTTATTTTCAATGAGCTTTCCTAAACATGATTAGGGTGGATGGAACACAGCATAATGTGATGATCAGTATCTAGGACTAGGCAGTTTCAAATCTTCTCTCAATCATGGCATTCTGAATTGACTTTGGGCCAGCCACTAATCCTTAGTTCATCCTCTCTCATTAAGTTCTTACTGGGCGGATAAAATAGGGAGACCCCCCCCTCCCACGTACATCAGTTAGAAGAACCGGAAGACAGGCTATCAAAGGGATGTCCTAATTCTCCCAGAGGCTCTCTCTCTATAATACATTCCTGCTTCATCCATCCACATAGAAACTCATTCATTTTAATGACTCAATATTTGTGGCCTGAAGTGATCTGGAAAAGACTGTTATTTGACAACCTGGATATTGGTTGTTCTTAAACTGCTTAGAGTAGTCTTGCCTGCATGGGTACCTTGCATTATAATTATACTCAGCTCAATGCTTTTTGTATTTTTGACTCCGACATATTTTTAGTGAAACCGCCAACTTACTACCAGCTGCTCAAAAAGATTAATTTTAAGAGTGGACTGATTTACACAAGATGCAAAACCAAATACCTTTACAGCTTGTATTTCCTTAAGAACCCAGCCAACTGTGGTTTACTCAGCAAACCATGGCTTAGTGCAGGGGTCGGCAACCTTAAACACTCAAAGAGCCATTTGGCTCCGTCATCGCCTTGCTGTGCCGCCCCCCCCCCGCATGAGAGGAGGAGGGGGAGGAGGGTCGCCGGAGCCTTAGTGCAGGAGCGAAGTGGCCCTGTACCTGCTTTCGCGCCACATTTGCGCGTAAGGCAGCCTTTGCTTCCTGCCATTTTGGGCTGGAGCTTATGCCCTCCCCGCTCAGCCGAAGAGCTGCAGCAGGGGGGGGGGTGGACACGGCAAGGCGATGGCCAGATCCTTAGGGCAGGAGAGAAGCCACATCCAAAGACCTTCCTTAAGCGAGCGGCCGGCCGCCCTCCACGCGTGCTTTTGCTGCGCTTTGCTGTGCTTTGGCGCTCGCTTGAGGAGGGTCTCCCCACACGTGCGCACCCTCCTAGCCCTGCCAAGCCAGCCAGGGAGTCGCGAGAGGGGGAGGAGGGTCACCCGAAGGGAAGCCTCCGCCGGGGTGGCGATCGTTCCTCAACCAGCGCCGGAGAATCAGTCTCGGCCGCTTCTCCATTCCCGCCGTCGCCCTTACCTTCTCAGGCCAGGTGAGGGAGGGGAGGGCGAGGGGTGGGGCCATCCAGGGAGACAGGGAGCCACAGCAGAGGGCCCAAAGAGCCGCAGGTTGCTGACCCCTGGCTTAGTGCAATGTAGCCCAGCTACTTTTAATTAGCTTGCAGCAATTAAGCAGGACTGATGACACCTGATCGCAGAGCGATTATTAACATATTTGAACCTTAGGAGCTCATAACATATATTCAGAATACTGTATGTTTTGAGCCATTAGCTTCTCACAAAAAGGAGTCTGTACTCTGTGAATAAATGTATTTCCTCTTCTTCTAAAATTCATGGCAATTTTAATTTCCAGGCATAGGCAGCAACCTGATGGTGCCCTGCTAATCAGTCATCTGACAGCTGAAGATGCTGGCTTCTTTACATGCATTGCTTCTAATGGCCGGGACCAAGATCAGAAAAAAATTCAAATTAGACCTAGAGGTAGTGGTTCTTGGGGGGGGGGTGTTACTTCAATGTTACCGAAATATAAGTAATGAATTTGCTGCTGGAGAAAAATGTGGTCCTTTTTTTTTTTTTTGCTACAGTTGTTAAATTAAGCTTTAGTTGCTGATTAATATATCCAGTCTGGAGAGTGAACTATCTCAGCATATTTCCAGCAATTAAAACCTGATGGCAAGCAGAAATTTAGTAAAAGTTGAATGTTGTGCTTAAGATTACAGAACTCTCTCTACACAGTGGCTTCACAACTCCCTTTAGGTATTATGAGATCAGTTTAGTTTCGCCAATGGTACCATCAAATAATCTGAGTGAGATATTTAGGGTTTCCCATAAATTGTGCCAGATTCAAGATAGAAAATTATTCAATACATTTTAAAAAGTTTGGTGCCGCTGGTTAAGACAATTCAAATTGGTTTAGACTCCTAGTGGAAATATTGCTCTAGAAACAGGAAAGTGGACCTCTGGAAATTGCTGCTGCAGTGACTTATTGGTGTGCGAGAGAGAATAAATGTAGGAGGGGGAGGTATAGTTACTGCTACGAGAACAGTTCCTACTTTTATCAATATAGGACAGCCATAGAGAAGTACTTAACTGTAGCTGATTGGTTACGCGGTGTCTCTCTGTGTTGAATTCTATTGTGCATATCATGTTGAGATTTTTCTCCCACGTAGATAGATGGTCTTTCAGCTAGAAAGACCATGGTCACATGACCAGCAGGGCTGTTCAATCAGAGCTGCATTTTCAGAATATAATTTGATGACCTCGGGCAAAATCTTCCTGGAATTGATGACACTCTTTTCCTACTTAGGAGACTTGAGAATTATTGACCTGCTGCCCAGGCTTTCCGTGTCTGAAGGGGAGAATGCTCATCTTCATTGTGTTGTGACAGGCAACAATGTAAACATAAGATGGTCAAGGTAAGAAAAAAAACCAGCTGTATTTACTTATCCCTTTAGTACAGTGGTTCTCAACCTTTCTAATGCCGCGACCCCCCCCCGCGACCCCCCCTGCTCCACCGCGACCCCCTCCCTACCCTCTCCCCACGCAGGATGAGGTGATAAAGGGGGCGTGGCACCAGGGGTGAAATGCTCCCGGTTTGGGCTTGCCTGCGGGTCGCCAGACAGCTGGTAATGCGCAATACCCTCTGCGCATGCGCAAAGTATTCTGCGCATGCGCAGAGGGTAAAAGAACCCAAATGACGGCGTCCAGGCGGGTGGGCGAAGTCTCCCGCTTCTGTCACTACCGGCTGTCCGGCGACCCACAGGCACGGCCGAACCGGGAGCATTTAACCCCTGGAGTGATGGTGGCACCAAGATGGCGGGCTAACGTGCACGGCGACCCCTGTGAAATGGTTGTTCGACCCCCAAAGGGGTCACGACCCACAGGTTGAGAACCGCTGCTTTAGTACAACAGAAACATGCAAGAAATTATCAAGCAACGGCCATCTACTTGGAAGATGAATTCGGATTTAGTTTTTCAAACTCATTTGAAATAACCCTGTTTATTTATGTGTTCCTTGGAAGACTCTCTGAATACTAACCCTCCCTTTATTTCCTTGTAACTGGGAGTTGGGGACAGTGTATAGCAACTGCAAGACCGCTTATTATTTACTTCTGCTTAGAAATGGGGTTCCAGTAAGATCAGATGGTCATCGTATCCATGTGTCTCAAGATGGAAGCTTGTTTCTAAACAATGTTCAGCTTGGTGATGAGGGCTCCTATACGTGCAATGCCTACAGTGGCAATCATTCGGTCAGTGCCAGTACAGATGTGAAAGTCATCAAAAGGCGGCCAGAAGGTGGGTGTGCAGTTGTTTTTAAATTTCCTTCTAATTTCCAGTATTGGATTTCACAGCAGCTGCAACCTTAAATGTGTGGCATGTGCTTTTCCTTCCAGGACTGGAAATGTTTTCTGTTGTAGACCCTCTGTAGAAACACACCTGGTTGATCCTGTACATGAAGCATACTTCTGAGCTTCTTTTTTATTTTAGAATCTCATATTATATCTGATACTCTTTAATGAAAGCATATGTGTATGGAAGGCAGAGTTGAAAGAGAAGTATTTGCATCTGGAAGTGGTTAATGTCTCTTTGTGAAGGCGAGATGGCACCTGCCTTCAAAGAAGCAGTAGTGTATGCTTTCCTGAAGAGGTCATATTTCAATTTATCCATATTGGACAACTTCTGTCCTGTCCCCAACCTTCCCTTTTTAGGGAATATGCTTGAGAAGGTGATGGGGGATCAGCTACAGAAGGGGTGTCAAACTCAAGGCCCGGGGGCTGGATCAGGCCCGCGGGGTACTTAGATCTGGCCTGCGGGGCCAGCCTGGAAACAGCAAAGGACCGGCCTGCGGTGCTTTTGCCAGCGAAAACGGGCTCCCGAGCTCCGTTTCGGCTGCCACAGCCTCCTGCAACCCTCTGCCAGTGAAAACGTGTGTGCGGCCCTCCCGAGCTCCGTTTTCACTGGCAGAGGGTTGCAGGAGGCTGTGGCAGCCGAAAACAGAGCTCGGGAGCCCATTTTCGCTAGCAGAACGCTCGGGCCACCACAGGCACCCCCAACAGGAGTGACGTTGAGCTGGCCACGCCCACCCTGGCCATGCCCCCCCCTGGGCCCACCGAGGTCAAACACAACCCTGATGCGGCCCTCAATGAAATCAAGTTTGACACCCCTGAGCTACAGAGCCAAAGAAGCAGATTTTCTAGGTATCTTTCAGTCACTATCCATGCCTGGTCATATGAAGGGAAAAAGCTGTGAAGGGTGTCTTGAATGCTTCCAGATGCTATTAATTTCTTGATGGGCATCAATACCATCCACCGTGGCATCTTTATTGATTGCCTGCAATGGTTGGGGACGCAGTTGTGCAGGGGCCCTATTTCCACTTGAGCCATTAGTACCAGCTAGTAATTGTTAGGGGAAAGCAGTTGAACCTGTAATTACTCCACATTGCAGGGTTTGGTCCTCTTTCTTGTGGTTATCTATATGAAATTGGTTAAATTATTCATCAATGTGGGGTTTGAGTTACATATGGCAAACCCAGCCAAGGCTGGAGATGCTATGAGAGTCTGGAATTGAGAGTCACTGGGTGTTGGGCAGTATATAAATATAATAAATTATTATTAATTGGTGCCTAAAATCTGACACTTCAATTGCCAATGCTGGTAAGGGGGTTGAAATCCAGCAGCTTGCCTCTGCATGCTTTCCTACAAAGCGGTATTTTTGCATATAATCAGAAACATGAAATCATTAATGAGACAATCCAGTCCTTGTTATTTACAAATAAATTCTATTACATTCAGATTACTTGGAAGACAATTTTAAGGTCAAAGGCTTTTAAACTATGCCAGTTTGACTGCAGGAATTACTAAGATGTAACTGCTGTTATAGTGCAGAGCATTTATTTTCAGCCTGAAACAGCTGTTTGCCATTTAGAGAATCTCTCAGCAGAAACCAATCAATTTTCTCTCAAAATGCGTTAATGCTGATGTTGCCATTTGCTACTTTGAATGTTTGCCAAGATGTAGATTCCATTCACAGTATTTTTGCTCGAGCTGCAGCAGATAGAGAATATTTTCCACTGCATGCAGTTAAATAGCCATAATGTAAATAACAAAAAGTGAACTCTCAATTGATTATGAATAACACCTTGTTTGGTTCTATCTGACTTTCTTTCCTTCCTTAACTCTTCTAGTGCCAGCATCCCTCCCTATGGACACAAGCAGGGAATGTGTTGATCAGCCACACCTTGCTAACTGTGATCTGATTCTACAGGCTCAGCTCTGCAACAATGAGTATTATTCCAGCTTCTGCTGTGCCAGCTGTTCTCGCCGCTATGGCTGAGTCACAGGCTTGCTACCCCTCTTGCAGTCCTGCTCAGGAAGAAAAACACTCATCTCCAATCTGTTTATCAAGCATACACACGGGTAGTCCATACAGCTAATGTGAGAACAGAGAGAATAGTTGGCAGAAATGGTATCTCCACCTTCCTAAACTGTATTTTGTTTTGATAGAGAAACACCAAATCCTCTAACAGCTGGCTGACCTTTTCATTTAAGGAAACGGAGAATTGTTCCACTAGCAAAGCTTAACAATACAGACAAGAATCAAAAGTAAGTGGGAAAGTTGCTTCAAGATAAATCAAGGAGAGCAGACACATTTTAAATCAAACATAAAAGCTAAATTAGTGCCAGAACCCACTAAGAAAATCTGCTGACCACATTTTTTTGTGGAAATTTAGCATACTGACCTAGAAATTTGTTTCCTGCAGTTATTTTAAATGTCCCTGCAGTTCAAATTTAAACAGTTATAAGCAGACAATGGTTGTTTTCCAGCAGATACAGGAAACATTGCTGAGTTAACTACCAGCAGCAAATATCACTTAATATTTGTTGGAAATACGCAGAACTCGGAAGCATCTGAAAAGGAAAATGCATGGCAACGTGGCAAGGTTTTGTACTTCAAATACTCTTAAAACAGCAAGGCTGTATTTCTTGAAGTAAGTTCATTAAACAGTGATCCTCTCTTCTAATTAAACAATGTATACAATTGCATTAAGGCCTTTGAAAAAGGAAACAAAGTCTGTTGTATCGCTTCTGCATAAACAAATATCAGAGGGCTGTGCAATTTGAGAAGTGGTGTTTGTTTCTAGAATCTCACGACTGCAGTCACGCAATCCCCAAAGAGATACCACTGCATTAATGAGTCATAGACAAGTACTGAATTTGCATTCCTGTATGTTCCAAACCACTGTGCAGCCCGCCCCACTAGTATACACAGCATCACAACAGAATTGGTTGTTGATGCCTCAGAATTGTGGAAGGGTATGCTTTACCTCTTTCATTATCCCATCCCATGTGCCAGATTATTTAATACAAGGACGACCATTGGCACTATAGAAGTTCAAACTGCAGTATCTATGCATTTTCAATGGCTGACTATAAACACATTCTATGGAGCAAGACTAGAAACATCACAAACCTGTATGTGTTAACTATAAGGTTGTCAATTATTCACAACCTTTAAGTGTCTCAATGACTGTGAATACTGTAAGCTATTATAATTTCCTTTAAATGCAAAAGATAGGAAAAACCAACATTGCTGGCACATCTGCAGTTTTTTCCTCACATGATTCCTGCTATAGCTTTCTGTCCACTATTATGGACTCAATTAACCTGAAACCTTCCCAGATTTTAGGTAGCTCAAGATCTCATTTCTTTTAGAAACAAAGTATACAATACTACTTTTTTAATTTGCTTGCTGGAAAAACAAATATGAGAATTTGCCATATCTATGAGGTTTATACTAAGATACGCCAATCAGAATACATGAATGTTCCGATATCAGAGGGCAAATATGATTTTATAGTTGGGCTACTCCATTATAGGTTTCAGATACATGAATAGCTATAACCAGATAATGAAAAACAAATCCCCCCAAACAAATCTATTTTTTAATTATCTGACTCTACAATGGGACTATCTTCACTGAAAATGAGAAACGTATCAATTGCTCCTGTAAAAAATGAACAAACCATTATTTACAGTACATTATGCAAATTGTTTAGTAAAGGAAACAAGGCGATCTGCATATTACCTGCTGCTGAGAACTGCGGAGTACCATATGAACTAGGTAACAAGTTTTTCAGCTTCTTCAATAAAGTTGCAAATTAATTCAGTGTTAATATAATTTAACTGTAGCATCCAGACATACTGTATAGACAAACTGAGAGAACAAAATATGTTTCTATTTTTTTGCATTCAGAATTGATTTTTCATGGAAGGTACAAATATCATCTTATAAGAACCAGAGAAAAAGCATGTGGTATTCCCCCAACCGAAAATCATTCCCCCAACTGTCATTTATAATCATAAGCACAAGTTTTCCTCAGGGAGTGCATTCATCAAAAACATTAATCCACTGACACTATCTCCCCTTTCATGGATTGAGAAGGTAACCCTGCAACAGGCAACCAACTTAAAACCAAGTAATCAAGGAGAGAAGCAACCTAGAAAGGAGGAGAAATTTCCTGACAGAACAATTGATCAGTGGAACAACTTGCTTCCAGAAGTTGTGAATGCTCCAACACTGGAAGTTTTTAAGAAGAGATTGGACAACCATTTGTCAGAAATGGTATAGAGCAGTGATGGCGAACCTTGTAGGCACCGAGTGGCCAAACCGCGCGCGCGCATGCCCAAACTGAAAGGTGTGTGCGCACGCGCAAATGCACACATGCATGGACATGCGCGCATGCACAGCAGAGACCCGAAGACCAGCTGGCCGGTGGGAGGCAGGGCATCCCAACACCGGCAGCATGGCAAGAGGTAAGATCTTTTTCTTTCGTGAGCTTCTGTTTCATCGTTTGCAGGGAAACAGAAGCTCACGAAAGAAACGCCACGGAGATCTGACCTTGGGCGACAGCGCGCGTGCCAGCAGAGGGGGTTCTGCGTGCCACCTCTGGTTCGCCATCACGGGTATAGGGTTTCCTGCCTGAGCAAGGGGCTGGACTAGGAGACCTCCAAGGTCCCTTCCAATTCTGTTATTCTGTTAAAAAGGCACTTGACCACCTTGAGGGCTAGTTTTTCAGAATAGAAAATTTGAGAAGCAAAGCAAGTATGTTTTGGTGCTTTTAATGTTGGTATTTTAGAAGCTTAAATAGTGAAACTCGGTATGATGGTGTGATTAGGATGTTTGATTAGAACCAGGAAATGCAGGTCCATGTTCACCCTTAGCCATGGAAATTCATTAGATAAATTGGGCCAGGTACTTTTTCTCATGTCTTATTTCCCTGTTGCTTCTAAGAGATCAGGATTTAAGGCATACCACGTATTTATGATCGAGGTCATCAACAGATATCAATAACTAAAAGTCTTATCTTCCATGAACTGGTCAACCCCCTTTTAAACCATTCTAACTGGTGACTTTTACCCCAGCTGCTGACAATAAAATCCAGTTTAATTACCCAGTGTGCACAATTATTAGGCCAAGTTGTATTTTTGAGGATTGATTTTATTATTGGAAAAACTACAGTGCTCTCTGTCAATCCAAAATGTTAATAAACCTCAAACCTGAATATTTAAGAAAGTAAAAGTGAGGTTTTGGCTTTCTTGGGAGACTATGCGTGCACAATTATTGGGCAACTATTAGTGTGCAGAATTATTATGCAACTAAACAAAAAATGAAAATTTGCCCATCTCATTTATTTGCATCTGTTAAAGTGAGAATAATAAACAACTCAAAAAGTACAAATAAAAAATTTTTACATGTTCAAAATAACAATCAGTGACCAATATAGCCACCCTTCTTTTCAATAACAGTCATAAGCCTTCCATTCATAGAATCTGTCAGTTTCTTGATCTGATGACAGTCAACTTTTTGTGCAGCAGCAACCACAGCCTCCCAGACACTGTTCAGAGAGTTGTACTGTTTTCCTTCACTGTAAATCTCCCATTTAAGAAGGGCCCACAAGTTCTCAATAGGGTTTAGGTCAGGTGAGGAAGGGTCCCATGTCATTATTCTTTCATCTTTAAGCCTTTACTGGCTAGCCACGCAGTGGAGTACTTCGATGCATGCAATGGAGCATTGTCCTGCATAAAAATCATGGTCGTCTTGAAATATGCAGACTTTTTCCTGTACCACTACTTGAAGAAAGTGTCTTCTAAAAACTGGCAGTAGGTTTGGGAATTGATTTTGAGTCCATCTTCAAGCCGAAAAGGTCCAACTAGCTCATCTTTAATAATACCAGCCCATACCAGTATCCCACCTCCACCTTGCTGGTGTCTTAGTCAAAGTGGAGCTCTATGCCTGTTACTAATCCAGCCACGGGTCCATCCATCTGGTCCATCAAGAGTCACTCTCATTTCATCAGTCCATAAAAGCTTTGAAAAATCTGTCTTCAGATATTTCTTGGCCCAGTCTTGCCGTTTCAACTTACGTGTCTTGTTCAGTGGTGGTCAGGTTTCAGCCTTCCTTACCTTGGCCATGTCTCTGAGCACTGAACACCTTGTACTTCTGGGCACTCCAGGTAGGTTGCAGTTCTGGAATATGACAGCACTGGAGGATAATGGGTTCCTGGTAGCTTCATGTTTGATTCCTCTCAAATCTTTGGCAGTTAATGTGCATCTTTTTTTTCTCAACACGTTTCTTGTGACCCTGTTGACTATTTGCAACAAAACTTTTGATGGTTCTGTAATCTCACCCCAATATCTTAGCAATTTCAAGAGTGCTGCATCCCTCTGAAAGACTTTTTACAATTTTTTACTTTTCAGAGTCAGTTAAATCTCTTTGGCCTGTTTTGCCTGAGGAAAAGAAGCTCCCTAGTAATTATGCACACCTTGATATTGGGTGTTGATCTCCTTAGGCCACACCCTCCCTCATTACACAAGTACGCATCACCTTAGCAATGCTTATATCCACTAAGCATTCAAGTTTGTACAGCTCAGAGGTGGAAAATATGCATAAAAATGATATGGTCAAAATACTCATTTGCCTAATAATTGTGCACACAGTGTATGTGCTGTGTGAAAAAGTTCCGTATATTTTATATAAATGAAATGATCTGAAGCAAGGCAAATATTTCTCTACATTATTCACATAATGAGTTACATTATATATCTTTATTAAATCTTGACTTCATTCAAGCAAAACAGCCACAATTATTGTGGTCTTTCTGTATAGCAGTGATGGCGAACCTTTTTTCCCTCGGGTGCCGAAAGTGTGTGCGCACGCTATCGCGCATGCATGAGTGCCCACACCCATAATTCAATGCCTGGGGAGGGCGAAAACGGCCTCCCCCGCCCCCCCAGAGGCCCTCTGGAGGCCGGAAACGGCCCATTTCCCGACTTCCGGTGGGCCCGGTAGGCCCGTTTTTCGCCCTCCCCAGGCTCCAGAGGCTTCCCTGGAGCCTGGGGAGGGCAAAAACGCCCTCCCCATCCCCGGAGGCCAAAAACGCCCTCCCAGAGCCTCTGTGCGAGCCAAAAATCAGCTGGCTGGCGCGCACATGCACGCTGGAGCTGAGCTAGGGCAACGGCTCGCGTGCCGGCAGATATGGCTCTGCGTGCCACCTGTGGCATGTGTGCCATAGGTTCTTACTGCTGCATAACAAAGCTGCTCCATCCTCTTGATCATTTTGGTTGTACTTTTCTGTATGTTTTTAAATTATACAATATCATGCTTCTAGTATAGTGACCAGAAGAGTACACAACGCTCGTCTCACAACAAGTACATGTACTTAACACTCCAGATCAGTTAAAAAGAATCGGTCACTGATGATTCCTAAGGATCCCACTATATACGTGAAAATTGGCAGTTTATTTTTCCTTCAATCTTTCCCCAGTTGCAAATCCAACTAAAAACTCCATGGCAGCTGAGTGGGCAATATCATCAAAATTTCTGGTGAGGCAAAAGCCATGCTGATTAGTTTACAGCAAGGCTCCATTCCTCTATGCATTTAAATGGTATTTTCAATTATTTTTCTTGGAGCAGAAGTTAAAGGAAATTAAAGATCAGGTGCAGTGCCTATAAAAAGTCTACACACCCCTGTTAAAATGCCAGGTTTTTGATATATAAAAGAAGTCAGATGAAGATAAATCAGAATTTTTTCCACCTTTAATATAACATATAAACTGTACAATTCAATGGAAAAACAAGCTGAAATCTTTTAGGGTGAAAAATAATCATAATAAAAAACATACAATAACATGGTTGCACAAATGTGCACACCGTCTTATAAGTAGGGCTGTGCCCGTGTTCAGAATTAACCAATCACATTCAGACTAATGGTAAATTGTAGTCAATAAACACCTGCCATCAATTAAAGTGTCTCTGATCAAGCCCATATAAAGTTCAGCTGTTCTAGTAGGATTTTTCTGACATTTACTCAGTTGCCTCTTACAGCAAAAGCCATGGATTGCAAAGAGCTTACAAAGCTTCAAAGGGATCTCATTGTTGAAAGGTATCAGGAGAAGGGTACAAAAAAATTTCCAAGGTGTTGGATATACCATGGAACACAGTGAAGACAGTCATCAGCAACTGGAGAAAATATGGCACAACAATGATATTACCAAGGACTGGCTGTCCCTCTAAAACTGATGAAAAAGCAAGAAAAAAACTAGTCTGAGAGGCTGCTAAGCAACAGCCTACAGCAACAGTAAAGAAGCTGCAGGAATTTCTGGCTAATACTGGTTGTGTATTACATGTAACAACAATCTCCTGTATTCTTCATGTCTGGGGTGTAGGGTAAGGTGGCAAGATGGTTAGAAAGGAAAACATCCAAGCCCGGCTACATTTTGCAAAAACCTACATCAAATCTGACAAAGGCATGTAGGAAATTGTGTTATGGTCTGATGAGACCAAGACTGGAATTTTTGGCCATAATCCAAAAAAGTATGTTTGGTGCAAAAACAACAATGTGCATCACCAAATGTACACCATACAGTGAAGCATGGTGGTGGCAGTATTATGCTTTGGGGTTGCTTTTCTTCACAAGAACTGGGACTTTAGTCAAAGTGGAGGGAATTATGATCAATTCAAAGTATCAGTCAATTTTGGCACAAAACCTGCAGGCCTCTGCTAAAATGCTGAAGAGGAATTTCACCTTTCAGCATGGAAATGACCCAAAGCATACCTTCATATCAACATAAAAATAGCTTAATCAGAAGACGATCAAAGTTTTGGAATGGCCCAGCCATAGCCCGGACCTGAATCCAATTGAAAATTTGTGGGGTGGCCTGAAGAGGGCTGTACACAGGAGATGCCCTCACAATCTGACAGATTGGGAGCACTTTGGAAGGAAGAGTGGGCAATGATTGCCAAGGCAAGATGTGCTATGCCAATGGGCTCCTGTCCCAAAACACTGAATGCTGTCATAAAATCAAAAGGTGCTTCAACAAAGTATTAAAGGGTTCGCACATTTATGCAACCACGTTATCGTATTTTTATTGTTATTTCCCCCCCCTAAAAGATTTCAATTTGATTTTCAATTGAATTGTACAGGTTATATGTTATATTAAAGGTGGAAAAAATTCTGAAGTGATTTATCTTAGTCTGGGTTTTTATATTTCAAAAAATGGGCATTTTAACAGGGGTATATGGATTTTTTTATATCTACTGTAGTTCATCACTTCCCAACCCCCTTTTCAAAATCTGGGTCACATTGGTATCTATTCCCATGACTGGGAAATATTATTATTTAATAATATTAAAGAGAAATGGTAAAATAGCAAAGCAGCTTTTGCTGTACTTGTTATTGCTGCTAGATTAATGTTAAATGCATATATGAGAGAAGCACTTTTGATGTCTGTTGATAAAATTGAATAGATAGAATTATGCCTTCTTTAATAACAAATAATCAACCATTGATCATTATTTGTTCATTCCTTCCACACAACAACTCCATAAGGAATGCATATTCCAAGAAACCATTTTCCCTAAACCCAAAATAAACCCTGGTTTTATAAAAGTTTTTCTACAACAGAAGTAAGGCCTTAAAGTATTTGAACCTGTATGTAGTAAGTTAGTAACTGTCCATTCACTGTACAAAAATTACTGGGTTATGGAAATTCTTGCCCCTGATCCCAAAAGGAATTTATTTAGGCTCTACACAAATGTTTCATTGACAATATTCAATTATTGTCTATGTGGCAGCTTTATGAGAATTCCATGCATTTACATTTGCAAAAAGTATGAATAGACCAAGGACAAAAAGAATGAAAGGGATTTTTACTCAAGTGCAGTATGGCATAGTTCAAATTCATACATCCACCATACATGCACTTACATTTGAGGTAGCTTTGTTTTAGAGTAAGCATGCTTTGTACTGAAACAAACCACTTAAGTACTGTAACTTTAAACAGCAATACCATTAAGTTCCATTATGTACTAAGACACACTAAAACTGAGCAAAACCAGTTTATGTCTCTAGATAATGAACAATGCTCTAGAACAAATACAAAGTTCTTCAGGGCTATTTCTGAATAACACGGTGATAATCCCTTAATGGGAAATGTGGCAATTTGTAGGAACCACATTCTTCTGGGGACATAAGAAATATAATACAAATTTCAAAATAAAAGCAAGCTAAAATTCCAGAAGTTGCAATTCCTGCTTTAAGCAATAGATACAAATGGGAGTATATATCTTGCCCTGTTATTAGTAGATCAAACATTTAAAATTTGGTGATCTATACACCAAATGAAATGGAGATCAAACTGGTTGCAGGAAAACAACAAGGAAACCTGTTGAGAAAGACACATAATCTACTACCAACATTTATTTCTGTTAAAGCAGATTATAAATCATCAGTACAAATATATAACTTACATTTGCTTGTAAGGCCAAGTTTTAAGAGTAAAATTAAAAATGAGATGGACTTCATGATTTGCCAGAGGAAAGACATGGAATAGCTGCAGTCTAGCTATAAGCTTTCACATATAACAATGGGGAAAGCATTTTTTTAAAAAAACTAAACTCTATTTAATGCACCTAAAATGGGTTCATAAGTAGACCTGATTGTAAATATAATTACAGTTGTCACAGTAGTGTTAAAAGAGATGTAAGACAAATAAACTGCAGCAGTACATGAAAGAACCTATATGAACTCTAATATCTAGTTCGATTGCTTAAAAAAAGATAAAATTTACTAATTGTTTTCAAACCAAGACAATACTGTTCTTACACTACTCTACAATGATTCTTTTAAAAATTGGTCATGATTCATGATTGTAGTTGCAATATGCTACTTACAATGATACAGAGAGGGACAAGCTAGGAACTCCGCTCCCTACCCTATTCCCATATTACTGACTGTAAGAATCAGTGATAAATCAATCTTATGTACAATTTTACATCCAACCCCCTTTTATAACTTTGGCAAGATTACTTACAACTCATTCAACTTTTAATAACTAGAACTATTTAAAATAATCTAAAATGCATAAAAATAAAGATTTTGGCTTTATTCTATATATATAATTACTTGAAATGGAAGCTCATCCTTTTCCCACTGATAGCATATTCTGAGCAGCTCGCAGGTTTTCTCCACCAGCCCATTCATTACTGTGCCACAATTCCCTAACCTCTGTTTTCGCCCCCAAGGGAACGGGCCATTCACAGGAAGGTAGACACATTCTTAAGATAGTGGTGAGTCATTTGCTTTTCAGCTTGTGAGGTTTCCTGAAGTTTCTGTGGAAAAAAGGCTTCAGGTTCAACTCCCTTCTTCAGCCCTTTTCAGATTCCTTTTGCCATTCAAATTCCCAAACAGGTGGCAAGGGGTATGTTTCCTGGATTATACCCCAAAAGGCTGGGCTTAGGAGCCTCTTTCCATGAGTGTCCCCTCTCTCTATCCCCAACCTAATTCCAAAGAGAGGGACATGAGCGATTAAAAAATGCTGCCTCCGGTATATTCTTACATCCAATGCCAACACACACATACACAGAGATGAAGTACAAGCCACAGGACTGCTTAAAGTTCTATCTCAAATGTCTTCTGTAATTCGCTGGAGAAAGGGTTAGTCGGAGATGGATTAGTACGTTGTTTCGATTTACTTTCCAGTGCTGCCCACTGTGCTTCAAATGGATCCACCTGCTGGCCAGCTCCGGGAGGAAGCACGTGTTTGTCCTCTGTGGGCCACTTGGAAGGGTCCGCACCATTGAAAGCAGCAGAGCCATTGAGCTGCTGGGCAGGGGGTTTAAAGAAAGGGCTGGCAGTAGCGCTATTAGTTTCATATTGAGGAAATGTCTGCTGCTTTATAAGACTAGGTGACTGATGAGCGTGGGACACTTGACTGTGACCTGCAGTGCCAAAGACATTGGCTACCATCTGGGAAGGGGTGATTCCAATCATGGTTACACTGGGAGCTGAATAGGGCATTCCATTTGTGACTGCATAGGGCTGAGCCTGGATAAACGTAGGCTGCATGGGCTGCACCACCCCAATAGGCACTGGTGGAGGTGCAATGAAGGTGCTGCCTGGAAAAGCTGGTGCTGCCTGAGAAACCACTGCAGGAGGCTGGAGGAGCGGCTGGGGAGCTGGAGGCTGGGACTGCACCTGAGGCTGCTGTGACCGGACAGTTTTAGATACTTCTTCCAACCAACGGTCTGCCTCCGAGGGAGTGCGTCTGTGGCTTGCCTGAAACAGATTTGGTGAGGCATCTCCCGAGTCGGCACTCCAGTCACCACCTGTGAAAAGAAATTAAGAACAGGATATAACCTCAGCAAGAGACTGTCTTCCCCTTCTTCAGAACAATTTGATGAGGAATCGAAGTAGCTTTTAACCACCATCAGCTGATTTCCTATTGCTGGTTAGTAGTAAAGAATCCATAACAATGATTAACATACTTTAACTAGTGTATGTATAAAGTTCCAGTTATGTTGACAAAGATTTTAAAACTGAGACTAGAACTGGGCATTTAATTAAACAAGTTATGGGCTTGCTCCCATCTTTTCAATTTCAATGTCCAGCTTCTTGTTCTAACGTTCTAAAGGAGGATTGTTAGCCAAGTCAACTGATCTACAATAACAGATAAACTATACAGATAAACTTCTTCCCTCGGTCAGAAATTCCAGGCACTCAGAAATGTGCATAATCGTTTGGATACAAGGCCTCAAGTAAAAAGGCATGAAATTATAATGGAGATATGAGATCAATATGCAGGGACTTCTGTGGGAATTTGATAAATATGTAGAATTATGTGAAACAGCCCTTGCACCTTTTGCTTAAATGAATAAAAATACATGAAAAATACTACTCTTCCAGGAAACTGTATGGCTTTTAGAAACATATATCACTTTAATTTAAACCTTAGAAATCTACTATAGCTTAGAGCTGGATTCTCAAATAGTTTTCTAAATGACTAGAAATCTTATATATTTATATTAGAATGTTAATTACTCCAAGTACTATTTTATAACACTAAATCACTGATTTTGTGAAGAGCCATTTTTTTTTACATTAAAGTTACTGGTTATTGAAACAGCCTTTTCTTCTAGTAAGCTTTAATATGTTATTTATTTATTTATTTAATTATATTATTATATTATATTCTAAGAGCCGAGGTGGCGCAGTGGTTAGAGTGCAGCACTGCAGGCTACTTCAGCTGACTGCTAGCTGCAGCTCGGTGGTTCAAATCTCACCGGCTCAAGGTTGACTCAGCCTTCCATCCTTCCGAGGTGGGTAAAATGAGGACCCAGATTGTTGGGGGCAATATGCTAACTCTGTAAACCGCTTAGAGAGGGCTGTAAAGCACTATGAAGCGGTATATAAGTCTAAGTGCTATTGCTATTGCTATTGCTATATTATATTATATCCACCTACTAATTTAACTTCCACATTAAAAAAAATACTACATCTAAATGTCCAGTTCTTCTACTTTCCCTTAACTACATTCCCAGACATTAAGAAAAAATCCTTAAGAACCATTTTGTTAGATCAGATCAAAGTCTTTCAAATCCAGCATCACAAATGTTAAGCTTCTAAAAGCAACATGCCAAGATCAGTGCCCAGTCTTACCAGAAGGAGAAGCTCCAGCTCCAGTTTTAGCAACAGCTGGAGCAGCAGGGGACTGAGCCCAGGGATTGGATTCACGAAGTGGCATTGCTGTAGATGCTATAGTAGTTTGAGCTGGTTTATCAGCAAACACATGGAAGGCAGAGGCAATGCCATTGACTAAAATTGGAGCAGACAACATCAATGCTGTTAATTCATGCAAGGCATGCACGTGACTGGAATGTTGAAAATAACACATGGTTTTGCCAGCATGCAACATACATCAAGCACTTAGTCATGCTTGTCCACTATTATTCTACAAGCATTTTTTAAAATTCGACACATTTTTGTTAATTCGTTTGGAAGATAGCTTGGCTATTTACTAATATTTTAAAGGATGTTATGTGGACTTTTCTAAGTTCTGACTTTATTCCTTGCTCTCAGAGCAAGTTTAGAAGGACAAAATGGTGGGTTGAAACATCCTGCCTTATCGGTATTCTGGCAAAAGAAAATTATTTCAACTATCAGCTGTTGCCTTTCATTATTTAAAACAAGCAGTGAGATAGTTACTGTCTCAAAGATTTGACTGCAAGTTGCATCTCATTTATAAGATATCAAAGCAAGACATAAAGATTGTTACCTAACATCAAAGCTGGGAACATCACTTCAACTTTAGAGTCTTTGTGTTCTTTAAAATAAGCAACAGGTAGCAAATTTACTGGGTTTATATTTATTTTACATTCATCCATCTGTTTTTTTTAAGATCCAGGAGACTGGAAAATGGGTAATTGCATATAATTTCTTATATAATAACGTTTTATCTGTAACATCTGAAAGATGTGGCCTTCTCTTTTATTTTTTTATTTTATTTTTTTGCTATTATTAGCATGTAACTGACTGTTCTCAATATGTCCTTGACTTTCTAGGAATTTCACATACAAGTAGCTTACAAGCAAATAACTTAGTTAAAACAGAATGATTCCAGATGCAAACAAAAAAGCTGCAAGATGGTTTTAAAACATTACATTGCCAGCACACAAAAGGAAAACAGCATTTGCACATATAAAAAGTATCACATGCATCCAAGTTTAGAGGCCACACACCTTGAAAAGCCGGTGACTGTGGCGCAACCACTGTTACTGGCTTTGTCATTGGGGCAGAGGAGAAAGGATCCTCAGATGGTGTGCTAAAGGCGTTTGTAATCTGGGAGCACAATGAACTAATGCTATCGACTTCTCCTTCAGACTCAGGAACTGAAAGCAGAAAAAAAAAAGTTTGCACAGATATGGCCCAGCATAATACAAAGGCACCTTCCTGCTTTTTCGCAATGTCGTTCTTTGATCTCCCCCCTCCCCCATGATTAGGAAAAACCACATCTGTCCTCTGAAAACCCTAAGAGGAAAAGTTAAGAACAAAGAAAAATTTGGGGAATGAGTATGAAGGTTACAATTATTCTGATTTTATGTCAGTTTCTCAGAGTACTTACATCCATATTAAATATCAGAATAATTATCAAAGTTGTACAACTTTCACTTGCAAAAGCTGGGCCTTTAACTCATTAACCACTGCAAATATATATTACTCAAGATATGCTGACCAAAGCCAAAATGTTTTTGACTAAGTGGACTCCTTATAGTTCAAAGGTAATTAACAGCAGTCAATAAACTTTGAATACAGATATCAAACCCATATTTGGTAATATGTCATGTTATCTAGAAATTCTGATTATATATAGAAGAAACCTATCAGTTTCTAATCTAATATTACAACTCAGAGGTCATAAAACCAGCAATATAATGGCACCTTGTAGTGACATATCAAACGAGAAAAATAGAAGTTCTGAAGAGAATGAAACCAACATTTGTTCTCTCTCAAATGCAGACATACTCAAAACAGAATTTGGGAAATTTTGTTTATCCTACCTGAGTTTTTTATAGGGAAGTCAGTCTTTCTTTGCACTGTGGAGGGCAACTCATTGATTCGTAGAGAAAGCTGGCGTTTAAATGGAGACATCTTCTGGCTAAGAGCAGGGAAACCTCGGAAAGATCCCTGCCTGGCAAGCTGTTCAATAGGAGCATGTCGCCGAGGGATGGCATGAGGATTGCTGGATTCTTTTTCAGCAGAAGTTGCAACTTCAGCAGTAGGAGAAGTGGGCGAACCTGGAGATGGAGCCGTATTGCCAGGTACAACACTTGAAGTAGTTGTTTTCACATCTGTTTCAACTGTAATGAAATATTTTAAAAATGAAGAGCATGAATACTTGAGACTAATCTTTTTTTTAAAAAAAATTCTTTTAGTTCATGAAAAAGTACATTCTTGATGCAAAATATAGCTTCTGGCTTATTTAGTCTTTACATCTTTAACATAAGGCAAATACAGTTCAATGATTTAATTTATTACCTAATTAACATTTCAACTATCAATTAAACTTTCTTATCTCAAGGGGCAAAAAGGCATACATAGGATTTATTTATTGAAGAGTTGGCATGTGTTACTGTTTACGTTTGCAGCCCCAAACTGAAAGGAGTATATATGGCCGAGTATATGCTCTTAGTCCTTCATTTGTAAAACTGAGATAAAAATCAGATTTGGGTATGTAACCCAATTCTAGAAAACTGAGGTCAGACCTTTCTTTTTAAATCTCAGGTTGGCAGAGTTTGTCACTACCAGCAACAATGATTTCCAGGCCTAAACATTTAGAGAATTGGTTTCAAATTGACCTTTCTCATCTCGTGGACTAATGTCCGAGGTACTGCACTGGAACCTGTTCAATGTGTTTTCATCTATAACTTGGGGCCTGCAATGTATTTCTTTTCAATCTGCTGCTGCCATTCATTTTAAGATCAGAAAACAGAAAATTCCTTCATCCTGAGGTACATCATCCTGATGTTACAACTGGTCCTTTAGACTTCTGTTTAGACACTTCCTATAGTTACTATATTTTGAGCAGAGGTGGATTTCAGCAGGTTCTGACCAGTTCTGGAGAACCGGTAGCAGAAATTTTGAGTAGTTCGGAGAACCGGTAAATACCACCTTTGACTGGCCCCGCCCCCATCTATTCTCTGCCTCCCGAGTCCCAGCTGATCGGGAGGAAATGGAGATTTTGCAGTATCCTTCCTCTGGAGTGGGGTGGGAATGGAGATTTTACAGTATCCTTCCCCTGCCACGCCCACCAAGCCACGCCCACCAAGCCACGCTACGCCCACCAAGCTATGCCCACAGAACCGGTAGTAAAAAAATTTGAATCCCACCACTGATTTTGAGCCATGATGCATCATACCACAGAGCCATTGAATTTTTTGCACATGAATAGGAAAATATGAAAATGTTGCCCTCAGCTTTATATACTGTATTTTCATGGGACAACAATGTCTAGCCTTTTTTTCCTCTCAATGAAGCTACATTTTTCATACTGCTTTGCAATCATACATATTATTTATTTAAAAATAACAATGTATGATATACGTTCCGTAGTAAATAGAGATCATCAAGGTATATAATGACTGTAACCTGTCTTGTTTTTCTACTTAATTTATAAAGCTTACACTTAGAGGTTGATATCAGAAGGTTAAATAAGGATTGGAAAATACCAAGCTCCAATGCCAACTCTAACTCTGTCTTTCCTGCCTGGGCATGCACTGGAAATATCACACACGATGAAAGAGGAATCAGCTAACTAGATTGCACGCTTACTATTTTGTAGTGAGAACCATGAGAGCCACTCAAATTTTACTTGGCTTGTAACTTTTTAAATAAATATTCTCGTCTTTACAAAACAGATTGGTCATGATTATTTTTTCCAAGATTGTCAGGTCACAAATACTGGAAACCATTAATGCAGGTGATTCTCCTTCATTATTTGACAACATGGGATTAGGCACACAAAACTATGTTCAGAATGATGTAAAAAAAAGTCAAAAACATTTTTCCCTCTCTAATGTATACTCAAAAGGCAAACTCTAATTATTCTATTTCTTTGTGACAAATAGCAAACTCCTATTTATTTACAAAATATATAAAAACATATTTACGTTTTATTCTTGAGGCCAATTTAATAATTATCATTAACCCATTGATCTTTTGGCTATGATTCACTTTCTCAAAACTAGCCAAAAAAGAAAGTAGTGTTAGTTTGTGGAAAACAACTAAAATCCTCATAGGATGCTATTTTTAGCAGAATCAATGCATAACAATGGATGAGCTTTTGAGTTCTACATAACCCTTTTTCAGACTACATGGTATGATAAAAAATGCTTTATGAAGACATGAGATCCAAAATCTATCCTGGGTCCTATTTTCATATGGAGATTAAAGACTGATTGAATTACACACTGTTAGATGCTGTAGGTATTAGATTATATTCAATATTTTTCCAATAAAACAGTAGTATCTGACTTCCATTTTGGCAAACATTATACCACGTTTTACCAAGATAGAGATATTTCTCCATATCTGGGTGAGACACAGGAGTTTCCAGAAAGATGAAGAGCAGAAATGAAGAAAACATCAACCATATAAACACAATGAAAACATACAAAAACAATGAAATTTGCTACATCTTCAAGAACACGAAGAAATGCTTGTTCAATACATTATGACTGTTACACCCGGCACTATAGTTGAACATCTCACTGATACTTTATATGGCCTGCAAATATCTATAACATTTGAAAGAATTCAACAATGCAACCTATACTTCAAATGGCCAGATTTGTATTCTATTACCTTTGATGTCTTGTATTTGTCTCATGACTTCCTCTCTTTCTGCTTGTTCAGTTGCTGTAGTAACCCTGAAAGACCCCTCCCTTGTGAAAGTGGTTCTACTGGCATCAAAGGTGGCTGTCACCCCACATTCTTTCTCTCTCTTTTGCTTTCGCTCCAGACACGCTGCAAATGCACAGCCAACTGCATGACTCAACCTCTCTCCCTGAAAAAGATCTCACATTAATTAGAAACGAAATCAGAAACCACCCAACTACTGCCAAATGATAGCTGGCACTCCATATAATCAACCTTTTTGTGTAAAATCCAACCAAAAAGGTTCAGAGCAACAAATGAAACCAGTTTTAAATCACATGATTTTTAACCATTTGGAGAAAAGGAGACTGAATACTTTTATTTACTTGTGATATTAAAATATGTTGACCTACTTAAATGCTGTTATAAAAATCAGTTAAGTTTGCACATTTTAAATAATTTGTACATCGCAAGTAGATGAAGTCCATCATTTGTATTAACATATGCACTGGACTGTTACAATCTGTAGGAATTTAATATATTTAGATTCAAATCCATAAGATTTATGAATGGGCTTTCTTTATTTACTGCATTTATAGACTGCCACAATAAATTAGGATTCTGGGTTGCGAACACACAATTGATATACCACACAAGGCCATAATACAAGCTTCCAGCAAATAAAAATCATGCATTTTTAATTTTGTATAATTTATATACTAAAGTTGAATTAAAATCCAGGAAACATTCCCTACCCAGTATTGATTTGTACATGACATACTACTCTTTATCAAGTAAAAAGGAGACCTACCGTGTCTTTTACAGCCATAAAGCAATGACATATCCAACGTCTTGTAGTACCATCTCGACATATGTAAGAAAACGCTCGGTCAAAATTCCTATCTGGAGCACAGAAGGAGACCTTCTCTATTGTCTGATCAACTATAAGATCCTTTTTAAAAAAAAAAAAGGACAATATATTTCAAGTCATTCCAGGAATTTGAAATACCACAGCAATATGTTTTTCGACTTGTCTTTCAAAACAAAAATGTTTTCCCAATACAGGTAAATGTTTTTATCAATACAGATTTCTGGCATAGGATACATTGCATCTCTCAAGGACCGGTAACATATTATTTAGTTGAAGTATGGCAAGCTTGATCAGAAGGGCTTTAAAATTACTTCTGTGGGAATTGGAGATAGTAAGATCTTCAGATGTGTTGTAAATCTACAGATCTACAAATGTATTTTAGAAGAAGCTGACAATGTTGCTAGAAAGTAATCTATTAAGCAACAATAAAAAACATTGGCTTACAACTTCAACATCTCTGCACTAATGCTTAGCATAGAAGAAATACGTAAGATCAAACTTATCTTCTAATACCAATATGTTTTCATAGAAATAATGGGAACCTGGATGGATGACTTATACAATGGGAGTACAGCAGGGGTGAAATGCTACCGGTTCGGCCCAGTACGGGCGTACCGGTAGTGGCGCCCGCCGGTGGTTCGGAGAACCGGTAGCGATGGCAGCATGAGCCTCCGCCCACCCGCCCAGACATCGCCGTTTTCTTGTTTTTTACCCTCTGCGCATGCGCAAAGCATTCTGCGCATGCGCAGAGGGTGAAAAAGCACCTGTGTGAGCAGAGCGCGAGTGAAAAAGTGTGTGCGCGGGCGGAGCGAGCGTGGGCGGAGCGAGCGTGGGCGGAGCGAGCGCTTCCGAACCGGTAGGGAAGGTAAGTAGATTTCACTGCTAGAGTACAGTAATTGAAGGATATACTGTAATTGGTTCAAAATGAACAGAAGTATTATTAGAAAAGGAGGCGGAGTTGCACTGTGTGTTAGAAGTATCACACTTGCTAAGAAATCTATATGAGCAAAGCTAGCAACGCCGTAAACACGAATTTAATTAAATTTAAAATAAACAGAGGAACAAATAAAGTTGCAGTTAATGTCTCCTACTGCCTCCCAGCCAAGGAGAAAATGTAGCCGACACTCTCCAAACGCAAACGGAAGTTCTTTCAAAGAGGCATATAATAATAGCAATGGGGGACACAGTTATCAGCTGAGATTGGTTATGCCAAGAAAAACAAAAAGAGCTTCTTCGGATATTAAAAAGAAAAGAAGATCAGCATGCCATCTGCTCACTGAAGGCAGCAAAATGGGAATAAGGTAACAAAGAAAAGGCTGAGCTACTCGAATCCTATTCTGACTCATTCTTCTCTAACAGGAAAGTATGTGTTCTACAAGACAATTGTGAAAAGAATCATTTAATTTTGGGATGGATACAAAATGGTCAGGGAATACCTATTTATTTTGAATGTTTAAATCTCCATTACATCCAAATGAACTGAAGTAATGTGTTTATTGGTTGGGTCAAACCTTTCTGTATTATATTTGAGAAATCATGGAAGAAAAGAGAAGGGCTAGATGACTGCAGGGGGCAAATCTTTTTTCAAAAGAAAAAAAATGAAAATCTAGGAAATTATAGATTGGTTATTTTAACAACCACATTCAGGAATATTCTAGAGGAGATTATAGGGATATCAATCGGTAAGCAGCCTGAAAACAATATAAGAACTACAGGTAGTCCTCAAGTTACGACCACAATTGAGACCAAAATTTATGTTGCTAAGTGAAACAATTGTTAAGTGAGTTTATCCCATTTTACGACTTTCACTTAACAATTGTTAAATGAATCATTGCATTTGTTAAATCAGTAACATGATTTTAAGTGAATCTGGATTCCCCATAGACTTTGCTTGTCAGAAGGTGGCAAAAGCGGATCACATGACCCCAAGATATTGCAGCCATCATAAATATGAACCAGGTGCCAAGCATCTGAATTTTGATCATGTGACCATAGGGATGCTGCAACGCAGGGGTGGGTTCTACTTATCTTCCCTACCGGTTCTGATTGCGACGGAAGTGCGCGTTTTGCTTCGCTCACATGCCCGTCACGTCGTGCAAAACACCCGGAAATGACCCTCTGCACATGCACAGAAGCCTTTGCACATGCGCAGAGGGTATTTTTCCAAGCTGTGGTGACCGGAGGACCGGTTCAGGAGCGTGGACCGCAGGTCATCACTGCCGGTTCAGCGAGCGGCGCTAGATTTCCGCTACCGGTTCTAAAGAACCGGTCCGAACCGGCAGCAACCCACCTCTGCTGCAACGGTAGTAAGTATGAAAAACGGTCGTAAGTCACTTTTTTCAGAGCCGTTGTAACTTTGAACAGTCACTAAATGAACTGTTGTAAGTCGAGGACTACTTGTACTCACAGTCAACATACTGTAGATTTGCCAAGAATAAGTCTTGCCAATCTAAGCTTCTGATTTTTGGCTGGGTATTTTAAGAGAATACTACAGCTATAAAATATCTTGGTTTTAGCAGAATGTCTCATGACATTCTGCTTAACAAGCTAATGAAGTAGGAGCTGGATGGCTAAGTGGATATATATTTAGTCTGAATATTGTATACAAAGTGTGCTAACAGCAAGTCCTTCAGAAACTAGGGTGAAGAATTAAGTGAGCTACCTCAAGATCTTAGCACAATCACTGTAGTTTCTGCATCATGATTTATGTATTAGCAGATTGTTAATTCAGCCAATTGTGAGATTTTGTAGGATTTTTTTCCTATCATATCCAGTAAACCTAGATCCAGTAAACCAAGTGTTTAACAGTTCAATATTTCTTTAATATCAGGATTTTTTTACCCTATTGCTTTTATGAGTTCAGGCATACACTTATTCACTGAAGTCATCAAAAGACAAAATAAAATTTTGTATTGACTTATATGAAAGGATCAGACAACATTTTGTTTAATCAATGCTGACTCAAAACCAAACAGCAGCTAACCTTTGTTTTCTCATCCACAACTCTGAGTCCATCTGCTGAAACCCACAGGACTGCTTTAACTGCCTTCTTTCCACTCTTGCGGGGAAGGAAAAAGAGAAAAAAAGGATTATTGCTAGGCTGTTAAACAAACTGAATTCTGATTTCCTCTTTCCAAGAAGCACAAAAGTCATAGAGACGATATCCAACTCCAGCAGGAATGCCCAAAGCCAGATATTCAGATCAAACAGCAAGAGCTCCAGAGAACCAAGCTGAAGCCAGTTTTTAAAAACACAATGCAAAAGGAAGGGGAAAGAACAGGATGAGTCAAGTGGGTTAAAAAAATTCATATAAAGGCAAAGAATTCAAACTCAAATTCTTTACCTATTTAAAACCAAATAAACCATCAGTTAACTCTGATGCTTAAGGAGTTACATCACAAGTAGCTTTCCCCCTTCCAACTTTTAGCAGTCAACGTTCTTGTTTTTCCTTTATCTCAACATTCCACCCAAGTTCCTCTCAAAGGAATTATGCATAACACTGCCATTAACTTTAACATTTTCATAATTTAGCCTACTCCTTCCCCAAGAGCTCGTGTTAGGTATAAACACTTCTACTGCCTTACTTTTATTTTAAGCTAACTGGTAATAGAAGGTAATCCTTGCAGATATATGGATATTTCTATAAATATGGAAACTAAAATCCTGCCTTTCCCACCCCACCTTTTATGAACTTATTTAAAACATCTAAACCATCCTTCCAGAAATATCAATGGTCTTTCCAGATTAGGTACATTTTTATCCTGCCTTTCCTTAAAGTGCACAAGGAAGTACATATAGTCAATCCATCGCATTCTCACAGTAACTCTGTAGAAGAGATGTGGGTTACTGACTGGAAGCTTCCTGTGAGTGATGTAACACATTGGTGAATTGTTTTTATGCTGTCATCTATTGTTTTAGTTGTTGTAAACTGTCCAAAATCATATATGTGAGGTGGGCAGCTTCAGAAATTGAAATAAATACATAAATCCATCATCCAGGCTGGCCTTTTAGAAATCAGCACAAATACAAATTATAATAAGGAACGTACCAGAAATGATAGTGGGAAGCACAGCTCCAAAAGAAAAGATCAGTTTAATTATCTGCATTCACCATTCTTTGTAGAGAAATATATTTCTCACAGATAATATGCTGTGATTGTGGCAATTTTCACCTTCTGTCCTGTATTGTATAACCTAATTTGCTTACGTAACAATACGTTAAATACAGCTAAGGTTATTTCAGCCGTGTTTTTATATGGTATGCTTTGCTAAGTTCTCAGCTTATATAACTTGGCAGATCAGTGACTAAAATATTGTTAATTTGGTACTTTTTTACTGCAGTAAAAAAGAACATTCAATAGTTGTTTAGTTTGCTTTTTCACCTACAGTACATCTTTAGAGCTTACTGTGAACCTATTTATAGCTTTAAAATTTAGCCTAAGACTAAACATGTATGGTAAAAGATTGTTATATGCATCAAAACATACAGATTTATCAAAAAGATTTAATTTTTCCATTTATATTCTGCCTTTCTGGCCACAATTGTACTATGATTTTTCATCTAATTATGTAGTAAAGTGTCTTCATCATGAATCATGCCGAAGCTTAAGCTTCAAATATTGGATGGCTTTGATTTTTGTAGTTATGAAAATACTAAACTAGGAATCATGCTATCTTCCCTTCAAACTTCACCTCTGTCATGATTTAATTAAAGTAGCATTAAGCAAGCAATCATAGCGTCTATCTGCAAAATAAGGATAAAATTGGACTTTCGTATAGAGAGGGTTATTAAGGATTACAAAATAATTATGTGAAGTCAGTTGAATATCTAAAAGTGTCCTACTGCTAAGGTAAAATTTTCTGTTCCAAGAAGGGATTACAACTTTATAGTAGAGTATAGTAGTCACCACAGATGTTAAGAAAAGTTACTTAACCACAGATAAGGTGCAATGAAATAAAGGAAACACTTTTAGTCATAGAAGGGCATCAGTTTTATTTCAGAGAACCTATTTGAATTTATGTATACAAAAGCAAACTTTTTTGAACTTCGATTTCTTATTTTCAAAAGCTAAGAGTTCTGAAACAGTTTGTCTTTTGTTAAAACAACTCACATCCATGCAAAATTCTTTTTAATCTTTGGCCCAATACTTTTTCCTTGTAATTCCAATGAACTGGTTTCAACCCTGTCTTCTGAACTTATCTGCTTACTGAACTGAGCATCAGAGAGTTCATCTTTTAATGTCTGTCTATGGTAGGGGTGTCAAACTCGATTACATTGAGGGCCGCATCAGGGTTGTGTTTGACCTCGGCGGGGGGGCGGGGGGACAGTGTAGGCATGGCCAGCTCAACGTCACTCGTGTCGGGGGCACCTGTGGTGGCCCGAGAGCTCCTGAGCTCCGTTTTCGGCTGCGATGGCCTCCTGCAACCCTCTGCCAGTGAAAACGGAGCTCGGGAGGGCTGCCAGTGGCCCTCACGAGCTCCATTTTCGCTGGCAGAGGCACCGCGGACCGGCCCTTCACTGTTTCCAGGGCGGCCCCGTGGGCCGGATCTAAGCACATCCGGCCCAACTCGTGTCGGGCGTGCCTGTGGCGGCCCAAGCACTCTGCCAGGGAAAATGGACTTCCGTTTTCATTGGCAGAGGGTCACAGGAGGCCGTTGCATCTGAAAACAGAGACTTGGAAGGCCGTGTGCAGCCCTCCTGACCTCTGTTTTTCCTGGCAGAGGCACCGCGGGCTGGTCCTTCGCTGTTTCCAGGGTGGCCCCACGGGCCAGATCTAAGCACCCCATGGGCCAGATCCGAGCCCCGGGCCTTGAGTTTGACACCCCTGGTCTATGGTTTTGTGTGGTTTAGCCACTGAATCAAGAGTTTTGTGACTATATCTCATTATATTTGTGGTATTACACCCCTAAATGTGATGCAATGTAGAACTAATATCATCATTCTTTGTTACTGTTAATTTTGCTGCACTGTGTCTGTCATTTTTTTGGGGGGGGGGCTTTGTTTCAATACTTATTTTTTCCAAATGAACATCTGCACTTAAATTACCTTGATGATCACCTTACGAAAAGACAGGAAGAAAATTTTAAATGCATACACTCAGAAGAGCTGAAAACATCAGCACTCTTGAACAGTAAGTGGATCATTCATTAATTCTGAAATTACTTTTTACTGAATGTAAATTATAAATATAACCCTAAATTATATAGCCCAAAAGATTCTAGCTTGACCAGAATCTATGATAATGTGAGACCTTTGAGGGAGGGGTGAGCAGAGAACCTTTTACAAGCTCCCAGAGACAGGTTTTGTTGCCATCCATTTTGTAGGATCTCATACATATCACAATGCTATACTATGGATGTAACTCCTTACAGCACAAACACAATGAATCATTAAACTTACTTTTCCAAAGAAGCCTTTGAAGAACTTCCTTTCCTGGAGGAACAGGGGGGACAAGTCGAATGCTATTACTGTAGGTAGCTAAAGTGTCCCAAGGTTTCAAACCAACATATACATATAAAAATGGGAATTGAAGGAAAATAGGGAATGCTTAGAGTTATCCATAGAGGATGTGACAGGCAGATGTGAAAAGTCCCATGAAAATGCATATAAAAGGCTTTACATGGACTTTTATTAGGACAGGCTATAGCTCTGAAATCAGTGGAAAGAGAAAAAAAAGAATAATCAGATCCAATTTCATGCAAAATGTTTGCTTCATTTTGTTTGTTCCCTTAGCTTTTAGTAGGGTTACAAGCCAAACTTGGCAGCATACATGGACTTGTTCCAAACTGGATGATGATGACTTGGAACACACAGATTAATGTATGACATTTTGAAAACTGGAAATATTAACAGAGATCAAACAGCATGAATATTGCTATGGGGGGATTGCTTTTAAAAAGTGTTCAAGCCTATATACTCATCCGGTTATTCTCAAATCATATTTCTAAAGCTGATCTGGCAAAAATGTAGAGCATCTTTATGCCAAGGCTTGCTCAGTAGAATCTAAATGTTTTTCTCTAAAAGGCTTCACACTAAATTCTTGTTAACATCACACAAATTATTCTTTCTGTATATTTCCTTTCAGAAACTGTAAAGGAAAATGAGTATTCTACTAAAAACTGGAATTGCAACTTTTGCAACTTTAAGTCGTGTGGATTTCAACTCCCAGAATTCTCTAGCCAGAGCAGTTGGGAGTTGAAGTCCACATAGCTTAAAAGTGCAAAGATTGAAAAACACTGCTCCAGATGTTCTGAATGACAACCTTCATTACTTTTTGCCAGTACTGGCTAGAAAGCTGGAACCCAACATCACAATTTACACAGCACAATTTATCTTCTCTCTCTACTATATTTATTATCCAATATTATCCAAATTCCAATTTGCAGAGGTAACATACAATGTATATTTAACATTCCCAGTTAAATAAATGGATGTTACAATTTTATATGCAATTAAATTTGGTAGAATTAGTATACATTTTACATGAAGCTTATTTTAGAGCTATTTTACCTGTTTCAATCACAAATAAAAGCCTCAATGTATTTTTCTCAAAATTATTAATAAGGTATGAAAGAAACAAGAATTTAACTTGCTCGTGTAATAATCATTGGTATGGCATATGAAATATTTTTATTCGCACGATCATAGCCTTTCAAATTCATAGGTTCGTGATAGTTGGGAGAAAACTCTCCATCAATATGATGTGCTATTGCAAATGAGTATTTTTCCCCTCTTAGAAATCTGCAAGTTGTCATTTTTTCCTCTAAATTTTCCCATATCTGTCACATGCCTATGGATTTCTCTGATGTTTATAGTTTAGGCCCTTGTACAATCAACAATGGATTTCTTTCAATCATCATACTTATTTTCTCGCTGACACAGACAGAATATATAATGAAAAATATATAACAGATACTATGCTTCAGTGATCAAAGTAGCTTATTATTGCAGTACAATCTTACAGAATTCCCAAATAATTGTTGAGAATAAGAAGAACATAAAGCTACATAGTTTTTAAAAATGACTGTCACACTGCCAAGTTAAGCATTAAATATCAATATAATCAACTTTCAGAGGGTACACCAGAATCTT
Source organism: Thermophis baileyi (assembly GCA_003457575.1). Taxonomy (NCBI): domain Eukaryota; kingdom Metazoa; phylum Chordata; class Lepidosauria; order Squamata; family Dipsadidae; genus Thermophis; species Thermophis baileyi. The sequence goes on along the minus strand of QLTV01003461.1, from coordinate 3,680,419 downwards.
ATTTGGGAGACTATAATTAGTTTCATTTTTAGAAAATGTTAACATGGAAAAAATTGAGATGATCCAGAGACAGTATTATTGGTGGAGAGCATGCAAAATGGATTTAGAATAGCTATGGAAGTTAATATTCAGAAACACCACTAATATTTTAAATACAATAAAACTATGTTTCTCGTACCTGCTAAAACAAGAACATATATTAACAAATGTATCATACTTGCACACAAAAGCCTGACATGTTAGAACATCAACACTAAAGACAACTTTAGCTAAATTAAAAAGTATGAAGGAAATATAAAGATGTGTTGGGAATTTTGGAAGCTGCGGTCACGAACAGATTGGGAGAGGCCAAGTCGGAAAAAGATTCCCACTTAGCAGCTAAACAGCTCTAATATCACAGCCCTCCACTACTGTCAGAATCAACCATTCCACAGTTTCTCTCTTATACGTTAGGTTGTCTATTAACAATGGTTATTATTTGCAAGACCATGCCATCATGTCCTTCCAAAATTTATTCACTGTTTTGACAAAACATCTGACATGTTTTTCGTGCCAACAGAATTCAGTATAGACCAAAGTTTAAGCAGTTAGCACAATACAGTGTTAAAACTGATTTAATTGTATTTCCAAGCAAGCATTCCATTTAATTATAACTTTACAATGCTGAATATCAATGCATGCAATTCAAAATACAACTGAAAATAGAATTAATGAAATGCCTCATAACGGAATAGGTAATAACAAAAAGATTCCCATTCTCTGTAGTTTAACTGAGTTTGGATATGTTTTTCCCCTATGTAAAAGGAAAAGCAGGAACGAGTATTCCTAGGAATAGGAAAAGGAAACAGGGTATATCTTTTGGAGTGGGGGAAATGTTTCGCATAATTTTTTGTACAGTAATTATCCAAATCCAGTGAATACAGCAATGAAGCAAGAAACAGGCATTAAAATGTCTAAAACAGTACAGAAAAAAGGGTGCAGACATTCACAGGCCGGTGTGTTCTGTCAACATAACATGGCTACATTTAAAAAGAAAATCTAGACTCAACCACCTCTAAATGGCTGAAAGAGTGTTTTGAGACAGTTATGTTCTACTGCTGCCTTCCCCAACATGGAACATTTCAGAACTTTAGAATGCCTAAGGAGATACATCAGGTTAAAATGGGAGTTCACTCTATGAAACTGCATTTCAGATATGTTTGTTTTTAACAAACTAATCTATGTGACAAAAGCAATGTACTACTGGATGTCCATGTAACATTAGAAGCCTCTTTCAATAATTAGTAAAATATGGTTTGAAAAAAAGGACTTCAAGGGGAAAAAATCATTAAAATTAGCATTACGGATCAGTATTTTTAAAAAGCTGCATGGGCTCAATTTTGTACAAGTGCTTAGAAAATATTTAGCAGGTTTTTTTAAAAAAAAATTCTTTCTACTCTGAGATATTGCAAATATTAGGTAAAAACAAGTTAAAAGTAGTAATGGCATCTTGTAACTTAGTCAAGAGAAACACCACTGAAAAATTCAGATGACATTAACTTCTACAACTGGGTTTTATTCAGAAAGTCTGAATTAGAGGTCACCCAACAAATGTGTCTTTCTAAAATTATTGTATTTTAAATTGTCCTGCATGTAGTTTCTATAAACAAATTTTCTGTGCTGCTTAGTTTTAGAGTCTAGGCTGCTGTTCCAGAAGAATATAATAGTAAACAGCAAAAGCTAACAACACCAGTTGGAAGACCATTATGGCATGTGCTGTTTTTATTAGTGAGAAATCTGGACTTCAATCTTCATCCCATTCTTTCCCCCTCAATTTCTTCATACACAAGTGAAAACAGATGTTGAGAATGAAAACTGCTCTATGAACCAAATGTCAGCTGTTTAACTGAAAACCTCTGAACACACACATATATATATATATGTGTGTGTGTGTAATTTTGGTCTATGCTTAGAATACAGAATTATTCCAAATAGTTAAGATGCTTTTATTATAAAGATAATGAGCTCAAGGGCAATAGATACATCATACTTCAAAGTCTTCAAACACAACATTGATAATCAAAGTTTCTCAGTATTATTTAAGGTGTGAGATAGCTACCACAATCAGGGGCCATTGTTTCAACAATCTTCCTAAGCTATACTGCAATTCCTCAGTAATAATATGCAATACTTTTATTACTTTAATAAATAATGTGCTGCTTTTGGAAAAAAGACATGTCAATCTGAAGCTGGAAAGATATAAAATAAATTAGTATACATACAGCTTTTAGTCTTTTCACAGCATCTTCACATATATGCATTCCTCTGGATTCATCCACTTCTACGTGTCCCAGATACTGATAATGAAAGGGAAGAAAAAGATATTACATTAAAAGAACTTGTATAGACCAATTGACCTGTATCTAGTTAGCCAGATTCAACAATTCAAAATTTTAGAGTAAACTTACATAATACTGCAAAACATCAAGAAACAGTGAGACCTGTAACCAAAAACAGAACTCTTCCTCCTTACAGAACAGCTTTAACTCAGGGATGTTGGTAGCCTTCCTCACATGAAGTGCCCAAAAGATTAAGGTCAAGACTTTGACTTGGCCATTTCAAAACATTGATTTTCTTTGACTTTAACCATTCTTTGGTCTCACTTGTGTGCTTTTGATTGTTTTCTTACTGCGTGTCCCAGTTCCTTTTGAGCTTCAGTTCATGTACGTATATCCTGACATTTTTCTGTAGAATTGCTGTTACAATTCAGAATTCATAGTTCCATCCATGTTGGCAAGCTGTCCTGATCCAGAAGCAGCAAAAAAAGCCCAAACCATAATATTACCAAGGTTATATTTCACAGATTGGGTAAGAGTTTTATGCTGGAATGCATATTTTGTAAAATGCAAGGTCCTCCTTTATTCAAGCCATGACACACTTCCACATACCTATGTTGTGAAGATCAGACCAGAATTCTGTTCTTTAAATAAGGCAGGATCTCACACACTCACATCTAATTATCATCTCATTGACCTCAACACCTGGTTCTAATTTCCCCTTCGAAAGAACTGATAATCCTAGAAAAATCCATACTTTTGCCACACACCAATATATCACTTTGGATCATTTTCTTGAATATATCAACAAACAGGTATTTTTGATTCATTTGTTTAATTAGGTTACCTTTATCTAGTTTTAAGATTTTTGTGGAAAACAGATCATATTTACATTACATTTATGTAGAAATATTGAAAATTCAAAAGGATTCTATAAATATTTCATTTTGTTTTATACTGGTCAGATTTCACCTTAAACAGTGCCTATTCTCAGGCACAACACATTAAGAATAATAGAATGACAAGAGTTGGAAGGGACCTTGAAGGTTTCTAGTCCAACCCCCTAGAGATGTGAAGGCCCGGAAAAAAACCAGAAACATTTGGAAAAAACCCATTTTTTTCTGAAGGCTTTTTTGTTTTTTTCCAAAAAATTGGAAAAATTGAAAAAAGAAAAAAAAAACATTGTGGAATATTTTATTTTAACATGATGAATAAAATATTTTAAGACAGGGTGTTCAAATATTTTCCAAATCATTTCTAAAAAAATGTATGATATCAGATTATTCTAATTTCTGTGCACTGAATGAGGACAAGCAAGTCCTAGGTACCCCATCTTCAGTTCTTTTTATGAGAATGGGGTTTTTATTTTTTTTTTTCTTTAATACTGTGGAGTGGAAATATGAAAAATTGTTACTTTTGGTTTTGAAAATTGTTTTGTGGAGGCTTTTTGGCTGTTCCACATAAACTAGTAAGCAGTTCAGGAGATCGTTGCTCCCTTTGTTACAAATAAATATTATAAAAAAGTAAATTATGTTTGTGATAATTGTTTGGATACACTATATTTTTAATATGCTAGTTGTAATAATTTTATGTCAAGTCAAATTGTCCATAGTCATATTTTATGTTCCTAAAGTAACAGAATGACTTTCAATCTTAAAAAGACAAAAAAGTGCTAATGCAACATTTTTTTCAATTTTTCTGAAAAATTCCGTTTCCCCCCCCCCCCAAAAAAAACCCGGAAAAAAACCCGGGTTTTTTTCCGAGCTTCAAAATTTCCGGAAATTTTACATCTCTAACCCCCACCCCCGTTCAAGCAGGAAAAAAGTATTTAGAGAAATAGAACAGGTTCGAAGAAAGGCTGAGGATGATCCCATGTCTCTTTTGAACTGTACTGAAAAAACTGGGGATACAGATGGTCCTTGACTTATAGTCATTAGTTTAGTGACCATCTGGTGTTACAATGGCACTGAAAAAAGTTACTAAATTTTACACTTACAATCATTGCAGCATTCCTGCGGTCATGTGATCAAAATTCAGCCGCTTGGCAACTGACTGATATTTATGACTATTGCAGTGTCCCTGGGTGACGTGATTAGCTTTTGTGATCTTCTGACAAGCAAGTCAATGAGGAAGTCAGATTTATTTAACAACTGTCTTACTAACTTAACAACTGCAGCAATTCTCTTAACCACTGTGGCAAGAAAACTTAACAACTGTGGTTGTAAAATGGGGCAAAATACACTTACCAACGGTCTTACTTAGCAACAGAAACTTTGGGTTTAACTGTGATCATAGCAATAGCAATAGCACTTAGACTTATATACTGCTTTACAGTGCTTTACAGCTCTCTCTAAGCGGTTCACAGAGTCAGCATATTGCCCCCAACAATCTGGGTCCTCATTTTACCCACCTCGGAAGGATGGAAGTCTGAGTCAACCTTGAGCCGGTGAGATTTGAACCGCTGAACTGCAGCTAGCAGTCAGCTGAAGTAGCCTGCAGTGCTGCACTCTAACCACTGTGCCACCTCGGCTCTTATCATAAGTTGTGTATTCAATTTTAAGAAGAGAAGAAGATACTGATAGTACTTTTCCAACAGTTGAAACAACACCAAACAAATCATCAAGATCTGTTTTCCACCTTTCAAGATTGAAATATATGTAAGCTAGATATAATGTGAAGACAGATTTTGAGTGAATGTTAGAAGAAAATTCTAGCTATAGTAGTATTTTGGCAACAGAATCAATTAACTGGAAGGTGGTGGGTTCCACTTCACTGGATGTGTTCAGTCAGCAATCTATCAGAGATGCTTTCATTTAAATTCCTGAAGAGAACAAGAGATTGGAGTAAACAGTCTATGCAACCCTTTCCAGTTTCAATTCCACATCCTTAATATGTGCTTGGAAAATTTAGTTGCAATGCAATCTGCTAGAATCACCTTGAGTGCTTATTGTCTGACATGTTATCTGATACCAATGCAAACTTACAAGAAGTTCCTTTTATACAATTGAAATAAATAAAGCAGTCCTCAGAGTAGTTCACAGATATTCTGAAGGCTAAGGATACGTCATCCTGTACTGTTCAACCACTAGTGTTGCTAAGAATCAAGACTGATTTTATGTCATAATCAATTAGTCAATCACTCAATCAATCAATCAATCAATCAATCACATAGTATAAATAGTTTTCTAAAGTCATCAACATGACAACTATCATTGCCTAGCACATCAAAATTACTGTGCACTCTAAACAGGCATAATTTCATGATTGGCTACAGCTGTGTCACCTGGCTGTGCTCTTATTACCACCACTTTTTTTAAAAAAAATAATAATCTAGAAAGCAGGGATCATTAAAGAAGTCATAATCAATTAATTTCAATTAGCAGCTATGGATATCTGGGTCTGGATCTGGGAATGTTCCATCTTTGACCTTGGATGTTGTACTTCCCCTTTCAATGTTGGTACATAATCTGAGGGTCTTCTTGGACTCACAGCTCTTGCTTGAAAAACTCGTGGCAGCTGTTGCCAGGAAAGCCTTTACCCAACTCCAACAAGTGAACCCTTTATTAGGTTGAGGGTCCTTCAGTCAGTCAGTCATGCTTTAGTCACCTCATGCAATGCGATCTACAGGGAGCTGCCCTTGAAGACCACTTGGAAGCTTTAACTGTTCCTGAATGCAGTGGCGCGAGTCATGTAAAAACTCTGCTTTCTGAGCTGTATTGGTTGCTAGTTTTCTTCCAGGTGCAATTCAGGGTGATGGTTGTTACCTATAAATATGGTCTGGTTACTTGAGGGAATAGACTTGGGTACTTGAGGGACTATTTGAGAGACACTTGTCTCCCATAGCATCTGCCTGGCCATTTATTATTCTCCAGGATTGGCACATTTTGGGTTCCTTCAATTAAATAATGTAATCTATCGGGACCCTGGAAGTGCATCTTTTCTATAGCAGCACCTGCCCTCTCAGATAAGGCTCCTCCCAAGATCCAAATGGATCGCATCCTGCTGTTGTTTAGAAGAACTATGAAGAACTATGTTCTTCACCTGGGCCTAAGGGAGACTGACACCCTGGCTTCAGGGTGTCACTCAGTCTGATCTGTCACATTTACCATCTTTTATCATATTTTATGTTTTCTTGATTTTCTTGTAATTTTTTTGATTGTTATGAGCCACCCAAATTCATTGACAGTCAGGCAGCATACAACTTTAATAGATTATTATAATGGTTCATCACACATTGGATGAGAAGCGAAGCGTCTTCCTAGCAAAACAAAGAAAGTCCAGTTGCCTTTTGAAAAAGCACCTTTGGGACAACCATGACCTGGATGACTGAGAATTTCCATAGACAATGCCCCAGAGCAGCATACATAGTGTCATCTCCTTTGTAAACCATGTAACGTAGATTGAGTTGAGAGCATCTGACTGCTTAGGGTCACCAAGTAGGCTTCATGGCTGAGGGGGAACTAGAGCCCAGGTTCCCTTGAGGCTAATCCCACACCCTAATAACTTAATAATAATACCACACTGGCTATCACACTGGTTGAAAAATTCCTATTTTAAAACAAAAAAATCCAGAACTAAATAGGCGTTGGACCTACCTGATACACCTCTTCTCATCCGGGGGGAGCCAGCATTCAGGAGGGGTTGTCCGCGTCCAATCCGGTGAAGGACTTAGGGTCACCAAGTAGGCTTCATGGCTGAGGGGGAACTAGAGCCCAGGTTCCCTTGAGGCTAATCCCACACCCTAATAACTTAATAATAATACCACACTGGCTATCACACTGGTTGAAAAATTCCTATTTTAAAACAAAAAAATCCAGAACTAAATAGGCGTTGGACCTACCTGATACACCTCTTCTCATCCGGGGGGAGCCAGCATTCAGGATGGGTTGTCCTCGTCCAATCCGGTGAAGGACTGAGTCTGTCTATTTTTTTATTTAGATTAGGATCCGCCTCCTGTAATTCCAGATTTGACGAATCCCGAAGACTAGACTCGACGTGGCAACTCCTAACCCAGGTAAACACCTGTCGGACTCCCATCCACTAACGGTAGGTATAAGTGGAAAAAATGGACAGGTAAGGGTGGGACTGAATGCTGGCTCCCCCCGGATGAGAAGAGGCGTATCAGGTAGG
>QLTV01003461.1:3616594-3659813 GCA_003457575.1 Thermophis baileyi | reverse complement strand
GCCCAGTCAGAGTCCTGACCTCAACCCGATTGAAATGCTGTGGCATGAACTTGAGAGCGATTCACACCCGACATCCCAAGAATATTGCTACACTGAAACAGTTTTGTGAAGAGGAGTGGTCCAAAATTATTCCAGATCGTTGTGCAGGTCTGATCTGCAACTACAGGAAATGTTTGGTTGAGGTTATTGCTGCCAAAGGAGGGTCAACCAGTTATTAAGTCCAAAGGTTCACATACTTTTTCCTCCCTGCACTGTGAATGTTTACATGTTATGTTCAATTAAACCATGGCAACATCTAATGTTTGTGCAGTATTATTTTAAGCAGACTGTGTTTTTCTGTTGTTGTGACTTAGATGACATTCAGAGCACATTTTATGACCAATTCATGCAAAACTCCACGTAATCCCAAGGGGTTCACATACTTTTTCTTGCAACTGTAAAACCTTACTGTTAAAGAAATCTGCTGGTTTCTATCAGCCCAGCTTGTTTTAGGTTGTTACGAAATGTACTCTCCATTCGCATCCTTTTAAAATTGCTTCCTTTAACGCAACCATTTGTTACTTCCTCCCATCTGAAGTAATCAAAATGCCAAAGAAACCAAAAACAAAACAGGGTTAGGAGCATAATGTAAAGGTTACTTCTGTTTATCAGAAATTATTTCAAGACACTAGGCATATGAAGAATTTACTCACAGAGAAGATGGACTCCCTGTGGGAAACAGAATAAGTATATATATTTTTATCGCTCTTTAGTGTGAATCACACTTTCTGCCTTTGCTAGCAATTTTCTATAATTAACTTTTTATGTAAAACTATATATTTCTGACTAACATGAAAGACATGCAGAAACTTTTACAATCCTAGCAATCTGGAGAACATTTATTTAATAGATAGCGACATTTTTATTAAAATACCCGCTGAACATGGCAGAAGGTTAACAGTATTTCAGTTTTAATAGGCTTACAAAATAAGCTTCCCAGAATGATAATTCATTCTGGATCCAGAATGCTTCCTTGGAAGAGGGAACAGTTGCACCTGCTTTGAAGGAGACAGTGGTCTGTCTCCTACTCCACAGGTCATCACTGGACACAGCAGTGCTGGACAATTTTCATCCTGTGTCCAATTTTCTCTTCTTGCAGAAGATTGTTGAGAAGGGGGTAGGCTACAGCTTCAAGTTGATAATTTGGATTCATTGGTCAGGGTTCAGATTGGGACACAATATCAAGGTGGCATTGATTGCAGTTGTGGATGAGTTCTTACATGCCCAGGATGAGAGTGGCACACCTCCATCTTGGCCCTATTTGATCCATCAGCAGCTTTTAATACCATTAATCATGGTATCTTTGGAGCCAGCTGATGGAACCAGGAACAGACGGCGGTTCTTCAATGGTTCTTCTTCATCCAAGGCCATTCCAGTCAGTGTTGGTAGGGAGGGGAGAGATCTAGTCTAAACCCCTGTTTTATGGGATGAATCAGGGCTCAACTCTCTTCCCACATCTACATAAAGCTGTTGGATGTGATAATTCATTGACACAGGGTAAAGTATCATCTGTATACTGATGATACTTGGCTGTACATCTCTGCCCCAGGGTGCCCAAGTAATGTCACTGAGGTGCTTTACTAGTGCCTGAAGGCTAGATTAAATAAATTGGCTTCAGCTCAACCCTGACAAATCTGAGAGGCTGTGGGTTTTAGGGTCTCCTGTATCTAGTGACTTCCATCTGGCTGGGCTGATATTCATCAGTCAGAGCTGGTGCACAATCTGGAGGTTCTCCTGTACTCATGGCTCAGCTCTAAAAGCAGGTAGCATCCATGGCCAGGAAAGCTTTTACACAAATACATTTTGTGCACGAGTTGAGCCCTTTCCTAGTTTGAGGTGCACTGTTCAAAGTTACTCATTCCTAAGTTACCTTCCAATTGGACTATTGTAATGTATTCTACACAGGGCTGCCCTTGAAGATCATTTGGAATGCACAGCTAGTCCAGAATGCAGCAGTAGAGTTAGCAGTGGACACCTCTTGATATGCCCATGTAATACCACTGCCGTGTGAGAGCTGCACCAGTTTCCGAGCAGCTTTCTGGGTACAATTCAAAATGTCAGATGTCACCTTTAAAGCCCTACATAGCATGCTGCAGGTTACCTTCAGTATTCCTACTGAATATGGCAGACTGGGCATTCTCCAGATCCTGCAGGAAAACAAGATCACCTGGTGGGGTCTTGGAAGCATGTTTTCTTTATCATAGTAGCTTCCACAGATGCTGTGTTCCCTGCCTGTTTTTCAACCCGTACAACTACCAAAGTTTGGAGTCGCCAATTTTGCACTTTGGCTAAATCCACAAAACATGCCAACTCTCATCCAGATGATTTCTTGTCAGAAGATTCCAGTCAGCGTGTTAATTTCCTTCCAAGGCAAATGGCAACCAGATTGTACCACTCCTTTTCCTCAGCTATGTATCACATGAGACACTGATTCCCTTCTTCCTGCCATGACCAGGAATCATAGTTCTGAAGATGCTGCACTTCCTTCAAAGCTTCCACCCAGCTTTCAACCTTTCCAGGTACCCAGGAATCCATGATCCACCTTATATTTACTGGAAGAGGGTCATGACTTACAGTCTAAGAACTCCTGCTTTAAGCTATAATTTGATTTATGTTTTCCTTAAACATGTTGTGGGAAGCAACCATCATGATTTTTAAATTGTGGTTTACACCATGGAATTGTGCAAACCTAGGCAGCTGTGCTTTACATCTAATAAACTATGGTTAATTAAATTGGGGCTTAATACAATGTATAAACCTCATCTATATATATTTACCTCCGAGATAGCAACTCAGAGCCAGAACACTCCTAGTGCATGGCAAGTCCCCAATCTTCCTATTCTTTATTTTAAAAAAGGAACATAAATGATTTTTGAAAAGCAGCACAATCTCTAGAGCTAAACATGAATCCAAAACATTCTTAGAAATGAAAGGTGGCGGCAGAGGTGTGTCTTTAAACACAGTCACACAAAAACACAAAATTCTCCTTCTAGTTCCCCCTATTCTCGCACCCACTTACTTAAATTCTTATGTATTGTTCTTATATATTCACACTTACTCTCGCACACATGCACACATAAATACAGACACCTTCACAAATTTGTTCCTCACTTGTCTCTTCTCTTTGGCCCTCAGTTTACTTTCTGCTGTTCTTTCAGTTCATAAAAGAAAAAGAAAAAGCAACAGCTGCTCTAGGAAACTGGGGGTGACAGCAGACATCAAGCAAGATGGAAGAAGAAAACAAATAAGGGAAAGGGGTTTCCTGTTTGCGTATGCAAAAGGAATGTTTTTATATATTTCCATGCGGACATTTTCTCAAAAATCCAAATGTGCTTACTAGCCCAAAAAGAATGGAGAACCTTAATTTACCTTAACTGGGAAGCTGCATTTCCCAGTTCGAACCCCTTCTTCATCTGTCTGCCATTGGTGTGGTCTACTGGCTTCAGGAACGTAGACATCTTTCTTTCTCCTGAAGCTCTGTCGTAATTTATTCATTGCTCAATTTTTGTGCCCTACAAGAAAGAAAAAGAATATTTAAGCTTATAGTCAAGTCAAAGCCTTTATTGTCATTGTACATCATGTATACAACGAAATTGGTTTAGCCTTTACTGGTGCAGTTCATACAAGACAATGTGAATAATATAAAGGATAATCCTTATACAAGTAGTTAGGGGAAAAACTAGTCATTATAGTATGTTTCTCCATTACTTTTGAATAAAAAGTTAAAGATATCATAATTTACAAATAAAAATCTGACACAGACTAGTCCAATGAATAAGCTTACTTATATACTTACAATAATAAGCAAGAGAAGAGGGGAACCTAACAGGAATTTACTTATCCATCAGGGGAGTCCATAACAATTTTTCTTTTTAAGTCAAGAATACGGCTGGCTAATGTAACAGACAGAGAAAGGAAAGGAAAGAAACACAAATCTTCCCACTTGTGGTGCTCTAAAAAGACAAAGTGAGGACCAATTAACACAATGTACAATTATGAACTGCACTACTTGTAGCACATTTTTCTTCCTTTCTAAAAACAATCCCAGGTACACTTTCAGCAAATGTGAGCTTGCAAATGTCTGTGGGGAAAAAAGTCAAAGCCCTCCAGCAGAGAGCAACCACAATTGATGAAAAAGGCAAAGATTTGTCAGTTCAAGGAAAAAAGGCTCAACAAGAGACATGGACAGTGAAAGCAATTTCTCAACAAGAGAAATGGACTGTGAAAGCAATTCTCTAGAAGGAAGACACAGAGGAGCCAATGCAGCATGTAAGAGTTATGGACTAGAAGCTAGAAACATAGAAGATATTCTGCACAGCAAGAATTTAAGAAGTTTTCAGAGCCCTACAGGTGAAACTGGCTCTGTAAATAACAGTAAATAGCAACTATAAACCTATTATCACAGATATGTAAAATCTTGGAAGGAAGCTGAAACTCTGGGAGTTTAGATGAAGGAAGGAAGGAAGGGAAGGGAAGGGAAGGGAAGGGAAGGGAAGGGAAGGGAAGGGAAGGGAAGGGAAGGGAAGGGAAGGGAAGGGAAGGGAGGAAGGAAGGAAGGAAGGAAGCAAGGAAGGAAGCAAGGAAGGAAGGAAGGAAGATAGCAAAAGCACTTAGACTTATATACTGCTTCATAGTGCTTTACAGCCCTCTCTAAGCGGTTTACAGGAAGGAAGGAAGGAAGGAAGGAAGGAAGGAAGGAAGGAAGGAAGGGGGTAATGATGCAAATTAAGGACTAGCTATGTAAAATGTGGCAGCTGGAGAGATTCGGATCCTGGCACCATTGCCTGAGGAACAAAATGATAGGCTGCTCATATACGATGTGCTGCACCTCACAAAGAATAGCAAACATGTATTTTAGACAAAGCAAAATTAATTAGGAGGGTTTTTATTGAATCCTGTTGAGGTAGAACAAAAACTCTGAATTTATGACCTTAGAGTTATGCACTATAGAAAATGGAAATGTTGCTAAATGGAGCCTATTAAACCACTCAAGAGCAATCAGAAAGATGGCTCATAAAATACATAAACTTCACTGTCCAAACAGTAATGCTCAAAATATGGGAAGCATGAAAACAAGCCGAGCTTCATCTCTTAGGGCAAATGTTTTAATGGTATAATGGAAATCTGGTGGGATGACTCCCGTGAAAGGAATACAGTAATTAAAGGATAACATCTGTCCAAAAGGACCAATAGAAAAGAACAGAACGTTGCACTGTGTTAAAAGTACACATTCTTTTTCAGAAACCAAAATGAAGAAACGAATTGAAAGTAACAGCAATATTTTTACAATAACTACTGCAAAGTTCTTTACTTTAGAAATATAAATTAAATATACAAGTATCAGATGAGGGACAACAGGTTTGATACTCGTAGTTTTGAAAAACATCTTAGAATCTTAAACTACTGCAAACTGATATGATCCAGCAGTGTGTTATCGCTGCAAAGGAGGCAAAAGTGTAATAAACTCGTACAACCTTTAAAAACATATGTACCATACCACTTTATCTGCTTGCTGAAGAATTTTTATGATGGCAAAGAATAGTGAGAATGGACTACAGAGCAATGAAGTGGTTCAAAACAGGGAAAGGAATGAGCCAAGACAGTACATTGTCACAATTATTCAGGGGGGAAAACTTGGTAAAATGTTATCCATTGAGTCATAGAGTTGAAACCAGCCAAGCAACTGAATAACAACAATGAAAGGAAAAGAAGAAAATGCTGCAAAATTTCAGGAATTTAAGTGAAAGATCAAATCCATTTTAGTCAAATAAATGGAGCTTCTATAGACATCTGTTTCACACATTAATATTTTACTGATAAGTCTTCTTACAGGGTTTATCTGCAAATGTGTGAAGCTGAAAGAACTCCTGGACGAAGATTTAAAAATTTAGTTTGTGAACTCATCCACGTACTGTAATTACATGCCTCTGGGCTTGCTAATTTATAGAATTAATAAACCTGCTTTAATGCAGGAGAGAGGAGGTGAGCCACTTGGGGCAACTGCTGGAAATTGTGGATTTTTTACAATACTCATTTCAAGCCTCCTGACCTCCTGCCTTTTCTTTGGGAGAAGAGGAAAAATTTAATCAGTTCAGAAGATCAGTACCAAATTGGCTAGAGAGCACACATAGAGTAGCTGCACCCCATTGTTTCTTTGAAAATATAATAATAAAAAAAAGATAAAGCTGTACAGAAATTGTACAGAAATTATCAGGAAGTTAGAGTGAATGGTAGGACACACCATAGTCAGAGGTGGTATTCAGCCGGTTCGGACTGGTTCGGGCAAACTGGTAGTAGCAACCTGCGGGTGGGCCCGCCCGCCCCTGCTCCGCCCCGCCCCTATGCCGTCCTATTTAGGCACCTTTTGAAGCCGTGCGCATGCGTGCAAGCCCCACGTGCAAGCAATGCGCATGCACAGAAGGCGTGCATGCGACTGAAGCGAATGCGCACGCATGCTCACATTTGCGAACCGGTAGGGAAAGTAAGTGAATACCACCCCTGACCATAGTAGATATTTTTGTAGTAATGCTTAACATATTCTTGATATTCCTAATGTACCATCAGTCCCCAAAATGTCAGGAGTCTAAATTTAGAAGCATAATAATATGTTGGTTTCATCATGAGAACTCTTTTCCATCTTCGCTTAGATTGTCATCAATTTAGAGATGTAGCTAAAATCCAGAATGATTCAACAGCTAAATACATGAAAGTTACTCACTTCCACATACCAAATAGCCTATCTAGCATGAGAAAACACTTATACTTGGATAATAAATAGTGTCTAGCAGCTTTTTATTTTCCAACTTTAAAAAAAATACAATTCAGCCTATAGAACATTTAAATGGTCTACTTTTGTGAAACCAGTCAACAAATCCCTACCAAAACTGGAATAGCCCTGGGACTGTTTATACAAACTGTGTTGGTCGTGCTAAAAGTACAGTGTTTGCCAACTGTTCTGGAAACATTATCAGCAATGTTGTTTGTTTTACCTGATGCATTTTTCATAGAGTTACTAGTGAAGATCTAAGTTTTGGGAGGGCAGGAATATCATTCAGAAGCAGCTCATATAACTTCATGATCTAAGTTGATCTATGCTGGCTCCTTCAGAAGCCCAGAATTCTTCTCATAATAAAGTAACAGAAAGCAAAGTAAAGATCTAATCACTAATTAGAAATGGAAACAACGTCCAGCTCCAGAGATATAATATTACTAGTGACTTTGGCAAATCAAAATATAGAAATAAGGAATTGCCTATCCTTAGTTCATTATACATTGCAGTAATATATTTTATTTTGTTTAGCATTTTGTGTGAAGCTACTTGCTAGTTTCTAAACCACATCTTATATCTTTTTATTTTATTATCAAAATTTCTATACACTCCCGAATCTAAGGATTCTTAAGCACTAGGTGATTTTGAAAAGCAATAGCAATAGCACTTAGACTTATATACCGCTTCATAGTGATTTACAGCCCTCTCTAAGCCATTTACAGAATCAGCATATTGCCCCCAACAATCTGGGTCCTCATTTTACCGACCTCGGAAGGATGGAAGGCTGAGTCAACCTTGAGCCTGGTGAGATTCGATCTGCCAAACTGCTGGCAGCCAGTGATCAGCAGAAGTAGCCTGCAGTACTGCACTCTAACCACTGCGCCACCGCAGCTCATACAAGCAACCAATAGTGGTTTAATAAACCATAATTAAATTATTCATTATGCTGAATCTAGTCTGTGTCATTATTCGACATTATCTCTTGAGACAATATTGGACAGAAATCTCGCTTGTATTGAAACAAAATTCTATACACAGCTCTACTTCTTTTCTAAAATAAACATTCTAGCATAAATCATGAATTTATGATAATATGTGAACTTGACAAAAAACAATTCCCATTCTATATGCTTCTGTTTATTAAATTCTTCTCAATAGGTATTGGAAGACAGCTCACTGATATTTAAACTTTGGATTCCCAGCACCCCATTATACCAAAGTGGTGTCAAAAATTAAATCTAATTAAAGTAATTCCATATGGTCATTCTCATTGCACATGGGCATGCACTACTGTCTTCTGCTAGGATGCTGGGAATAATAAATCAATATCAAGAGGACCACAATTATCACACCCCTGTACAGTTTAATTAATACATTTGGGGAAGTTAATATTATTCTCAAGCAACTGCAGCCCCCAACGCCATTCATTTTAGCAACCTATTCAATCTAATGTTTTAACTACAAACCAGTGGTGGGTTGCTACCGGTTCACCCCAGTTTGGGCGAACCGGTAGTGGCAGCGGCGGGAGGCTCCGCCCACCCACCTGGACATCATCACAGACGATCTGCGCATGCGCAGAAGCGCTGCATGCGCGTCTACAGTTCCGAACCAGTAGCGAAGGTAAGTGAAACCCACTACTGCTACAAACATATCTTAATATCAAATAAGACAGTGACTGCACTATGTCATCTCTTTAGAAGAACAGAAATATATGATTACAACTGAGAAAACCATAACTTACATTTTGGGGAAAAGGAACAATATTATTTGAAGGCATATCATTTTTTTTAGCAAATCAGTAAGTTATTCTTCAGCAGCTAAATAATCTCAAGCATTCAAAAGTAAACTATCATTCTGCAATATGGTATACCATTATTATTAACACTACTTGCTAAAGGGGACGTTTCAACTCATTTCTAAACAGTTCTCATCTGGAAAATCTTACATGAACTGAAAACAGGAAGTTTACAACACAGGAAGGATGCAATACTGGTAAATATTTATATCACAATCTTCACACTGGAAGCTGCCTATACTCTAAAAGTGATAATATAATCATAACATAAAGAGAAACGCTCCCCAAATCTCATATTTTTGTAGATGCTTAACATGTTGCAAGCAAATAATTTATCTTCTGCAATCAGATATATTTTCAGGGTGAACAGATTTATCACACCACATAACAGCAATTCTCGGAACTGAAGGAATAGCTATAGAAATATGGGCAAGCCACACAAGATTCAATAAAGGTTCTAACCAAACTATGCCAGCAAATATGGACAATGACAGTGGCAGAGGTCAGTCTACATATCCATAACCAAAGAAGAGAGCCTTAACAGAGTGCACAAACTATCATACAATATCCTTAATTTCACAGGCTAGCAAAATAATGTTTAGGATCATCCAACGCAGATTAAAAATCTATATGGAAAAAGAAATATCAGATGTTTAAGATAGCTTTCTTTATAAAGGGTCATGGATCAAGATACATTATTGCTGATGTGTGCTGGATAATTGAGAAAGCCAAGGAATAAAAAAAAAAAGTCATGTGCTTCATTGATTACAGAAAGGCCTTGGAGTGTGTTGACCATATCAATCTATGAAATGTACAGGTAATCCTCAACTTGCGACCACAATTGAGCCCAAAATTTCAGTTGCTAAGTGGAACATTTGTTAAGTGAGGTTTGCCTCATTTTACAACTTTTCTTGCCACAGTTGTTAAGTAAATCACTGCAGTTGTTAACATAATTGTTAAGTGAATTGGGTTTCCCCCATTGACTCTGCTTGTCAGAATGTGCGGTGATGACATGACCCTGGGACACTGCAATTGTCATAAATATAAGTCAATTGCCAAGCATCTAAATTTTGATCAGGTGACCATGGGGATGCCACAACGGTTGTAAGTGTGAAAAATGGTTAAAAACACTTTTTTTCAGTGCCATTGTAACGAGGACGACCTGTACTTAGAAAAATGGGAAGCCTGGAAAATCTCATGTGAAACCTATGTAAGGTTCAGGAAATCCCAATCTGAATGTAATATGGCAAAACAGTTTAGCTCCAGGTTAGCAAAAGATTGTATACTGTATACCAGGGGTCCCCAATCCCCGGTCCTTGGACCGGCACCGGTCCGTAGCATGCCGCGCAAACAAGAGAAGCCCCATCTGCGGGATGCAGGCAGCACACGAAACCACACCCCCTCTGGTCCACAAAAAAACCTCTCTCCACAGAACTAGTTCCTAGTGCTCGAAAGGTTGGGGGCCGCTGCTGTATACAATGTATACTGTATACCAGTGATGGCTAACCTTTTTCTCCTTGGGTGCCGAAAGCGTGTGTGTGCGATAACATGCGTGTGCGTGCCCACACCCATAATGCAATGCCCCTGCCCTCCCATGCATGCACCCGCAACCACCCCGTGCTTCCCTGCCCCCCACGCATGTGCGCACAACCCCCCTGCACCCCATTTTGGGCCCAGGCCTCCCTGAAGCTTCCAGAGGCCAGAAACAGCCTGTTTCAGGACTTCTGATAGGCCTGTTTTTTGCCCTCCCCAGGCTCCGGAGGCTTTCCAGGAGCCTGGGGAGGTCGAAAACGGCCTTCCCCAGCCCTCCAGAGGCCAGAAACGGCCCATTTCCGGACTTCTGGGAGGCCCATTTTTCACCCTCCCAGAGCCTCTGCGTGAGCCCTGTACTTACCTGGCATCCAAAACGGGCTGCGTGGAGACTCCTGGGAGAGGAGGGGTCGCGTGGTCGTGGCCAGCCGAAAATCAGCTGGCCAGCGTGCGCATATGCGCGTTGGAGCTGACCTAGGGCAATGGTTCACGTGCCCGCAGAGATGGCTCCGCGTGCCACCTGTGGCATGTGTGCCATAGGTTCGCCATCACTGCTATATACTTTACCCTATGTGCAGAATATATATTGAGAGAACGTAGTTTAAAAGAAGATGAGTGTGGTTTTAAAATTGGAGGAAGAACTATCAATAGCCTGCACAGTGCTAAGAGGAAAATATTTGATGTAAAGATAGTCCCAAGAAGCAATTTCAATGTTTATAATTATTTGATTCACCATTGCCAGATACAATGGGAAAGCATTTAGAACTTAATATTGCTTATACTGAGAATTTGTAATAATTGTTTAATTTTTGTATTTATAAAATAATGTTTAGCATGTATTTTACAGTTGAAAATGATAGTGTTAACATCAATATAAATGTAGTTTAGAGCTCTGGGATTTCTCAAGATGATATAATTATTTTAAACAATGAAATAATGAAATAATGTATTCTCAGTTTTATGACAATAGTAAATTATATTTGTTTACTGACACTTAGTTTTCCATACATGTGTTTTCTCATTTTTGTAAGTTTTGTATTATTTTATTCTTCAAATGCTTTAAATAAATATATATTTAAAAAATAAAACAAATTATGCTGAAACTATAATCATAACTACGCACTGCAACAGAAACCACATACTATGGATTTCAGACAACTTTTCATCTTTTCATAATATATTGTTCTAAGCAATATATTATGAAAAGTAGTAAGAACCATTTTTAAAATTTATTTATGTACTTATTTGCAGGACTTCTAGATGACTCCAATCATAGTAGATTCTAACCAATTAGTAGATACATAACCAATATGATAATCAGATTAAAAATAAAGATATGATCCAAAATATCCAGGCACTTTTAGCCACATTTCACACACAATTTTCTTCTGCACAAAAGCAACATGATCACCAGTCCAGCTCCGAGAGTAGTGGTATTTACACAGGCAAATCAATAACAGCCATAATTAGCTGAGTGGCCTTCAAGGGCAAACCCATGTAGAGAATATTACAGCAATCCAGACAACAGATGATCAAGGCATGATCTATGATGAACTCTCAGATAGGAAGAGCCCCAGGTTACAAATTGATTCTACCCAAGGAAACATGACCACACCCAAAATTAAATATGACACCTTATCCAACCTTTAACCCTTGCAGTCCTGTAAGATACTAAGGATGATAGTATCATATGCTGCTGAAAGATGAAACAGGAACAAGAGGGTTGAATCTCTTCCTACAGTGGTCCTGTCAGAAGTCATCCACAGGAGTAGATTCAATCCTTTTTAACTTTCAGGATATTAGGAAGAGAAATGGGTAACTAAAGCTGGCCAAAGTTGCATTCTCCTTCACAATTTCAGAAACAAGTATTGAATCTTCTGATTAATTTTGATATGTGCACATTTTAAACAATTAGAATATTTTAAGGAGTTATTTCAGAATAATAGGCTTGCCACAAAGTCCAGCTTTTATATTTTAAAAACTTATATTTTCCAACACTTCTTATGGAATTAATGATACCTCTGGTTTCATACATTTCACTGTAATCAAGCACAACATTTATACTTGAAACTACTTGCATTTCAACCCTACGATTCAAAGTCTGAACTTAATATGTTTCAATTCAATACATACTGAGGATTAGACATCTAGCTTCTCAAAAGATTTGTAGTGGCATGAAGTTAATAATTCATAGTAACTTACAAGTGCCATAAACAGGACTAAATATATTCCAAGACACACTGCATCTTTGAGGTCCCAAAATTCTGGACCTTTTCCCATCCAAAAATGTCTGCAAATAACTGGACCTGACAGTCTGAAGGCCTGGCTATGAAGCTGCTAATACTAGAGCTGGCAGCTTCCAGAATGTTACATAAATGATCAGCAAATGTCTTCTAATTTCAAGACTGAACAGAACAACCAAATTTCCAATAACTCAAAAAGGGATGAGGGAAAAAAATCTAGAATTTAAATTCCGGAACAGTATGGATTTCTGCAGTTAGTAGATTTTCTTTATGTATATGGGTGGATATAAGAGAGAAAGGGAGCACACTTCATTCTTTTTTGCAATAAAGAAACTAACCTACTTACATCATGTCTGTGGTTTCTGCATTAAGCAAGTTCCTGAATACCAGGTTTAGTATTTGGGGAATCTAAGTTTATTGCTAAACCTGATTAGAAGTCTGACACAGATCAGGGAAATAAGAAAGATTGCTACAAAAAAAGAGGATAGGCCTGCCCTTAAATCATAATTTTACGAAAAGAAAGTCTCTGCAGTCACAAATATTTAAAATACATCTCGCTGCCACAAGTGTTTCAGGAATTCACAAATGAGTGCTGCTTCCATTGGAAGTAAGAGTATCACTTAGCAAAGTTTGAAAACTAAGGATCCTCAAAGTTTGATGACTGAGTTTTCAAAGAAAGAATGAAAAATTGTACATTAAAAATTCATTATTCTTAATTCAATAGAAATTATAAGATTAGATAATATTTTATGTGATTATAAAGCAAACATCTTTACAAAGGTTTTAGCTGGATATATTCAAAGTATAAAGAATTACCACACTTGTTCTGGGGGAAAAAGAAAGTAAAGCACTGTGGCTGGTGAGAATGAACGTTGGCTTACCTGAACGTTCGTTCTACGTGCGCTGCGGGAGAGTCCACATATGGGTTATTTCCTCATCTGATTGGCCAGGGACTGAGTTGCAAATTCTTTGGCCACGCCTCTTCCTCCGGCCGAGGGCCAGTTTTTTCAACGAAGACCCGGATCTGGAGAAGACGTAGACCATCGACCACTCCTGGACCCCGGACCATACCAGAACCAGGGTGGGATTGGACTCTCCCGCAGCGCACATAGAACGTTCAGGTAAGCCAACGGTCATTCTCCTGTGCGCTGCTTGGAGAGTCCAAGCATGGGATATACCCAAACTAAATCGTCGTTGGGCGGGAAACAGATTGGTCTAGGAGGATAGAGGCCTGCGTAGCCCATGCCGCCGTGGTGGCCGCACTCCTGGTGGAGTGCGCTGTGATGTGGCGAGGAGCCGGCCTGGCCTGACGCTCACAGGCCAATGCAATGCAGGGCTTCAACCAGCGACCGATGGTAGATGGTGATTCTTTCAAGCCCATCATCTCAGGTTGGAAAGAAACAAAGAGCGCTTCAGATCGCCTAAATCGTTCTGTTCGCCTGACATATTTGCGTAACGCTCTGCGAACGTCCAACGTATGCCAATGTCTCTCACTCGGATGTCTAGGATTCGGGCAGAAGTCTGGCAGGATAACTTCCTGAGTCCTGTGAAACAAGGTATTGACCTTCGGCACAAACGTAGGATCTAAGCGAAGGACCACCCTGTCGGCATGAAAAATACATAAGTCCTGGCGGACGGACAGGGCAGCAAGCTCTGAAATCCGGCGCGCCAACGTTATTGCGACCAGAAAGGCAACCTTGAAAGTCAACAGCCTAATACTAGCATCCCGGAGAGGCTCAAACGGCGATGCCGTGAGTGCTTGCAGAACAACTGACAGGTCCCAGGTAGGGTACCTGTAAACAGGTGGCGGTCGTAAGTTGTAAACTTCTTTCAAAAAACTACGCACGTTCGGGTGATGCGAGAGTGGGATGGCGCCCTCACCCTGAAGGACAGTGGCTAGGGCGGCCACTTGTCTGCGAAGGGTATTGGTAGATAGTCCTTTGACCAACCCCACCTGTAGAAAATCCAAGACTTGTGGTACTGTCGCAGTCGTAGGTAACAGATTCTGAGTGGCACACCAACGACTAAAGGCCCTCCAGCCTCTTATATCCTGGTCGTTGACGCCCTTCTGGAGGCCAGAATGGTGGTAATTACATCCCCCGAATAGTGTCCTGTTCTGAGCACTTCCCGCTCAATCTCTACACGGCTAACTTGAGCCACTGTGGCTCCGGATGCCGCACGGCTCCTTGGCGAAGGGAGATCTTGTGAGGGGAAATCCTCCAAGGGTGTGCAACAGACAACATCAGGAGGTCCGCAAACCATGGCCTCCTTGGCCAATAAGGAGCCACCAGGATCACCTCTGCTTCCTCCTCCATGATCTTCCGGACGACCCGCAGAATCAGAGGAGTAGGAGGGAAGGCGTACAACAGGTCCACCAGCCAAGGAAGTCGTAGTGCGTCAGTCCCCTCTGCCGCCGAATTGTAGAATCGGGAAAACAAACGTGGGAGTTGCTCATTTTGAGGGCTGGCGAACAAGTCTAGAGACGGCCGGCCGAATCTGTCCACAAGCTGATTGAAGAGGACCGGGTGGAGTTGCCATTCGGACTGGTCGAGCGTTGTTCTGCTCAACCAATCTGCTTGGGTGTTGGCCACACCCGAAATATGGTCCACTCGTAAGGAGCTCAGGTGAGACTCCGCCCAGGCGCACAAGTTGTGAGCCTCTCGCATCAGCGCTCTGGAGCGGGTGCCCCCCTGTCTGTTCACATGTGCCTTTGTCGTGACATTGTCCGTTAGTAGAAGTACGTGTCGGTCTGAAAGATCCTTTTGGAAGTGACGGAGCGCCAGATGGGCCACTCTCAGCTCCAGCCAGTTGATGTCGTTGAGGAGGTCCCGTCATGACCAACGGCCCTGGGCGACCTTGGTGTTGAAGTGGGCGCCCCAACCAAATAAGCTGGCGTCTGTCGTCAGGACGAGTCGCGCCGGCTCCCGAAATAACGAACCCTTCTCCATGGCGGGCGATACCCACCAGTCCAAGGAGCGCAGGACCTGTCTGGGCACTTTGATGTGGGATAATGAATTGCTGCGACCTGACCTCTGGCTGGGCAGGAGTAACCATTGCAAGGGTCTGGAATGGAGCCGAGCCCAGGGCAAGATGGAAAGGCACGATATCATTTTGCCTAACAACTGGGAGAGGAGCAGGATTGGCACCCTGTCCAAGTATCGCACCTGTTGGACCATGTCCCTTATACTGTCCTTGCGGTCCTGCGAGAGAAAAACTAGGGAGGACTGGGTGTCTATTACTGCCCCCAAATGGGTCAGCCTGGTTGATGGGGTACAGTGGCTTTTCTCCCAATTTACAGAGAAGCCATGTTCCTGAAGAGTCTGGAGTGTGACACTGAGATCCCTTTCCGCCTGCATCGACGACGACGCCTGAATTAACACGTTGTCCAAGTAACACTGCAGACGGGCTTGGAGCGAAGGTGCGCCGCTATCACGTCCAGCAACTTCGTGAACACCCTTGGGGCGGAGGACAGTCCAAATGGAAGGGCTCTGTACTGAAGAATTTGTTCTTCAGTCTGCTTATATTCAAAGTCTTCAGCTTGTTCACAATACATCATGTATTGATTTGAACTGATTTGGCAAATTTCTATCTGAAGATTATGAGAAGAGGCCGCTGAGTTCAGACACAGCTGTCTTAGATATTGTGAATAATCAAATATTGTTGAATCATATACAAAGTATAACTGGGAATCACTGGTTCCTTAGCCTTAATTTATTTGATTGAACATTTCTGAAATGGAAATAGACAAAGACACCAACCACCTTGGAGCAAATGATCAAGGTGCTCCATAAAAGTAGTGGAGGAACATTTCATTAAATATATACAGGCTTTACTAGATGAATCGTACATAATTTTGTTGTGGAGTGCCAGTGCCTCAGAGATAATTCTTTTTTAAAAAAAATAGATTTAGCAACAGTGATTTCAGCTCATAGGCTATAACTTGATAGTTGTGTCCAACTAAAATTAAATCTAGATAATAAACATTCATACATTTCAGCAAGAATTTTGAATTTTTCTTTGCTATCATAAGATGCCTGTATAAGAGCAACAAGATCACATAAAATACCGTGTTTCCCCAAAAATAAGACCGTGTCTTATGTTTTTTTGAACCCTGAAATAAGCGCTTGGCCTTATTGCCATGCACTCAGAAGCCCAATTGGGCTTATTATCAGGGGATGTCTTATTTGGGGGGAAACAGGGTATTATAGTGATTGTACTATTGCTCCTTGTATTGGAATAGCCATTCCAAATATTGGCTTTAGCTTTGACTTTTGAAACCAAATTCACTTTCAAAGACATTATTCTGTCTACGATAATCACCTGAAATGACACACTGCCCCACTTCCCAAGGAAAATTAGGATGGGAAAATATTTCTTCCCCTCCTGTACTATAATTACATATTTAGATAACCTATGATGATCCTCCTGTTTTAAAGATAAATTGTTGGAGGGAAAACTAGTCTTTCTTTTAACTAAATACAATATGTTCTTCTACTCCTTGAAATCTTGCACTTCAGGAACTAAAAGGTTCATTAAACTGCAATATATGAGGTTCAAAGAAGCATTTAATACATTTTCTGGAGAAAGATTTATTAGCAGCCATAAACTGTCCACAAACTATTAAAGCATATCCGTTCTAACATACTTAAATTATGTGATGGAAGGTTCTTAAACTTTTGCTTCAGAGATAAAAAGAAACATTTGAGAGAAGATTTATTCTGAATAGGATCATCAAAAGTCATATGAATATTTAGGTAAACAAATTAAATTAATACCTAATCTAAACGCTATTCAAAACAAAAATGTTTCATTCTTGGAGGGGTAACAGACCTAAAAAAGTAGAAGGTTAAAGAAAAACACGAAAAGGAATTAATTCTGATTACAATAAACTGCTTTACTGTGACTACAAAGTTAATTTATCCTCGGTTTCCTTCGGACGGGATTATTGGCATTAACCTCAACCCAAAGCAATTTTAAGGATGAGACAAGTGTTCATTCAAACACATCTTGAACTACGAATCTAAGGAGGCTCAATTTAGTTAGTCTTAATGTGAAGTAAACACACAATTCTAGAATTCTTTGGATTAGAATCCAAAGTAGAGGCAAATCCAGACTTTCACTTATCCATTCTCCATTTCAATCCCCACACCTACTTTTTTCCTTTCTGCTTATATAGCAAAAGTGCACAATTGTGCACAATATTTCCCCTCTCAAAAGGCTGGCATGCTTCTCAAAAACGTGTCATTTTTAGCACTTCTTGTTTTTGCAGAAAATTATACCATGGGATAGTGACTGAATTAAACAACTATTTGAAAAAATTGGTACGATCGTACCATTTTATTCTGTTACTCTGGTTATAGTTGTGGAGGAAGCTATTCCATCCCTTGTTATGAATCTACTATAGAAAACAATATTCGCTCACTTGTCAGATTTTTTTAAACAAATGTTTGTATATCTTTGCCAGTAATTACCAGAACTACACATGGGTTCTGATGATAAAAAAAAGGAGCCTGTGAGGATAAATAATACCAATGTTTGATGCATGTTTCATTTTTTTCATAATCAAGTCATTCAATATGTGATATGCCGAGAGAAGTACCCAGAGCTGCTGGGAGTCAGGTAGTATATAAATTTAATTAATTATTAATTATGAAATCATTATAAGTTATTAAATCATTATTAATATATCAGTGTGAAAAGGAAATTGCATATTCGTTTCAGTAACTAGTTTGCACTATATTTCCCGTGATTCTATACCAGCACAGCTCCATAGCTCTAGGCAGCGCACAAATAACATAAAACATAAGGTTGTAATCATAATTCTTAAAAAAAAGTAAAATGTAACTAGCCTACTGCTGATTGGACAAGAAGCACAAAACACATGCAAATCTCTAAAAATCTAATGGAAAATCTATGTTCTAAACACTTTCTGAAAGGTGCCTCAAATGAGGATAAGTCAAATTCCAGGGAGAACAGGAAATTGATTTTTTTTTTATTAAAAAAAACCAAAAGAATTCTAGATGATCAATGTTCTCCTATACAAAAATATCAAACCCTTCCTCCCAAAGGCTGTGCAACACAGGTGTTGGTTTGTAACATAGCCCAAGGCAAAATAAGTTATAAGGGGCAGTGTCTTATGGCCATACAAAAAGGGGCCATACCTGCAGAAGGCCTAAGCATCAATAGGATCTGGGATAGGATTCCTCCCTGAAAGAACTGTATAATCTCTAGCCTCATCATTAAGGCATTTAGATTGTTTATATCAGGGGTCCCCAAACTTGGCAACTTTAAGACTTGTGGACTTCAACTCCCAGAATTCTCCAGCCAGCTATGCTTGCTGGAGAATTCTGGGAGTTGAAGTCCACAAGTCTTAAAGTTGCCAAGTTTGAAGACCTCTGGTTTATATGGTAAAACTGTATCAAGAGAAGGGGGGAAACTTCATTTGAGCAGGAGAATTACAGAAGATAACTTCAGACTGCCTCTACAGTAGGCTGGAAATGAGACAGAGGTGATGTTCTGAGATGTCCCTAAAAATAGTTAATGAAGCAACTATGTGCCATGATTAGAGGTTTAAGAAAAATAATCCTAGGTCAGAAGCAGTTCTGCCTGAAGGAAAACTGAAAAATATCACGTATGGCTGAATTCCCCCTAAATTATAGAGATAAACAGCAGCTGCCTCTTTCACTTCTTCTTCTATTGGGATAATTCTGCATTAAAATCGATCCAATAATGAATGCCACAAGGGCATTCTTACCAGAATGTTAGTTTTAAGAGTGTTTCATAGTTATATCTCCAACTGAAAATAAGATCTAGCAAGCTTCTAAAGTCAAATCAGTTATTTTCAGATATGACATTTATCAGCTAATTATAGAAGATGCATTTATGAATCAAAATTTGAGCTTGCCGGTCTTCAAAAACAATCCTACACATATTCCTCCCTCTTCATGCAGTTTGACTATTTTAATTGTTACTATATCTCAAAATACAATAAATTTTCATTAGAGAATGACTAACTCATAAAATGTAAAATTCTAAAATATAAAAAAGAATAGGATGAACACTTTCAAAGTTATACTTGCAATTATAAAAATCTTGATTAAAAAGACATAGATGGCTTTATCATGACCGTCTTTGTCCAATTCTCTCTGTTTAAACACTAAAGTCATCACGGGAGGTTCTCCTCCTGATATTTAGAATTAGGGCAGATTAATATCTGGAAAGGAAACAGGAAGTCCGGTTAAAAATCTCCCCATATCAATCTAATATAAACTCTTCAGTACTTAGAATACCGAGCTGTGGTTCTGAAAAGCACATTGCCAACGTATTTCTCAGATTCAGCACAATTACCATTCCTAATCTTTCACATTTCAAGAAACAAAGCCTTATCCACCTACAGAAAGAACTAGTCAAGCAATTAACAAATTACAGTTCAGTGGTGTAAGCCTTTTAATGTCATCATGGCAGTCCAAACCAAATTTCCCAGCAAGCAGTAGTTTAGCATTCAAAATTATGCTACTCTCCTTTATATAGTAACAGACTGCTAATTACTTCAGAGAAACAGGCTACTCAACAAAGTTATTTAGGCTTCAATACAACCACCCAGGAATTCACCACAATTAGAGGTTACCAGAGAGATAGGATAGAGGGAGGAAGAAAAATTATGCAAATTGAATTTTTCAATGAGTTGACGCCTAAGATGTGCCGTTTGTTATTTATTTATTCATATCATAGCTCTCCCACCATCCTCCATTTCATTCCAGGCAACCCACAATAAAAAGGTGGAAGTATAATAAACCCAGCCAAATAATATAAAATCACTACAGCAGCAATAAGTATTGAACATGATAAAACAGCAATTTGACAAAAGGAGCATCAGAATTATGTACAAGTAGTCCTCAATTTAAGACAATTGAGCCCAAAATTTGTGTTGCTAGTGAGAAATTCGTTAAGTGAGTTTTGCCCCATTTTACGACTTTTCTTGCCACATTTGCTAAGTGAATCACTGGAGTTGTTAAATTAGTAACACGGTTGTTAAGTGAATTTCAGGTTTCCCCATTGACTTTGCTTGCCAGGAGGTTGCAAAAGATGATCACATGACCCTGGGATACTGCAACCATCATAAATGTGAGTCAGTTGTCAAGCATCCAAATGTAAATCACATGACCATGGGGAAACCTGCAATGGTCATATGAAAAATAATGATAAGTCCTTTTCTCAGTGCCATTGTAACTTTGAATGGTCACTAAATGAACTGTTGTAAGTCGAAGACTACCTGTAGTGAAGACTTTCCTAAAAAAGGAGTTTAACATTATTCCACAAGAAGCTGGGAGGAATTTAATATGAAAAGAGAGGAAACATTTCAAATGTACCATCCCTGTAGCAGAGTTACTTCACAGAATACAAGCCTACTTTGAGTGTGTCCCAACCATTTTATCCGAAGGAAATATACATGATTATGTAGGTAATGGGCATGCATCCAGGAGCCAAAGCAAATTACTGCTTCTTAAAGATGTATATGTACCCACCTATCAAACTTTGCAGCATTCAAATATTAGTATTTACCATGCAGTACATATATGTATGTATTAGATTTTTATCCCACCGTTATTATTTTATAAATAACATAAAGTAGCAAATCAAGGTAAGATATATAATAGTCTTTCCTCCTCCTGTTTTCCCCACAACTTCTCCTCGGTGGAGTAGGCTGAGTAAGTGACTGGCTTTCATGCCTAAGGCACGACTAGAACTCACAGCCTCCTGATTTTTAGGCCAACATCTGAACCACTATACTAAACTGGTTCTTACCTGTGTATTATCTGTGTAGTGTGCTCAAAGGAAATAGTCCAGGTACAGGACATGGTACAGCTTTAATTCAGAATTACCATAAAGATAAGAATGTAACTAGCAATGTCCACTCATCTAGCATGATTTCTCCACTGACTCTACAGCTGCACTGAAAGCACAAAATGAGGAAATGAAAACAAATTTTAATTCAGTGTTCATTAATGACTGTTCAGCGGATAGATATTTTCAAACCCTTGATTATTTTGTGGGTTTCCGTGGCTCAAAACTAAGTTTAAGATTCATTACATTCTTAAGATTCAGCATTTTAAGATGAAAAAAACTCAATGAACAAAGGCAAATATAATTCGTGTTTAAAAACCACCAAGCATAGCAAATAAAATGCAGCAAAACTTTGCAATGTGTTGCCATGTAATAAAAGCAGTCCTCGACTTACAACCACAATTGAGCCCAAAATTTTTATTACTAAGTTAGACATTTGTGAAGTGAGTTTTGCTCCATTGTACAAACTTTCTGGCCACAATTAAGTGAATCATTGCAGTTGTTAATAACATGGCTATTAAGTGAATCTGGCTTCACCACTGACTTTGCTTGTCAGAAAATCACAAAAGGTGATCACATGACCCCGGAATACTGCAACCATCATAAGTACAAGTCAGTTGCCAAGCATCTGAATTTTGATCATGTGACCATGGGGATACTGCAATGATTGTAAGTGTGAAAAACGGTCATAAATCACTTTTTTTAGTGCCATTGTAACTTCAAAGTCACTAACTGAACTGTGTTGTAAGTTGAGGACTACCTGTAACTGCCAGAGGCATATTTGCTTGCAACAGCCATTTTAAGAGATATTGTAAGTTCAGAATTGACTCATACCTCAACCTTTATCAGGAACCATATTTCATCAGCAGCGAACCAATGGCTTTTTCTCCTGCGATTTATGACATCAATAAATTTTTGTCAGAATGCTTTAAAAATCTATGATAGAGTAGCATGTTGTAAGTCAGAATAATGAATTAATAGTTTCTACCGTTAGTTTTCAGTTCTGCAAATAAATGCAGATTTTTTTCAATTATATAACTGGCAATTTATGCTGGTATTTAAGTATTATTCTAAACATTTTATTATGCTAATAAATGGGCGCAATCTTATTACAATGCTTACCCTAATACTAATAGTAGACTTATTATTTCTAAGTGTCCATCTTACAATCCAATGAGATACATAAGAATCATTTGAAGCATTAAGACAGCGGTTCTCAACCTGTGGGTCGCGACCCCTTTGGGGGTCGAACGACTCTTTCACAGCGGTCGCCTAAGCGCGTGCTAGCCCATCTTGGTGCCACGCCCCCTTTGTCAATTCATCGCGCGCGGGGAGGGGGTTGCGGCATTAGGAAGGTTGAGAACCACTGCATTAAGGCATCCTGCCCATTGTCTAATATGCTTCAAGGCCTCTATAGTTCCAACTATCACTGGGCAGCAGTTTTACACAAATGATTTCATCACTTCCTATATGATCCTTCTAAATCAGGATTTCTCAACGTCAGCAACTGTAAGATGTTTGGACTTTTAATTCCCAGAATTCACTAGAAGCATGTTTACTGGGGAATTCTGGGAGTTGAAGTCTACACTTCTTAAAGTTGTTGAGGTTGAGAAATGCTGTTCTATACAGTTCCATAGCACTACAATCTAACAGGTATGAGTTGTCACAGATGCCATCTACTGAAAAAAGAGGAAAATGGAGGAGAAAGGAAAAAGTGAACTTATAAGTTTGGGAGATAAATGGCTGATTGGCATCCTGAACAGGAGGAGGTACTCGGCATTGAAACATTTTATATATTCAGATCCCTAATCCTTAAAAATGGTTTGCTGAATCTAGTAAAGCATCTGTCTCCCAATTGGCCCTAGGTTGACTCAACCTTCCAACCTTGCAAGATGGGTAAAATGAGGACCCAGATTGTTCGGGCAATATGCTGTGTAAACCGCTTAGAGAGAGGCTATAAAGCACTGTGGAGCAGTATATAAGTCTACGTGATATTGCTATTAAGCAATAGTTTTACACACTGCAAATTTCCATAGCTTTCCATCACTGCATTTTTTCCAAGCTTAAACTAAACACTTATAAAATTATTTCTGAATTGATTTTCAGCCTTTCAACAAACCCTAAATATGTGTATTTCTTACAAAGGCAAGCTAGCTGTCTATTTTAATGTTAATATAAATTATAGCATCAATTTCTAATCAACAGATGTATGATTATTAAGCTAGTCAACTTTCTCCAACTTGATTGATCCAAATAGATTTATTAATAATTATTTCTGATCACTTGTCTTGCTAACTAGAATTGATGGGAACTATAAGTCACAGTACCTTGAGGCCTCAAATTTGAAGGAAAAAAAAGCTGCTTACTTACACAATTGGCCTGTAACAATTATGAAGAATTCAAATGTATCTTTTAGTATTTTAATAGACCTGACTTTAATAAAACAATCTGTTTGTAATAAAGTACCCTTCTTGATTGCCAAATTCATTCATTTTTTACAATTAGACAACATAACAATGAACATCATATACAATGATTTAAAAAAAAGATTTTACCATCAAGATAATGTTTTAAAATACGTTTACTTACTGTATATAGGATAAAGTAAGCTATTCTAATCAAAGTCACCCACACCTTAGCTTAGAAGTGCATTATTTTCTACAATGTAATCTGAATAATTTTTTGTCATTGGTACATTCCTATTGCTTAAAGAATTTAAATAATTTTCTAATTTAATAGGCAATTCAACTTTTTCTGAATTATTAACTATTTGTTAGTTTTCTATGTCACCATAAAGCTCATTTGACTTATCTACTATTATCTCAAGGTCAAGAATTAAGATACTTTATTCTTAACCTTAATTGAGATGTAATACTAATCCATCATTGAACTTGGATATAAAAACATCAGTGTTAAAATAATCAGACCAAACATACTGCTTTAAATCAACTGGAGCTACTTTCTTAGTCTGATTTCTCACTGACAATCATTCTTTCCTCAGCTCAACTTTTTAGCCCTTCAGCAACTTTGGAATAGTAGAAAAATTAAATGGACTACAGGCATCTACACCCATATTAAATCAGTGGGCCATTAAAAACACATCATTTATTTCAGCAAGCAATACCAACAATCTTATAGATGCAGTATGACCTAAAAGTCCGACAAGCATCTATTCACTTCTTGCTAAACTCTGCCTCTTTAATAGTCCAAGTGCTCTCTTTCGTATTCTAAATCCCCCGATTATTACTATCATTATTTATTCTGCTTATTTAGCAATAAAGTTTTACTACTGCAAAAAATGGGGGGGAAAGTATCCACATGAGCAAACTTCTTTGTGTGGGAGAATTAAGAAGAAAGGATTTGTGGAGGAGTCCATATGAGATATACCAGAGATATACATACATACATGCATACATACATACATACATATACGTACGTACGTACGTGTGTATATAGAGATATACATACCAGAGCAGTAGTGGGTTCTAAAACCCTTTACTACCGGTTCGCGTGCGTGCGCAATACTTCTGCGCATGCGCAGAAGCGT
Source organism: Thermophis baileyi (assembly GCA_003457575.1). NCBI lineage: Eukaryota > Metazoa > Chordata > Lepidosauria > Squamata > Dipsadidae > Thermophis > Thermophis baileyi. The sequence goes on along the minus strand of QLTV01003461.1, from coordinate 3,635,046 downwards.
CCCAGGCGGGTGGGCGGAGTGTCCCGGGCGGGTGGGCGAAGCCTCCCACCGCTGCCACTACTGGTTCTAAGAACCGGTCCGAACCGGGAGCAACCCACCGCTGTACCAGAGGATGGTAGAGAACAGGGAGGCCTAGAGGAACATTGTCCATGGGGTCACGATGGGTCGGACACGACTTTGCAACTAACAACCATATGAGTGAGGAAAACATAAGGACTTATATTCTTTCAGGTGTGCCATAAGCAGAAACATTTTTGTTCTCCATCCAATGCTGCATTTAGTGTCAAGCTTTCTAACGTTTGATAATCTGGAGAATGGATCTAATCTGAGTCCAGAAAATTATGTTTAACTGTTTTTTACATAATAACTGAACTCTAAAGTCAAAGGGTTTCTTCACAATTGTTACATCTTTTCAAGACCATTCTTTTAATATCTAAAGTTTGTCTATTAATTTTTTTTTATCACCTTGGTAAAGCTTGAATGTCAATCACTAAGAAATAACCAGCTGTGTTCAGCAACTTCATTACTGGATGTCATTATTTCATTACTGGATGTTTGGTATGGTTTTAATTTATCTATATACCATCTAGATAACTCCGAGTGTTTGGTAAATTAAAATGCAAAAAATGAACAAAATAAACCACCTTGGGGGTTATACAGTATTTTTTCTCACATTATATTCATTGCTGTCCCAAACATTTAATTTCATGGGTGCCAAAATTTCCTTTTGTGACTGAAATGGGAAAACTTCCTCTTAAGTGAATTATAGTACATAGTCTTCCATTCTAGTTTGTAAGTAGCCTTTACAGGATGCAAGAAATATTAAATTTGTCGCAAAATCTAATGTGATATAGGGTAAACAAAACAAGAAAGCACATTGTACAAACGCTTGAGATTCTTTGTTACATCAAAACAGATTCAACATCTTTTATTAGATATGTGTACAAAACTTTCTGCTGTTTTAAATATCAAGAATGATTTACACATCTATTTCTGTTTCTTAAAGCCAAAAAGATGAATCTTTAAAAGCATTATAAAATTGATTTACTCTGAATAACAACTTTCCATCAAAAATATGTATCTTGATGCAAAGGAGCATTCCCACACAAATTTATTATAAGTTATATCTAAGGTAGGGCAGGGCATTTGAAGCACAATATAAGGAGGCTGAATATCAAGCAACTAAAGGGTAAAGGTTGTAACTACCTTAGAACTTCCACATGAAGTGTTTCATTTTCATATTCATATTTTATACACAAACGCATGCAAGCACACACTAACACATTTAATAGTACAGAATATTACTTTCTTTCTTTACAGAGTAATGTGTAACTCAGTACTTACTGCTGGACTTCAAAATCAATTAATCAAAATCCAAGATATGCTTCCTCCAATGAATACCTTTTAATATTGTACCAGAAATTATGAGATCTACATTCTCCATGACACTTTCCATAATGACTATGTCAATGTATTCAGTCACGAATATAACTCATCTTTGCAAATGAAATTGAGTAGCACATAATCTCCTATACAAATCACCCAATTTATGGCCCTAACCTCTTGTGCCATTCCTATTACATCCACATTTGTAGAAGATAAGAGGGGTTGCTGTCAGTAACTATGCTAGACAAGCCTGTATTTGAATAATACTTTGCCTCAGGCTGCCATCATGCTTTGCTTCATCTCAGTCCCAAAGAATGTAGCTGTAAGCATGGACGAGAAACAGAGCTCTCCTGATATAGTGTACCTCTAGAAAAACTGCCTTCCCTCTTTTAAACTGCCTTTTGAAGGAGGAGCAACACAAAGTTGCTGTTCTCAGGAACTCAGAAAACAAATCTACTATATTACTTGCAAGACTATCTTAAATTCTTATTTTGAAAAGTAACTTTTCCCTTGTATCAGAGAAGAAATGCATTTGCAAGACAGCCCAAAAAATTATGAATTGTTTCTGTTCAGTTAAGTATTTCTTTATTTATTTGTATCCCGCCTTTATTATTTTTACAAATAACCGATGTGCCGAACATATCTAACACAACTACTTCCTCCTCCTATTTTTCCCACAACAATCCTGTCAGGTGAGTTGGGCTGGCCCAAGTTTGCCTGGATGATTTTCATGGCTAAGGAGAGACCAGAACTCACAGTCTCCTGGTTTCTAGTCTGGTGGCTTAATGATTAATTTTGTTTAAAAATATTAATATTAAAAATAATATTAAATATTAATATTCTCTTTTTCATTCACATAAGAATGAACTTTTAGATATTACTGGATTCAGTAATCTCATACCCCTGGTCATGATGGATAGGGCTGCCATCACTTGACATCTGGTGACTCATAGGTCAATCATCTCTGATTTATAGGATGTAGTAATATCATGATATCCATATATTAAATTGTTAAATATTGGTTGAAGGCCCATTATCAATTGTGTACTTTGCCCTGAAACAGAAAATAACATTTATACATGAATATTTATTCTGATTATTACATATTGATATATTTTAATGTGTTCACAGAGTTACATTTTGGCCTAATTAAAGGAAGAGCTACAGTTTCCCTCAGGTTCAGCTCCCCTCCTGGCAACTTTTTATGGACATATGTAACTTTCTTGGCAGTAACACACAAGCAGTTTGTCACCACTTTCTTCCCAGGTTCTTTTCACCTCCTCTGTCAGGCTATCAACTTGGTACTTTGTTGGTCCTGAATTACTGAATTAATTGAAGAATTTCTTTTTCCCAATTTTGTTGTTGTTATGCCAGAAATTTTGGTTTTAAGAGGATTATTAGTCAATAGAAGTAAAACTTTAAAAAGCAAAATTTGGAGTCCATTGCTGAAGTCAGAATATTCCACCCATAAATTCTTCCATCTCACAGTACAGGTAGTCCTTGACTTACAACAGTTCATTTAATGACCGTTCGAAGTTACAACGGCACTGAAAAAAGTGACTTATGACCATTTTTCACACTTACGACCTTTGATCATGTGATCAAAATTGAGGCGCTTGGCAACTGGTTCATAATTATGATGGTTGCTGTGTCCCAAGGTCATGTGATCCCCTTTTGTGACCTTCTAACAAGCAAAGTCAATGGGGAAACCAGATTCACTTAACAACCGTGGTACTAACTTATCAACTACAGTGATTCACTTAACAACTGTGTCAAGAAATGTCATAAAATGGGGCAAAACTCATTTAACAAATGTCTCACTTAATAACAGAAGGTTTGGGCTCAATTGTGGTTGTAAGTTGAGGACTACTTGTAATTATCAGTAGGAGTTGAGCGCTGTATCTGGCAGAAAAGGACGAAGAAAGTTCCTTGCAGCTGCTCTTTTGGCTGATCTAAAGAACCAGATTGACCTTCTTGCTATGAGGTTGACTTTTTTTCTTTTCAGGCACCGTCATTAAGCAGTTTCTTTCTGAAATTCACAGAAGATACTACAGCTTAGATAAGAAGAGTTTCATGGCAATTTTTACCCCTAAGAATTTAGATGGATCCAGCCTTTATTCTATTTTACCTCCTTCCCCATTTTTTTATTAACAAAAAACAAAAAAGGCTTACACTTTGTACAGTCATATATAACATTAAAAAATGGAGAAACTGATTATTGCTTTTATCTGAAGGCATGCCTCTCTTTTTCTTCAAATTGGAATTTTGAAGAAATTTGGAAATTTTCTCTACAGCATTCAGCTTAGAGTACAGTTCTGAGGTCAAGGTTGTCCCAAAGGTGCTTTTCAAAAGGCAATTGAACTTTCTTGGTTTTTCCTTGAAAATGTTTCATTTCTCATCCAAGAACTGAAGAAGTTTCTTGGATGAGAAGCGAAATGTTTTCAAGGAAAAAAAAACCAAAAAAAGTCCAGTTGCCTTTTGAAAAGCACCTTTGGAACTATCCCTTGTATAATCACTTAATGCCACTGCAACAATTTTTATAATTCTGCAGACATCATCAAGTGGCATATAATTCTTATTTCATCATCATCATTTTAGCCATTGTCTATCCACTGCAGAATGAAGGCCTGTTCCGCATGTTTGTAACCAATATGGTCCTGAGCTTTCTTTTGCCAATTGGGCCAGCAATACTTGCTGATGTCATCGATACATCTTGTTTTAGGTCTCTTTCGTGGATGCTTTTTGTCAAGTGGGGTCCATTCTATGTCTGCCTTGGTCCTCCTGCCATCAGTTCTTCTTGCTATGTGACAGCCCATTTCCATTTCTATTCTATTACTCTCTTGATGGCATCTTATACTTTTCTTTGTCCTCTAATCCAGGTCTTTCTATCTTGTCTTGTAATGCCGAGCATGTATCTTCCCATGGCTCTTTGTGCCACTCTTAGCTTTTGTATTGATTGTGAGATTAGTATCCATGTTTCACAGGCATGTGTTAGAACAGGTAGCACACACTGATCAAAAACCTTTCTCTTCAAGCATACGGGGAGGTTGTTCTTGAAAATTACTTGAAAATTTTGTTTAAAAAAAATCTTGAATTAATTTTCAATTCTTATTTATGTCGGGGAAATGTGTTTACAGTGTTGTGGGGAAAGAAAAATATGCACAGCATATTGTTTGGATGAACCAAAAAATTGTCCCTGAGTTAGAGAATAGGAAGCCAGAAAGCTGGCCTTTTTACAAGGAATTTCAACAAGCAGCAATGTTGCTTTGTATTGCACCAGAAGTAAATCTAAAATAACAAAATTCACAAGGGTGCTTGCTTCTAAGGAAAATGTTTTTTTTTCTTCAAAACAATGGTTTTAGATATGTTGTATGTATTACCTATTACAAGTATGCTTTAGGAACTCATTAATACTTACATTTCAATGTGCTATATCATTTCTCTCTTCACCACCCAATCCTCTCAGGTTAAATGAACTTTGGAAAGCAAGAATAAGTCAAACAAAAATTAACTATGTAAAAGATAAAAGGTCCAAAGGACAAAGTCCCAGATTTTCTATGAACTGCTATCAACAAAATTGTATAACTAATCTCCACCAGGAAAAAGCGAACTTCTACTTTAGTTAAGATACCATAATACTGTAACAATTTAGAAATCCGTATTTTATTAATATTGTACAGACTAGCAAGGAAGAGGGCCTGTTATTTTCCACACATCTCTTTCCACCTTCTCATTCAGATAGTGATAAAATCACATTTTATTTAAAGAGATTAGAATTTGAAGAGTTTTTCATTCTTTATTTTGATGAAAATAAATTTTACCAACTCTTTAAAAAAATTTACTTTGCAAACAAACAAAACTATGAGAATATACATGACAACTAAGGTAAAAGAATAAAAACTTTGCAAAATGAAAAACTGAATATCAAAATTATCACTGAAAGAAATAAATTTACATAACTTTCTGCAAACAGTTTTCTCCTTAGAAATAAATATTTTCATGGTAACATCTGACTTCCCCTTAAAATATGAGCTTGTGCAACTGATGCTTCATGCATACTTAAGTAAGTGTCACAGATATGTTCATTCTTATTGCAAAATATCGGTGCCAAAAAGGTTGGATTTGACAAATGACAGAATACAAATCAAATTTCTCCTAATATATGCATCTCACCCAAAAGTGTCCAATATTTCACTATGTTCTAATCATATTTTCAAGACTAAAGTTTTATGATGCTAAATCCTATGTCTATTATTATAGCCTGCATTAAATATTCTTTGTACAGACATAAGAAAGCATGTAGCAAGCAGATGGAAATGGCCTAATTAAGAAATAGTGTAGCAAGCTGTTCTCCCATTTATGGTTATAAATTAACATGGTTTATAATATAAAGAAGTATATAAGAAGCATTTATCACTGGAGTTAAATAGCTTTGGACAGTTAACAATAAAAACATAAGCTATCCATTATAATAATAATATAATGGGATTTATTTATATTATGAATAAAAACTAACTGCAGAGCAGAAATAAAGGGATATCAGTTAGTTAAAATAATAGCAATAGCACTTAGACTTATATACCGCTTCATAGTGCTTTACAGCCCTCTCTAGGCGGTTTACAGAGTCAGCATATTGCCCCCAACAATCTGGGTCCTCATTTTACCCACCTCGGAAGGATGGAAGGCTGAGTCAACCTTGAGCCTGGTGAGATTTGAACCGCCGAACTGCAGCTAGCAGTCAGCTGAAGTCGCCTGCAGTGCTGCACTCTAACCACTGCGCCACCTCGGCTCTTTGTAAACAAAATTACAAAGTGGACATATTTTAAACTTAGGCAATTCTAACTCTAAAATATGCCACTATAGCAAAAAGAGGTTTGCAATTAAAAAAGGAGACAAACTAGACCATATTAAATGTTCACACAATATTTAACGAATTAAATCAAATAAAATTAAACAATATACAACATAAAAGCCAGAGAACATGAATTGACAGGGCAAAAAAGGAAGTGGGTAACTCTCTCAATAAGCTGTTGCAGTAATGTAGAGGTGACACAACCACAGTATGAATGAGAATGAATACATACATACATAGCATGTATTTATGTGGGGGGGTGTCAAGAATTGGCAAATATGTGGAATGTTACATGAATGAAAATGACAAACCCTAACATTAGTTTCAGTTTTACTGTCTCTCTATGCATGCAAATTCCTGGCAACTGGCATGTGGGCAATCTCATAACCCTTGAGACAGACAGAAAAATCAGAAAGTGGAGTAAAGATGATTAGAACGAAACACTATAATTTGTTTTTTCCCATGATGCATTTAAGACAATGGATAAATAATTCATGATGAAATTTCTTGTAAAAACCACTGTGAAATCCTATGTCTGAAACTTGGGAAAAGATCAATACACTGGGTTATCATGGGGATTTGGTTCAGAAAATTGAGAGTCGTGATCTAGTCAATCAAAGGAGTGCCCAAAAAAAAAACCAGGATCCAGGACTGAACCTTGGGGAATACCTACAGTAAGGGAGAACCTACAATGAAGCAGAATTGTTAATGGAAGCAAAAAACCCAAAAAAGGCAAAATTACTCAAACAAGGAGAAAGCTGTACAAGTGACACTCAGAGACTACAGCCAGGACAAAAAGTATCTGACGGTTTACGAGTGTCAACGTGGGTGTTAAGAGCACCAGCACTAATAACAGGTGCTATATGCTTGGGCTATTAGAATATTATTTAACACTTAAGGCAGAGCTGTCTCAGTGGAATGACCAGATGAAAATCCTAATTGACGGTGATCACAGACGTCATGACCAGCAATATAGATCATTAGTTGAGAGATAACAACTCTCTTAAAAAAAAAGGAAGGAGGGACATAAATGGCTAGAACAGTTAGAAGGCTCAAGGGAAATTTTTCCTTAAAGAAAATCATAAAAGAAAACATTAAAAAGTAGATGATGTTTCATGTTTAATGTACTGTAGATGTTTTACTTAATTTTTTTTTATAATGGAAGCAGCCAACAGCACTAGGATTGCAGAGGGATATAAATATGTTTAAGTAAATAAAAGGGTCAGAAAACCTGGCAATAGTAACAAACAGTTCACAAGGCTACTTAAAATAAAAAAGAATAGAGCAAAGGAAAAATAAATACAGGAAGGAGGAAATGAAATCTAATAGGCAGGTAGTACAGAGCTAAGATTTAATAGCGTAACTGTATTGCCAATTTCTTTTTTGTGCGTTCAAATACTCAATTTTTCTGGGGTTTTGTTTAGTTTATAAAGAGAATTTAAATTTATGTTTTTACTGAGCTTTGCACTAGGACCCACTTTTTCTTCATAAATAGGAAAGTCATTATAAGTTTCCATTTCGAGAGTTTAAAGGTAGTATGCTTTATAAGTAGACCTTTTAAAAAGAATTTTCTATTATATATTTCCCAATAAGACATTCTGTTTTTAATAGAATTATAATCACTAACAGCTAATGGACCTTCTTTTAAAAAAATTGAATACAAGTAGTCCTCGACTTACAACAGTTCATTTAGTGACTGTTCAAAGTTACAACAGCACTGAAAAAAATGACTTAGGACCATTTTCACATGACCATTGCAACATCCCCAGTGTCATGTGATCAAAAGTCAGCTTGGCAACTGACTCAAATTTATGACAATTGCAATGTCCCGGAGTCATGTGATCACCTTTTGTGTCCTTCTGACAAGCAAAATAAATGGGGAAGCCAGATTCACTTAACAACCATGTTATTAACTTAACAACTGAGTGATTCACTTAACAGCTGTGGCAAGAAAGGTTGTAAAATGGAGTAAAATTCACTTAACTGTCTCACTCAGCATCAGAAATTTTGGACTGAATTGTGATCGTAAGTCGATGACTACCTGTAGTTCTAGTAAGCATTCATGTATAAACCTTGGATATTCCTTAACAAGAATGTGAAGTCTATTACAGTAGTTCTTACAGAACACTAGTTTTAGACTATTTTTTATGGCAAATAAGTTATGTCGTTAAGATGCAGAGGTATTCCAAATATATGTTAATACACAACATATACCTCCTAGTTAGTGAGATACAGACAACAGTGTATTGGCTTGCAAGGGAATCTCTAGATTAGAGATCCTAGCTTACACAGAATAGCGTAAACGAGCTTGGGATAAAATGGTGGGCTTTGATTGCACTTTTGCCTACTGGCCAAAATGTTCCAAACTGATTGGCACTGTTTTAATCTTTGGCAGATAAGGCTGCATATGGCTACAAGAAGTCTTCTCTAATTTATTAAAAGGTTATTACAAGGAAATCTCACTTGATCAAAGCCATGATGGATGATAGAGATCACCATTTTGGGCCTTCATAGTGATGACAGTGACATATGGAACAATTGAAATGAGAGAAGTAAATGGTAAACAGGATGATTTATGAATGAAATTAATAAAGAAAAATGGAGATGTTTCTCTGAAACCAAGAAAATGGGAAGGATGTACTGTATCTGAATGAAGGCAGTCGGAACCAATGGCCTGAATTTAATAAATGCAGGCAGGGAAGTGAAAGTGGAAGTTCAATTATGAAGGGAAAGGCTAGAATGTATATCAAAATATAACTGATAACATTTAGATTGTTGTGAGCATACAGTATAAGAGCAGGAATCCATTAGTTGGTAATAGTTATATGTTATATGCTACAGTAAATGGTAAATGAAAGAACCAGATATGAGTATTAAGAAAAAATGGTCCACACTCTGAATGATTGCGATCAGGAGAAAATAATCTGCTAAATAACATAAAATTTTATTGCAACATAATTGATGCACACACACACACACACACACACACACACACACACACACACACACACACACACAGAGAGAGTTTCACAGAGCAAGCCATAGAAATGTGTGGGGTTAACACTAATAGGAATTTATTTATGATTTATATAGCTATTCACATCACTAATGAGACTAAGGTGGCTAACAAAAGTTCAAAATATAAATTATATATATTTTCATTCAATATGGGCTCAATTATTCTCCCAATTCTATATCCAGGTAAACCAGCAAGTCTTCAAGGCTTTCAAAATGATAAGCAAAGCTGAGGCCAATCTACCCTCAAGTGTTATGAGGGTTATGGTATTTCAGAGCTATGGAAAAGGCAGAGTTTTTTTCATGGGTCCCACATAATGACAATCCCTAATTGTCAGGCCTTGGAGCATCAATACTGGAACAGAAAATCCAATTTGATAGAATAAAAGCTGGTGTGGAAATGGTTGAAAAGGTTAAACATGAAGTACTAATGTAATAATGCAAATAGAAAAGTAATATGAAATATACATGTGGAGTTTGGTATTGTGGTTAAGGCACCAGTACAGAAACAAGGAGACTATGAGTTCTAGTCCCATCTTAGGCACAAAGCCAGCTGGGTGGCCTTTGGCCATCATTTTATCTCAGCCCTAGGAAGAAGGTAATGGTATACTATTACCAAAAATGTTGCCAAGAAAACTGCAGGGACTTGTCCTGGCAGTCCTCAGGAGTCAAGACTGACTTGAAGTCACAAAGCTATAGCTGTAATATACAGTATGGGACGATGTTGCAAGAAATGAATGTTTGTCAAACAAAATGCAAATGAATATAAATAACAGCAAGCTTTTGCCACTTTCCAATATGGAACTGTGAAATGTATGCATAAGGAAAAACATAAAAGTTGGATGAACTAGGAATGGGGTATTTAAGAAGTGTGCAGCAAAGCATGAACATTTAGGTAAAAATGAATGGGTAATGAATGAATATGGATTGAATAAAAAAAGTGTGTGTGCAGTACAAAAGAAGAATACTGATGCGGTTTGTCACAGAAGGAATAAGAGCTGGATGTCACAAGAAATATATGAAGGAAGAGTCAATAGGTCAAAAGGAAGAGAAAGACAGATAAACTTTTGATTGGATGGAGTCAATGAAACCCTAAAAACCAGACAGGCAACACATGAAGCGAAATATACCGTAGATATGGAGGATAGAACATTTTTCATACAGGGGTGTTGCTATAAACTGGATTCAGCAGTATGTCCTTTAATTTTATATCTTAATTTCTTAATTTCTTTTGCCTTTTACCCTGAAAGGAATAGCATGATGGATTTATATGCATGAGTGTGTATATGTGTTACTTCTTAAGACACAACAGAATTAATTTATTAAAATACTAAATTTTTCAGTGCCAATGTTTTTCCTAAAATTTTAACAATGCATTGGAAGTGAATGCTATTCAGTTGCCAAGTTTTTACAATAATTTCCAAGTAGAGATTTCAATAAATGTAATAAATACAATACATTAATTCAATATAACGGATTCCTCATAAATATTTCAGTTCAGCTATTTTTGGTTCCCAGAAATTTTTGAATATTTATACAATACACAAAACTAAATAAAACATGAACTATATGTTAATGCATCCCATATCAAAAAGCAAGTCAGAAAAAAATACTATTGCTCCTTCCTATTCCATCAAGCATTTTATTATTTCAGAGACGAAACAAAAAAATTGCTAGACAGATTAAAAATCAAAGTTCTATACATATGGGAAATTATTTTATTGTCTTTCATTAAGCAACTCCTTAATGCTACACCAATTAAGGTTGTATTCCTACACATGCATTTTTGGTAGTTAAGCCTTATTAAACTCAGTGGAATTTACATCTGAACAAATATGCACAGGATCATTTTATAAGCCTATCTGTTCTTCAAAAGGCATATATATCAATTGTCATTATGAAGCATGTAGTAACATATTGCCAGGCAAAAGTCCTATCAAAAATACAAAATAGTAAACATGCAATTGTTCCACCAGGAAAAGCTTTCCACACAGAATTTTACAAAGCTAAAGGCTCAGGGCAACAAATTAAGGCTAAACTATTTGAAGATAAAGGAAAGAATTAATTGTTTCTGGGAATGTGACAGTCTGCAAAGACAGAATTACCAGAAAGACAGTACTAGTCCAAAGCATACAAACATATTTGCAGAAAGAAAATGACCACATGATTTTTCACAGAACTTTGTTCAACTCTTTCCAAGAAAACACATACAACAAGAACCCAGGGATAGCTCAGTAAGTTCTTGGCTGGCAAAGTTTAGGTTCAACATATTTTCATAAGAACCATTTATTTAGAAGTATAAAGAATTATTTATTCATCCACAATGCACAGGAAAAGTCTGATCCATCCAAACAATAAAAATGATGTCCCAACAGGAAAGCAGAGATCCTGTCTAGGACTTCTTTTTGCCATAAAGTACAAATTTCATTCATGTGTAGTCTTAACTAAATGGGAATTAAAAGCATATTACTAAAATCTTAGATCACTTTCTTCTTGCTGAATAGGACCCACAGAGACTCCTCATTCACTTAGCAAGATCCTCTCTTCCAAAATCCAAGTTACCACCCACCGCTGTTCCTAGCTTTGACTGAGTCCCTGCAGACTCACCATAATTCCTAAGGAAAGTGAGAACCTCTTCTCTCCAGTCAGCAGCTAATAAAAAGTAAGATCTTCCCTCATATTCAAGGATTTAAAAGTACTTCCACCAACTGTTTTAGAAACATACTGTGTATGGGACCACTTTTTCATTGAGAGGGGGAAGAAGGCATTACAGAGGAGGGGGGAAAAACGATCAGCAGAAACATGTATGCTTGTGTGTGGGGTGACACCAAATGGGAAATATAGCAACAGCACTTAGACTTATATACCGCTTTACAGTGCTTTACAGCCCTCTCTAAGCGGTTCACAGACTCAGCATATTGCCCCCAACAATCTGGGTCCTCATTTTACCCACCTCGGAAGGATGGAAGGCTGAGTCAACCTTGAGCCGGTGAGATTTGAACTGCCGAACTGCAGCTAGCAGTCAGCTGAAGTAGCCTGCAGTACTGCACTCTAACCACTGCGCCACCTCAGCTCTTTTGCACATACATGAAAAAGAGAAAAGTTTTTAATGAGATGCATGTTCACTATCGTACCCTGTTGAGTCTAGGATCTGGCCATGCTTGCTATATGATATTTCCCACCCCAGCTGGATATGTATTTGCTTAGAGTCAATTCAGTCCTTGAACTGAAATAGGATTTATGTTCCTAGAACAGCAGAACTTTTCCTATTTTAGGCATATTTTCTGGCTTTGTTATTCAGTCTAGATTCAGCAAGGACATTGCAGATCCTCAAACTTTAACGTGTCATGGGCGTGACCATAAAATGATTGTTAATGTTTACTGGTTTGCACGAAATTTTTGAACTGTCTTCTGTTCCCATTCAAGAAATATCTTTTGTGCATTTAGCCAGCAGGAGATGTATGCAAATAACATCTCCATTGATTTTCATAGAGAAGACAAAAAAGCTGCCCTCCAAAAAAAATGATTAGGGAAAGTCCATATCCAAGGAACAATTTCCTTAAAATGGAGAACTCTTCCATAGCAGCCAAATGAAACCGCTCTCTACTTATTTTTAAAGCAAACAAAAAAAGCAATAGCAATTGTGTAAATGATGTAATGTTGCCTCATGAGTGCACTGATGCTCAAAAGTGCTACAATATGTATGCCAGTATTTTCACACAGAGAATCTTTATTCTTAAATGAGTTTGTTTTAAATATAATTTTATTGAAGAACTTTAACAAGATAAAATAATGCAAATGTTAGAAAATAAAGAAATTAAAGATTCATGAATAAGAAAATAGAAATGGAAAAGAAATACAATTATAAAGAAGTAGCTTCAATCTTTTTGACAGCAATTATAAATGGGGTTTCTTTCTATTTTTAAGGTACATGACCACTAACATGCCTTTCTTTTTTACCCTCCAGAAGAAATGAATCACAAGATTAATGCCTGCATACTATACTAAGATCTATCCATAGGCCAACTATACTACTTAGTATAGTAATTCAAGTTTTGTTGGACTTCTGCGAAATCCACACTATTTTGTCCTCCTTATATTACAGCTACACATTGACACATGCCTGGATATTAGTGCTGTATCTCTGAGACTATTATTCACACAATTTACACCAGGGGTGTCCAACTCTGGCAACTTTAACTTCAATCATAGACTTCAACTTCCAGAATTCCCCATGGCAGGACTGGGGAATTGTGGGAATTCTCAAAATTGCTAAGGTTGGATAGTTCTGATTTCTTCCTTGTTTTTTGACAAAAGCCCACAAAGTAATATTATTTCAGTGAGTTTCACAAATGCTAAATTGATTCCTTAAAAAGGAAGCTTACAGGCCAAAGATTAGTTATCACTAAAACTTTTTCTGATTTAATACTACTGATATATTATTTAAGTAGCCACACCACACACTTAATTCAAAACTATAAACCAGGGCTTCCTATTTTTTTCCCTTCATTACTCAAAACTGCTTATTAGAAACTCCTTTTTACCCAATGTAGGTAAAACAGTTTAAGTCAATTTAGATATCCCTATTGTGATTGAGTAATGGGTTCAACTGTCACGCTCAGAGAAAAACCACTTTTACCAATTTGGGGTAATTTACCCAGGTTTAGGAAGCACTGCTGTAAACTGTTACTGAGCTATTGTAGCCACCTGATTCCACAATTACATCAACATTACAATAATCTCTGACACTCATCTTGCAATACTTTGGCCTCTCTCATGCTTTATGTCATCTCTTCTCAGTTGGGGGAAATGAAACAAGACAAAATAGTTTAGCACTGAAAATGTTTCAACATATTAGTGTCAACAAAGGCAACAGTCTTTCTCTCTAATGGTGTTTTGATATCAATACATGTACCACTATTTCTGAACTTGGATTCTTGTTTAACAAAGTATATTAGAGTTTGAGGTTCCCGGGATTATATCATATTGTATTATAATGACATCTTACCTTTTCCTATTGCCTCAAGGCAGCTGACATAACCTCCCTTTATTCCATAATCTCTCTCTAAATTAAGTTGTAAGAATGACTTGTCTAAGTCATCCATTCAAACCATGGTGAAATGGAGATTCAAACTGAACTACTTCAATTCCAGTGTAACATATCAACCACTGTACCACTTCTTCACTATTGTATTCTGTTTACTGTTTGGGGGGGATATGGGTTTTTTCCTTACATAATACATTGTTGAAATGTTCTACATTAAAGATGGAATATCATTAGAACAAGCATCAAATCATAACAGGGTCCATAAAGATGTATGCCTCAGATCCATACTTCTGCACCATGACAGAACTGAAAAGAACTAGATCTTTTAGCTTAGTCTATAGAAATACAAATGATTTACAATTTGATAGAGATGGGGATTTAAAGTTGTTCCCTCGGATCCATGTTCTTGTGCTATCACATTTTTCAAACAGACCAGATCCAAGATTTAACAAATATTTATAGCTTGCGTAAGACAACTATGTCTGTTCTACTCATTGAGTCACTTACTGCACCCTCTTCTTTTACCTTTATCCTACTTGTCCATCAGTTTGCTTTAAATCTCTCTCTTCTAGCCCTTATGGTTTGCTGCTCCCAAAATATGCTTCTTTGCTGCAAGGAGACTACTGTTCTGTGTCCATAGGCAATCTGGAAAGCCCTTCAATAAAGACTGCTAAAGGAAAGGATTTACTGGACATCTCTAAGAGTCTTTCTAAAAGGACCCAGGAAGATGCACTATATTACTTTAAATCTGCTGGCCACTTAACACTGAAGATGCTGAAGTGACAGATAGCTTCTCTCTTTTAGGATCAGCCATTAACAGTAAAGAAACAACTATACAAGAAATACACTACAGATTAGCACTTAGTAGAGCAGCCATGAAGGTACTGGAATACACATCCAGATGCTGTGAAGTGTCTATACCTACCGAAGTTCAGAATAGTGCAAGCAATGATAATCCCTGTATCTCTCTGTGGAAGTAAAAGTTGGACTTTGAAGAAGCAGGATAGGAAGAGTATTGGCACTTTTGAGCAATGGTGTTTGAAAAGGCTCTTGAGAAGAAAACAAACGAATCATGGAACAAATCCAGAGTTCTTACTTGAGGTACAAATGAACAGGCTCAAATTATAATAAATTGGTCATATTATGTGAGGATTTAGCTCTCCTGAGAAATATATAATGCTGGAAGAAGTGGAATGGAAGAGAAGATAACCAGCAAGGTGATGGACTCAGTTTCAGTGGCAATGGATGCATAGTTGGAAGACCTCAAGGACCAAGATTAGGGACAGATCATCATGGACAAAATATAAGTGGTCTCTAAGAGTCCACTTGATGGCACAAAATCTATCTACCTGCCTACCACTGCATGTAGCATGCAAGGTTAAAAATGTACCCATTCTCCTAACTGCTCTTTACACTGTTTCTCTCAGCCAAAATAAGATAACAAAAATCTTTTCTCATCATGACAAAGGTGATTCAATGACCTGCTCTTTCTGCCATCTGCATTTCAGATGACTGTTTTCCTTGGCCATACAAACCCAAATCATTAGAAGTGAGAAAAAAAAGATGTTAGCAATGTGGCTTTTTATACTATACTTTTACAATACTAAGCAATTAAGAAAAGAATTTAAAGTGAAAGGGAAACAAAGCTGAGTGAGGAATGTATAGCTTTTCTTGCCACCATTCTTTTCCTTATTTCCAGTACTTTTGACCCTCCATTTCTAACATACACACTGGGGATTGCATCCAGAGGTACTGAGGATGAAAAATAACAGTGTTCAGTATAGTCCCTTAGCCAGTATTTTTCTTTATACCAGGCAAGAAAAAGATTTTGAAGCAGAGGCAAGCAAAGATAGCAATGGAGGCAAACACAGCCCCCCCTACACAGGATGCAGAACCCACTTTTTATTTCTTATCTAAATCCAATATTTTTATGAATAAACATTTGGATTTCTCAGAAATACTTTTACTAGTCCGGAATTGGGAATTGCCTATTCGAAACTAATCTAGAGCCAAGAACATTTTCCAAGTGGCTCTGGATTTAATTAAAATATTTTCAGTACTTCCAATCTTAGAGCTCCTAAGTACAAAGTTGAGCAATTCCATGTAAAATTTTAGACACAACACTTTTGACAGATTGATATATGTACCAGCAATTTAGCGAAATGTTTAGTTTCTTCAACCATGTTTCTTTAGTTTAAATGAAACACAGGACTGTGAAATAAGTTACACCATGTAACAGCTCTCAAGTCTTAGATGTGTTAAGTGGTGTACCATAATTCATCTATCTAGGCTAATCACTTGTCTGATAATCTGTGATGGCTAAGAACCATGAGCTAGAAGAAAAAATGCTGCTTTATAATATTTCAAACTTAATTTAAAATCTTATTTAATGGTGTGTTTGGCTTTTGGCACTATTGTTCCAGACAACAATGTTTGAGCATAACAAAGAACATAGATCATCTAAGGGTGAGTTAATTCAGTAAATAAATATGTAGGAAGATGCAAGGCATCACAGTAAGATTTATTTTCCTTATCACTGTGTACTTTTCCCCAAAGAGTATAATAAATACTTGATTGAAAACAGCTCTTTTAGTGTAAAAAGGTTCATTATCCTATATGTTAAAACTCTACTGTAGATTTTTTTTTTTGCATATTGTAAGAACAATGGTTTAACTCTTCCTCCACATGTATACAGAAAGCTTAGTAAGAAACAAATATTACAAACTGAAAGAATGAACAATTTTATGTTTATAATTTGTTGATCATGATGTCATTTGGTATTTCCTTAAGGTCTGGCCAAGTAAAAGAATAAGAGTTCAACAATCCAGTTGAAAAATGATAACCATCATTGCTGTTTTTCTGTGTCAGGCATAAAATAGCAGATATCATGATAGGTTTTGTTAGGCTTTTGACAAGAATTAAGAGAAGGCGAAATTATGCTTCTTCATTATCTTTTGTGGCAGATCGTAACTACAAACAAATGCCACTGTTGTACAACTGTATAAACACTGCTTCCTCTCCTGTGGTCAACACTACATATACACAGTGTGGGAACTTCAAAATGTTTAAGATATTTTCCAACACACTGAAACAAGGCAGCAAATCACTGCAAATGCATTACACTGAAAAACTGAATGGAGAAGCAAGGAAGAGAGAGGGGCTCAGAAAGCATAACAATCCACACACAAAGCAGAACATATTCTACTTTTTTACAGATTTATAAAACATTAATGTACAGGTTACATAAATCTTTTGGATTAAGGAGGTCTGGATGAAAGCTGCTGTAAGAGAAGGAAACAATGGATTTTCATAAAGTGAACACTCTCCAAAATATTAAAATGTAAATTCATTTAATCCCTTTGAGAAAAAAAATAAACTTTCACTTTTTCTATTCTTGTAGCTAACCAAAGTGACAAGGATTTGTTATTGTCACTATGTGAGAAAATGGGCATTGCACATAAAATCCAGTACCTATTAGTGAGCTTGCATTTTTTGGTAGGGTTTTTTTTTTCCAATCCTTTATCTAGAAAATGTGCATTTTTTTCCTTAAAGACCAGAGTGATCCCATGGTTGAAATCAACACCTGTTTCACAGATGTTTCAAAGTTTAACCTCACTGACTTGACCCCACAACACACCAAATCTGTTTCTTAGGAAACCCAGGAGGAGTAAGAACAAGAAATTAGGGGCAATTAGCTTATCAGCGCTTTCCTTCCTGGACTCCAGTCCCAGCGCCTCCTTTGGCCCGCGAAGTGAGGGTTCGGCAAAAGGATCCCCACAAACAAGAAATACAGCGCAGCCCCGAGAGGAAGCCAACCGGCAGCATTCCTCCCGAAACCCAACCAGCCCAAGCCGAGGCCTAAGCCGGGAAAGCAGGGCAGGCACGGGCGCTCCCACAACCCCCCGAGGGGTGACAACTCCTGGCCCCGAGGTCGGCCTCGCCGCCCGGCTCCGAGGGATGCTGCGGCGCTCTCCCCTCGGCGCGACCCCTCGCCCTCTCCGGCTTCCCGCGCCCCTTCCCTTCCCTTCCCCTTCCCCCCCCAGGACGCCTCCCCGCCCGCTTCCCTGGACTGCTCTGCCGCCGCCTCGCCCAGGAGCCAGCCCGCCGCTTAACCCCTTTGGCTTCCTCCAGCGGAGGAGAAAAACCTCTGCC
>QLTV01003461.1:3589771-3616558 GCA_003457575.1 Thermophis baileyi | reverse complement strand
CCTCGCTCGCCCCTTCCTCCTTTCCTGCCCGCCCGCCCGGCTCTCGCTCTCTCCGCCGCTCCTTCCCTCCGAAGACTCACCCCGGCGCTTCGGGGGCAAAAAGCCCAAACCCGAGCCCACCCCGCGGCTCCACACCCCGCACCTTTCGGGCCTTTCGGCGCAGGTCTCCCGCTCTCTCCGCCGAGGGGACGAACCTCGCGCCGGGTCTTCGGAAGCCCCTTCCCTCCGCCGAGCCCCACCCAGCCAGTTTCCCGGGCCGGCCGCTCAGTCTCACCTGCTACCGTCACCGCCGCCGCCGCCTCCTCCCTTCAGCTTCTGCTAAGCCGCCAAGCCGCGCTGTCTCCCTCTCCCTAACAACAGCTCCCACCTCCTCAACTACTCTCTTCTTCCCCCCCACAGTTCGAGCTTCCCGACGCATTCGCTGACTCCGGCAAGAACTGCTCGAAATAATTGGCGAACGTTTACGCCTGTCAAAACCTCGCTCCACCTTTTCGTTTCCTAAGCATTTGGGTTTCCACTATGGTTTTGCTGCCCCCACTTCTTCGCCTACACCTTTGTTTTATTGGTTCAGACTATTGGAAGTGGCGGCTACAATAGGTCAGAGAAGGTGCCATCATGGGTGATATCTCCGCCTCCCAATTCCGGAACCACTATAAGTGCCTCGCTCTGGTTGTTTGGTTGCACAGTACGGAGGGATGTGGTCGGCAGAGTGGCGTTGTAATACCTGCTCTTAGTATTCCTCCCTTTTTCCCCCCCCCCCCCGCTTACCCAGGAAGGAAAGGAGAAATTCCTATTTGTCCATAAGCACCAAATCTCGCGTTGGAGACGAAAACAACGCACCCAGGGCATTTCTAGTAGCCAGTTGACACTTCGGTATTGGTAGGCAGAAAGAGCTGCCTTCGTAGGAAAAAAAAATCCCTGCTTCTTCCCCTCGTATGTTCCTTAAAAGTGATCCTTGAAACCTATCAAAAGACTGTCTTCCTCTGTTCTGTTTTTCCATTCACATAAACCTACAGAAGTCATAATCTTACACGTTTTCTCTGATGGCTGGATTTTGAGCAACACCCCCCCCCCCTTCATGATATTAAAGTCACTCTTCTATTTTATTCACAGATGCTTCTTTATATTGGTGGAAATGACAATGTGTTTAAAAGATCAGGCAATTAGTTTTAATTTATTAAAATTCACAAAAAGGGAAGGTGGAGAATTATGTTCTCACCATGTTTGTAATTTTAGTTCTCCCCCCCCCCAAGATTTTGATAATTTGGTATTGCAAATTTGTTTGGTGCTGTAAAAAAAAGATTTTGCTTTTTAATGCTTATTTATCATTGTTTTATCAATATTCCCCTAATTCTGTTTATTTAGAGCAAACTACAATGCTTCCATGGACCCATAACCCTTAGTGCAGCGGTTCTCAACCTGTGGGTCGTGACCCCTTTGGGGGTCAAACGACCATTTCACAGGGGTCACCACGCGTGTTAGCCCGCCATCTTGGTGACACCGTTACTCGCAGGGGTGAAATGCTTCCGCTTCGGCCGTGCCTGCGGGTCGTCAGATAGCCGGTAGCGACAGAAGCGGGAGACTTCACCCACCCGCCTGGACGCCGCCATTTGGGTTCTTTTACCCTCTGCGCATGCGCAGAATGCTTTGCGCATGCGCAAAGAACCCAAATGGCAGCGTCCGGGTGGGTGGGCGAAGTCCCCCACTTCCGTCGCTACCAGCTATCTGGTGACCCGCAGGCAAGCCTGAACCGGGAGCATTTTGCCCCTGGTGCCACGCCCCTTTGTCACCTCATCCCGTGTGGGGAGGGGGCGGGGGTCATGGCAGGGGGGGTCACGGCGGCGGGGGGGGTCGCGGCAGCGGGGGGTCACGGGGGGGTCGCGGCATTAGAAAGGTTGAGAACCACTGCCTTAGTGCTAAAAAATATGTACAATGTTCTATAGGTCTACATCAAACGTGTATTTAAAACTGTGACCAAAAACACAAGAATTCCAGAGCTTTTGTATTTTAGAAGGGGCTGTGGCTACATTTTGTATGCATTGTCTTTCTTTGTTCACATAATGGTACCTTATTTATCTACTTATTTCCCACTTACTTTGGAAATCCCTCTGGAGGACTGGCTGAAGAATGTGGTGAAAAGATTACACTTTCATTAGATTTACAGTTGCCTGAAGGTAACAATCACTTCTGATATTGTAACTAATTGTAACCAGTTTCAGCACTATTTGTTGAAAACCTCTTGGTGTGGAATGCTTAATACGACTAAGCCTCAAATGTTCAAAAAGATTCTGTCATACAGTGTATAATTTTTGTGCACATGTTAGAGCAGGGGTGTCAAACTCAATTTCATTGAGGGCCGCATCAGGGTTGTGTTTGACCTCGGGGGCAATGTTCCCTGTAACAGGAGAAAACACCGCGTGGCAGTTAGAAACTGGCGCGCGGTGCTCTCTTTTCCTGTGCGCGGGCACGCAGGCGCGCAGCCTCTGCCATTAGAAAACGCTGCGCGGAAGTTGGAAACTACCGCGCGGTGTTCTCTCGTTACGTGCACGGCCGCGCGGCCGCGCACCTTAGAGGGAACAGTGCTCGGGGGGCCAGGATGGGCATGGCCAGCTTGATGTCACTCATGTTGGGGACGCCTGTGGTGGCCCAAGCGCTCTGCCAGCGAAAACAGGCTCCCGAGCTCCATTTTCGGCTGCAACAGCCTCCTGCAACCCTCTGCCAGTGAAAACGGAGCTCCGGAGGGCTGCCGGTGGCCCTCGCGAGTGCCATTTTCACTGGCAGAGGCACCGTGGGCCAGTCCTTCACTGATTCCAGGGCGGCCCCACAGACCGGATCTAAGCACCCTGTGGATCGGATCCGGGCCCCGGGCCTTGAGTTTGACACCCCTGTGTTAGAGTGTCTAAATATAATGTACAGTAAATCCTTGCTTTCCAAAATGACAGAGATATATTATAGGGTAAAAAATGTGTTAAAACCAATGTTCTAGCCTTAACAAAATAGGGAAAATTAATGTAGAAAGAGCAATTAATAAGGTAAACAAAGAGAAGGGCAAAAAGACACATATAGTTTTCACCACTAAGGCTTTAAACCCGATATTATCTTTCAAATACTAAAAATGGAAAGCAGTCTAGGTTTAGTTTTGTTTTTACAAGTAACTCAGTTTTCTTGTTGAGTTGGACTCCAACTGGTTTGGTCCAATCATGGTGATGGAGGTGCAGTCATGCTTAGTTAGGAGTCTGGGAAAATTTAACCCTGTAATTCCTGAAGAAATGGACAGGATCCTTAGGATTGCTAACTCAGCCACTTCTTTGTTCCATTCTTGTCCCTTCTGACTTGTAAAGGCTGTTTGGGCTGTTTGACATTCAGTTGGATAGCCGCTGGCCTCTTTGAGAAATGATGTATTTCAGTGGTGGGTTGCTACTAGTTCGGACCGGTTCGCGCGAGCCGGTGGCGGAAATTTAGCCCCATTCGCTGAACCGGTAGTGATGGCCGGCTTGCCATGCCCCCAAACCGGTTCCCCGCTTGAAAGTGGCTGGCAAAGAACCCTCTGCGCATGCGCAAAGGCTTCTGCACATGCGCAGAGGGTCAGTACCTGGATTTCCGAACCAGTAGGGAAGGTAAGAGAAACCCATTACTGATGTATTTCCACCAGCCTTGAAGGAGGTAATAATATGCCCCCTATCCAAGAAGCCATCATAGGACCTAACTATCCTTGAATATTTTCATCCAGGCTCCAACCTTCATTTTTTAACAAATATTAAGAAGATAGTCAGATTGCAGTTACAGAGGAGCCAAGGAAAATTCATTATCTGGACCCTTTTCAATCAGGTTTTAGGTCTAAACGTAGTATTGAGATGGTTTTGGTTGCATTGGTCAATGACCTATGGTGAAGTTGAGTTGGGTTGCTACCATAATGACTTTCAAAATCATCAACCATTCTTTTGGATTGGCTACAGGCAGTAGTACGTTTTATAGTGGTTCTCCTCCTTTCTCCATGGCTGATTCCAGTCAGTGTTATTTGGAGAGAGAGGTTGAACCTGAAACTCCTAATCTGTAGGTTGCCCCAAGTGTGACACTCTTTCCTATCCTGTTCAATGTCTACCTAGCAAGTCTACCTAGCAAGACTGACTGGCTTTGGATAATTGATTGTCCTGGTGTTGAAAACTTCCATCTTTGATCCTGAACAATGTGGCACTACCTCACTCAAAACTGGTGCATAATCAGGAGTCTTCCTGGACTTTCAGCTCATAATCAGAGAGCAGCTGGCATCAGTGGCCAGGAAGACCTTTGCACAGATGCAGCTTGTGTGCCAGATGAACCCATTCCTGGATCAGGAGACCCTCTCATTATTTTTCATGCCTTGATCTCCTCATGGATGGGCTATTGCAATGTGCTGTACATGGGGCTACCCTTGAAAATCACTCAGAAACTACAGCAGAATACAGAATGCAGCAGCATAGGGAATAATAGGCAAGTCCTGCTCTGCCAGTATCTATCTATCTATCTATCTATCTATCTATCTATCTATCTATCTATCTATCTATCTATCTATCTATCTATCTATCTATCTATCTATCTATCTATCTATCTATCTATCAAACTTGTACGCCACCCACCTCTCTGGTTTAGTACTATGCTCTGCTATGCAAGCTGCCTGGTTATCAGTTAGCTGTCAAGTGCAATTCAATGTGTTGATTATTCCCCATAAAACCTATATGGCATAAGACCTAGCTACCCTACCCCCTCATTTGTACTCATTTGAATTAGGCAGTTCAAGTGAGCATTCAGTTTTGAATGTACAGTGCTTGATCATAATGATGGTAGCAAGGAAATAATGCCTCTATGACTAGTATATTAAATGAGAGTTCTTTGGTGCTACTGGTTTTTCTGCACTTCCAGTCCTCAAGTACATATAAATCTAATTCTGCAATATGGGAGTCTTCTACTTATTTAGACTCATGCATCTGCTGTGAGTCTAACTCATCCCTTCCCATTTGATGCTCTCCAATGGGGTAGGATTATAATTCCCAGATTCCCTAATCTGCACAAACATACTGCCTAGGAATCATGGGAATTAGGAGCAAAAGGTTATCTGAAGGGCACCATGAGGGGGAAAGCAGAAATGTTCTGGCTTCAGAGATCATATTCTTCTGATTTCCATATCAAACTATTGTTTAAAGTTTCCCTCTGAAGATTTTTGAAAACTGCAAATATTACCTGTGACATTGTGAACTGGAACTCAGCAATATAACATCACCTCCATTTTTCTAAAATTATTGGCTTCCAAATTAATTCAGTTTAAATCACTAAGTCTTAAAAACTCTTAAGTGTAGTATTTCTGAAGGGTTCCCACTTGTTGCCATCTGTGCTTGCCTATAAACTAAGTTACTAAGATCTTCACTCAGCTTCACCTGCATAAGGTCCCTGCTAGGCTGTTCTTGTCTTGATGTTTTCATTTTTCCTATTTTTCCTATTGACATTGTTTTCCTCTTGACATTGTTGTCAACTTATTTGATTTTGTTTGTTTATCTCAGTATGCTTTTTAAAAGACTGTTTTTTATACTGCAATAATCTAGTCAGTTTGTGCTAAATAGCTGCCTACTCATAAATAATTTCTACTAGGTATTGTTGATAGCTTTGAATGGATATACAGGTATATACCCCTGAAACCTCTTTGGGTGACATTCCTTGTATGTCCATGTAAACTGACAGAGTCTGAAAAGGCTTTCTGCCTTGGGAGCTGCTATAAGAACACAGTGCTGAACAAGGTGGGCTGCTGCTCCATCTCCTTATAAGGCATCTCAGTATGGACAAGTAGCCTGTATTCTTTAGAGATCAAAGTATATTGGAAGAAGAGATTATATAATGAGTAGAGAAATTATATCTGCCGACTTACTTTCTGTATAATGAAGTTATTAGAAGCACAGAAACACCCCACTGGAATTTTTCTTCTGGCAATAAAATTACTTAGTACATTCTGTTGTCATGAACTTTGCTCTCAATATAGGATAAGTGCAAGCAAGCAGTTTAACTGTGTGCACCATCTCTGCATACAGCATTTCTTAGTGCAGTAATTTTTCAGTTTCTATCCTTGTTCATTTTGTCGTTACTTCCCTTCACATTACTCCCTTTAAAAGTAAGACACTTGGAATCTTGAAGTCTAAAGCTTTGTGTTTTAGTCATTGGCTGTTGAGAAATCACAGGCAGGGGTTGTTGTTTTTTTGGTGTTGTTTTTTTTTCATTATTACCAACTGAACAATCCTTAGATGTCATGTTTTGTGAATATCAAGTGAGCCTTAATAAATCTAACTCTTCCAAAGGAAGAAGAAAAGAAGACATGAAGTACACCAAAAATAAAATGGGTCATGGTTAGACAGTTCATGCACTCTTGCACATGGGTGTGTATGTACTGTATATAGGTATTATCCATTTAATTATAAATGTGGATGTTATCATAGCTGTACATTTCTTAGCAAGAAAACAACTGAGACTTTTCCACATATCTTTATCTTTCCATTTAAATATATCTCATAGTGACTAATTTTATTTTATTTTTAAATGTACTTTCGTTATTAAGCTATTTGAGTTAGACTAGCCAAATTTAGATGAAGCTCATTTTCTCAGTGGAACTCTGTGTGCAAGATAATTAGGATTAAGGATCACAAAGAAACAGAATGGGAGAATCCTGGAGAGAGAGGGAACATGAGCTGCCATTGGAGGTAAGCCAAAGTCTTAGATAAGAGATGCTTCATTAAGTGAACTAGTGCATTCAGAGTGTTAAGAGGAAGGGAGGGTGAAGGGTAGCAGAAAGCTCTTGAGAAACAGTCTTTTGAACAAGCACTTAGTCTTGCTATCTAGCCATGGATGTCATAGTAATCACAATGGGGCACAGATTTTAGAGTTCTGTCCAGTGCCTTTACTATGTTGATCTACTTGGATGCCACTGAGCTGAATGGAGAGGTTTGTCAAAGCCTTCTTTTTTGGAAATGTACAAGAACATGCTTGGAAATGTTCTTCTCCCATAATAGGCTGTTGCTTTTGGCAGCTCGGCAAAAGTGACAAGATAAAGCCAAGCTGCTAATAAAGTGGGGAGAAACAAGGCTTAAAAGAAGTGATAAATCAGGATTACATAGGGTCAGCTCTAAACAAGCAGGAATGTCTGTCCTATAGGTGCATAAATGTAGTTATTAACAACATACAAGAAAATGAAGAGCAAGAAGCAAAGATATCAATGGAAGCTTTATTCGTTTTATTAAAGGGTCTATAAGATCCTTTAATAAATGCAAAGGGGCTTTCTAGTCAACTTTTCTCCCATGCTAGTCAGGAAAGTTAAACTTTCTGAGATACCGTATTTTTCGGACTATAAGACGCATCGGTGTATAAGACGCACCAAGATTTCAAAGAGGTAAGTAAGAAAAAAAAAGTTTTTGTCCTCCCCGGCCCCCAAGAGCACTCTGCAGACCTCCCAAACCCTCTGCACATCCTGTTTTTCGTAAAAATGGGTGGAAAACGGGCCCGTTTTTGCAAAAAATGGGGCACACAGAGAGTTTGGGAGGCCTGCAGAGTGCTTCTGGGGGCTGGGGGAAGGCAAAAACACCCCCGTTTTTGCAAAAAATGGCCCATTTTTTGCCCATTTTTCGCAAAAATGGGGGTGTTTTTGCCTTACCCCAGCCCCCAGAAGCACTCTGCAGGCCTCCCAAACCCTCTGCGCACCACGTTTTTGCGAAAAACAGACCCATTTTTTGCAAAAATGGGATGCGGAGGCTGGGCTTCGGGAGGCCAAAAATGGCTGTATTTGGTGTATAAGACGCACCAACATTTTCACCCTCTTTTAGGGGAGAAAAAGGTGTGTCTTATACTCCGAAAAATACGGTAGGTTTTGAAAGTACCTGAAGGATTTCAAAAGCAACATTCCTCTCCCTATTTTGCTGACCAAAAAAACAAATCCATATACAAGCAATTTCTGATAGAATTACGGCTTGCTTGCTGCTTTCCTTCATGAACACACTGGCTCTCACTTTGAGTAGGTTCTTGCTTTTAGAGTTCTAAATCACTAAAACTCTAGTCACCTGAAAGAGTATCTTCTTGTTCATTTGAAGGTTTTTTATGGACTCTTTTGTTATTTGAATCATGGCAGTCAATAGACACTTAAGAATCGCCCCAAGAAATGAAAATGAATAAAAAATAAAGTTAATTATAATAATCTTTATTTTTAACCTTACAATTATAATATACATGCTGTCTGTGTGTGTATGCTAATGTATGTATTTAGAAATAATTGACACACTTCAAGTAGAGATATAACACCTCACCTCATGGTTAAGAAAATTGTGATCAGGTGAAACTTTTTGCCTGTTCATTTTCTCGACCAAGTGCTATTGGTGAACAGCTTCATGGCTTCTGTTCATCCTACTTCTGACTTTTATCTTTAAGGTGGACTTTGGCTGGACAGCTCTTCAAACAAAGGAATAGCCTTTCGAACAGAGGGCATTCATCTGTATAGTAAGATGTGGCCACATTAATAACAATTGTTTTTCTGTTATGAAACTAGTGATCAAATATACTATGGGGAAGTCCATTCAGCCATTTTCATTTTGAGATTTTTTTTCTGCTTTTTAATTTTTGAGGCTGTTCCTGCTCCCATTTTAATAATGAATTTTCACCTTTACTGATTATCTGTTTTATCCTCTGTGGGAGAGTTTTGCTTTTAATTAATGTTATTATATTTGCATTGTTCAAATGCGACATTGTAACGTATTTCTCCTTAAGAACAGTTCATAGTTTGTTCTATAATAAGTAATATAGTATTGTGTAGTGAAGTATATATGGAAACCATTGTAATTTTCCTCTCTGTTCTGGGCTCATTATGTGTATCTATTTTACAAGATATAAAGTACAGATTGTGAACTTAATATGAGATAGCTGAAGAGGCAGAAGTTTTAAAATAAGTTTGTATTGTGTTACAGTAGTTCAACTTCACCCTTTGAGATGGGTAACTAAAAAATACACCAAAAATATAAACTAGTTTCTGAAACATAATTTATCTGTCGTTTGAAACATTATTTCCTTCCTTCCTAAAATGTGTCTTATAGGCTGATAAGACCCGAATAACATTATTTTCAACTTTAATTAAAATTTGATTGATTGGTTAGTAGTTGATTATGTGCTATTGATTTTTATCAACTCTTGGTGATCATTTAGATTTTCTCCATGAGGAGCTATCCCTAACTTGGTTTTTCAGGTCTTCCAATGTTGCAATCATAACAGCAGTGGGTTGCTCGCGGTTCGGCCCGGTTCTTAGAGCCGGTAGCGACGGCAGCGGGAGGCTCCGCCCACCCGCCCAGGACACTTCTGCGCATGCGCAGAAGTGTCGCGTGCACGCGTGAGTGCGCACGCATGCGAACTGGTAGTTAAGGGTTTTAGAACCCACTACTGAGTCATAACTATTGTAACAGAGTCCATCCACCTTATTGCTGGTCATCCTCTCCTTCTCTTTCCTTCTGTGTTTCCCCAGCATTCCGGCCTTCTCCAGAGTGTCAGGGGTTTGCTTAATTTGTCCAAAGCAAGATAATTTGAGCCTGGTTGTTCATGGTTTGAATATTTACACAGTAATCACCATTTTTCCGCCAAAGTCCTCTGTAAGCATTTGGGTTTCTAAGCAGAATCTCTTCATAAGTACCGTAGCTAGTGAGAATTAAAAAAATAATAAGGTATTTTAATTCTTGCAGATTCTGTAACAAGGTTAAATTTCTTCCCAGACTTCCTAACATTTAATGTAAATTCAATCCAATGTCAGCCCAATGCATTTCTGTACATTAGTATCAATGTAATCTCTATAAATGTCACACACAACTAGTGTAACTGTATTCAATAGTGCTTAAAGGTAAGGGGGTGCACGTTGAGAAGGTTGCACTTAACATATTTTAAGAGTCTGAGGGTCACAGGTGGGAAAATGACATAAATTTAACAAAGCTGTCTTTTGCCTCACAACTTGTATGGAATTCCTCTGTCTTGAAAGTATGGGAAGTCTATTATATAATTGCACTGTAATTTTCTGCTGCTTCCTACCTCAAAATTATGAACAACTATGCCACCAATTTGGGTCAGAGGTGGTTCTGGCAGCCACAATGAAGGTACCAGAGAGATGGTGTAATAGATTATCTACCTCAATTCTGGAAGGCCATATAATATACGTTTTAATCCTTCTCTAATTGTTTGCAGGACATAATTGATTCCCCAATCTGTACCTCTTCACCATGGTTACCTTCAGAGTCACTGCTCTTAACCTTGCCAAGAAAGATGTTGTACAAGCTCCATCTGTCCTCCTTAATTTAAACATTATGATTTTTTTAAAATGGAAGTAATGATAGAGGGAAGTGAAGATTCCGAAGATTAAAACAGCATTTGAAACCCTATTTAACCCTGGAAACAAAGCAAGGCAATTGCATAATCAACCTTTCATTTGAAAGGAGTCTATAACTTCTTCTTGTAGTCTGTTTTAAGAGAAGATGGCAATCCATCTCTGTATCACTTTGGGAGTTTTTAGGCAGTCTACACTGGGCTTGGTTAGATATTACCTTTAAGTTCTGCTTTATGGAAGAACCATAGTGGCCTAATTTATACCAAATGTTGACCTACAAAGAGGCTTACAAAATACAATGTGGCTTAATACTTAAGCCTCAGCCAAACCAACCAAACAACATTAGTGTGATATGTGATTGTAGCTGTCCTGGAATCTATATACATTAGCTAGAAAAAAATTCCATTTAAGTAGAAGAGCCTTTCTAGGACCTTACCCTAACAAGTTTCCAAAGTGCCAAGAAGACCACAGTGTCAAATTCTAATTAGAAAAAAACTAGAACGCAGGACTGGATATCTGGCAGTCATCAGGAATCATAGAAGAGAAAGTTATTTTGATATATTTGGAATAGAGATACTCTTGGATGGATACAAAAATTCTGCTCCAGAAAATAGTTAAAGTTTTTCATTATTAAGATCCAGTATGGAAATACAAATACAACAAATTCATGAAACTACTCTTCTGGAATTAAAAATATGTCTGAATAGATCCCAGTTCAGACAAGGATGAACACCTTTTGACTCTTACATTGTGGAAGCATACAAATACAGAGATATTGGCACTAAAAGGGGGTTTGAATAATAGGTTGAGCCCTAACACAAAACAGCATAGCTGCTGATATAATAAGAGGGCAGCAAATACATAAAGTTTTGTTATATTTTTATTGCCAAGGATAGGAAAGATCAGTGGTGGGATTCAAAAATTTTTACTAACGGTTCTGTGGGCATGGCTTGGTGGGTGAGGCTTGGTGGGCATGGCAGGGGAAGGATACTGCAAAATCTCCATTCCCTCCCCACTCCAGGGGAAGGATACTGCAAAATCCCCATTTCCTCCCGATCAACTGGGACTCAGGAGGCAGAGAATAGATGGGGGTGGGGCCAGTCAGAGGTGGTATTTATCAGTTCTCCGAACTTCTCAAAATTTCTGCTACCGGTTCTCCAGAACTGGTCAGAACCTGCTGAAACCTACCTCTGGGAAAGATGTTTGTGGATTTTCTGCTTTATTTACACAATAATTTCTAGCTTCACCTGACTTAGCAAATGGCTAATCTTGAATGCCGAAATGGTCTTCTGTTTCTCTGAGCCATCTAGTGTATGTACAAAACACACTAAGCAATCATTTAACCCTGATTTACTAAATAAATCAGTGTTTGTGTTTATACTAATGCATAAACCATTATTTTCATATCACCTCAGGTTGGAGGTACACAGCATTCTGAACTGCAACAAGCCACAACTTGGCTTAGATTGTTGGGTGGATGTCATCTATATCTTAACTGACATTCTTCTTCTGTATGCTCTTAATTGAATTAGCCACAAGCTAGGAAATTCTGGAATTCAGCTTTGACAAGAATTGCTGAGATGAATGGGGATTGTTATTATAATTTTCAATTTTCTTTGTGGGTGTTTGTTTGTTTGTTTGTTTATTTGTTTTATAACAGGCATCAGAAAATAATGTTCATGAAAACATAAAGTTGGTATTTTTATTAATAAGATTATATGCTAGTAATAAAAATGTAGATTTATTTAAATTATTGCCTGTGAAAATAACATTGAGTTCTTTACCCTAAACTATTCCATCACAGAATGTGGTCCCAATGATTATTTTAGACATCATAAATAAATTTTTGAAAGGAGCTAAGTGTGCCTTAGGACATGCTATGGGATGGATCAGGTAGCAAACAGTGTTTGTGAATTATTAAAGATTTATCTTCTTGCTCCCACCATATTTTGAAGTGTTTCATCTTCTGGAGATCTCCTAGCTAGACCAAGGCCTGAGAACCTCCAAACTGCAGAAATATTTTCTCTGATAGCTGAATTCCCTGAAAATAAAAGGAAAAGACTCCCTAACTTTATGACAATTACCTTCACATATAAGAACACCTCGAAGGCTAACAAAGTAGGAATCCATATTTTTCAGATGAAGAGTCTTTGGGCCACCACCCATTTGAAGTAAATATAACCTGGCAACATCTTTTCAAGGCCTCATGAAGTTACCTTCATCTCATCACCATGAATCACTCTTAAACCATGGGTAGCTGTGCTGGTATTAAAGTAGTGTTTTCTCTCACACTGTCCAATGGCAGTCACAAGCCATGTAACCAATGGTGGGATTCAAATAATTTAACAACCGGTTTGCTCAGGGTCAGGGTGGCTGTCGTGGGAGGTGTGGCCCATCCCCGTCCTCCAGCTCCACCGCACATGTGAGACAAGCCTCCCACGACGGCCAACCTGACCCTGGGCAAGCCAGATTGACCATTCCCCCAAACACCCCCTCTGTCAAAGTGGATCCAGGATGCTGTGCTGCAATGGAGAAACAGGAAATGGAGTGGCCAGCACGAGGGAAGGGGGAGGCCACTTTCCCTCTTTCTTCTCCCTGCTCCTCTTCCTTCCCTTGCACCAGCCAGCCTGTTTCCTGTTTCTCCATTGCAGTGCTGCGCCACAGAGCTTGCCTCACCCACCACCGCCCAGATGCCCTCACTTCCCTTCTTCGTGAGATTTTTTTTTTCCACGAGAAGTTGGAATTGATTGATTGAACTTTTTTTTAGTCCCACAAATTTTTGTTTCCTTGCACACGATGGGGAGAAACGCGACGGAGAAACGCGACGGAGCTGGAAATCAGGTTAGCAAAGAAATGCTTGGGGGAAGCGAGGGCATTTGGGCACCAGGCGCTGAAACGGGCCCCTCTCTCTCCAGCAGCTGCCCAGGCCTGCCAAAGGGAAGGCCGGTATCTACTGGCACTTAAACGTGGTAGCATTCCAGCTCTGGCCGGGAAGGGGCAGCCAGCATGGGTGCTGCAGGCAGGACGCCCACTTGCTTCAGCACCCTCCCCGACCCTCTGGTGGTCCGCCGGTGCTTTGGCACTAGGCTGCCACCTTATGCGCAGGCCCCACCCCACCCCTGACTTTTGGGGAGGTTTTTTTTTTCTCCACCTGGAAGGAAGTTGAACAAAAACCAGCCGTGTTCCGGAAAACACAGATTTTCCGGAACACGTCTAACCGGATCACCAAACCCAACAAAAAATTAGGTATCAGTCAGAGGTAGGTTCCTCCCGGTTCAGACCGGTTCGCCCGAACTGGTAGCAACCCGCTGGTGATGTCACAATGATGTCACAGATCCTGTTCGGTTGGTGCTGGTCCGTGGATGCCACCATCTTTTTTTTGAATTTTTTTGGAATATTTTTTTTCAATTTATTTTTTTTTTAATTTTTTCCGGTTTTTTTTTCTTCTGCGCATGCGCAGAAGCCGAGTTTCCAGCACTGCGCATGCGTTGCCAACTTGTTTTTGGCTTTTTTGGGGGGGGGTTGTTTGATTTTTTTGCAATGCATATGTGAGCGCACGCGCGCAAAGTGCACGTGCAGCCACGCAGCGCGACCACGCGGCACGGGAGGAAGCGAACCGGCAGCGAGGTAAGTTAGAATCCACCCCTGGTATCGGTTCTGCTGAACCATTGCGAACCGGCTGAATCCCACCACTGTAACCCATTACCATGGGAGGAAGTCAGATGAATGGCAATGATTTTTTTTAAAAATGCATAGAGACAACCAATGGTTTTACAAAAGAGGTAGCAAAGTACATACTGAAATAGTTTCCTGCTGACTCAAGGATGGGTGTAAACTACTTCAATTCAGTCGTGAGGAAAAACCCTTACCCTAGACAAGGATCTCATTTGGGAATAGCACCAAGTTACCACAGTGTCCTGAACCTAGATGAAAACCTGTTTTATATTTTCTTTTCCTGTTAGCAAGTTGAAGCTAGCATCCACAAAAAGAGAAAATTCACCTTGTTTCTTACTGCTGGGTATGTCACAAGTGCCATGCAGAATTTCAGCATTGCAACACAGTCCTGCTACATTTAATTCCCTCGGTGTCTGGTTGAAGTTTATAAGAGTAATGATGTTCTTCTCACATCAAACTGAGAGACTATTTGACAAGGAGAGTTCTACAAGGAAGTAGAACATAATAATTGTGCCTGGGCAGATTTACTCCTGCAATGCGAGAATGGCTGCCAGAGTACACAGGTATCCTGCCAAGGACAGATGGGGCAAGGATAACAGGACTAATCCCAAAGGTTCCACCCAAATTAATAACTGGTCCTTGTGCTGAAATAAAGAAGCAAGTATACATAGAAGCCATAATCAGTGCTGAAGAATGCAGATGATGTTGTAGGTTGTCACTGACACCACTATACAAACAGTAAATAGAATCTACTGTAGATCCAAGTCTGCTGCACCCATTTAAACTTATCAGTTTTCAAAGAACATATTTATTCTACCGTGTTTCCCCGAAAATAAGACCTCCCCCGAAAATAAGACCTCCCCCGAAAATACCATTTCCTCTGGTTAAGGTTAGGGAGACAGAGCTGGAAATCAGGTAAGACGGCAAGAGGAGCCCCATCTTGCTCCACATGCCCCAAAATAATAAGACCTCCCCGAAAATAAGGCCAAGCGCTTATTTCAGGATTCAAAAAAATATAAGACAGGGTCTTATTTTCGGGGAAACACGGTAACACAGAAGATTGTTGTGTTATTTTCTGCTGTGAGAATGGAGGTACCAATGCATTGATGCTTACATAAAATGTGCATCTTATCTGTATTTTTCCTGTGCTTTTACTTAACAGTATTCCCTGCTTGGCTACCTAATTTTCTTATTGGGCTGGTTTGCTAGTTTCCTACTTGGCTATCAAACTTACATTCACTTACTGAAAAGTTTTCCTCTAGCTAGAAGTGACACATGTCCTTCGGAGGTTGAATCTTATATTATCATATATAAAAAATGTTTCTTAAAACATTTGCAGTAACTTTCCAGTGTGTCCTAAATGCTTTGCCTCCTCTAGGACATGTATGGGATTCATCAGCTTTGTAATCACCATGCTAATAGAGTGCTTACATTTATCAGATAAACTGTATTCTTTTCATCAACAGATGTTTTTGATTTCATGGGTGCAGGTAAAATATTTAATTCTCCATTAATTACAGTATTGCCATTTTTGAGAAATTAAAGCAACACAACATTTTTGTATGTAATACTACCACCTAGTGGAGAGCTATTTCTACATAGTGACGTCTTTTATAGTGTTATGCAGTACTGAGCAAGGAAATGACTTACTCACTTAGACCCTCACTCAGAGGTGGGTTCCTCCTGGTTCGGACCGGTTCGCCCAAACCGGTAGCAATGATGACATCACGGATCCAGTTTGGTCGGTGCCGGTCCATGGGCGCCGCCATCTCTTTTTTTTGAATTTTTTTTTGAAAGTTTTTTTTGAAATTTTTTTTGAATTTTTTTTTCTTCTGCGCATGAAGCCAAGTTTCTGGCACTGCACATGCATCGCCATCTTGTTTTCGGCTATTTAAATTTATGTATTTATTTTTATTTTTTTGCACTGCGCATGCGCGCGCACGCGTGAAGTGCACACGCGCCCACAAGGCACGCACGCGCCCATGAGGTGTGCACACGCCCACGAGGTGTGCACGTGCCCACAAGGTGCGCACACACCCATGAGG
This sequence comes from Thermophis baileyi, assembly GCA_003457575.1. Lineage (NCBI taxonomy): Eukaryota > Metazoa > Chordata > Lepidosauria > Squamata > Dipsadidae > Thermophis > Thermophis baileyi. The sequence continues at coordinate 3,600,478 of QLTV01003461.1, read as the reverse complement.
TGCAGCCACGCAGCGTGGGAGGAAGCGAACCGGCAGCGAGATAAGTTAGAACCCACCCCTGCCCTCACTGCTTATATTTTACAACTCTTTTATACCATAGACTGTGCATAGAATTTCTGGATTAGTTTAGTTATCTCCAGATAGTAGTATGACAATAATGACTCCAGGAAAATAATATAAGTTTGAGTAATTAAAGTTCATCTAAGCCACCAGGAAATTTCAGGTCTGGAGGCTTGACTGGAAAGTTAAAAAAAAATATATGCAATATCAAGCACACCTGTATTATTGCCAAGAAAACTACATCACATATCTATGAAATAACCAGGAGTTGATCATACCATTATTTTGCAGCATGTAAGAGTTAGCTACATGGAAAATAAAGAGGTTCAGGCACTCCTAGTTCTGCATGAGATTGAATTGTGTGTCTTGAATTGATTTAAATTCAAACATCTTTCTCTATATAGTTTGTGAAAAGGAATTATATTATGGAAGCTTCTTGATCTGAAGAAATTACATTTTGGCAAAACACTGCCTGACTAGATGACATCATCATGTTATCTATTCAGGTAATGAAGGGTCTGCAACAGGGGTGAAATTCAAATTTTTTCCCTACCGGTTCGGTGGGTGTGGCTTGGTGGGCGTGGCAGGGGAAAGGATACTGCAAAATCTCCATTCCCACCCCACTCCAGGGGAAGGATACTGCAAAATCCCCATTCCCTCCCCACTCCTGGGGGAAGGATATTGCAAAATCTCCATTCCCACCCCACTCTGGGGCCAGCCAGAGGTGGTATTTGCCTGTTCTCCGAGCTACTCAAAATTTCCACTACTGGTTCTCCAGAACCTGTCAGAACCTGCTGAATTTCACCCCTGGTCTACAAACAAACAGCCAAGCTCAGAGAGCACCAAGGATTCCACATTTCACATTATTCTCTTTTTATCAGATTATTACACTATTCCTATGGAATAATCTCTGAATCTTATGGTTAATTAAAAATGTGAAGCACAATTATTTACACATGAATTGTATATTTATTTGTATCCCATCTTTATTATTTTTACAAATACCGTAACTCAAGGTGAGGTGTGTTATACCCAACACACCTTCCTCCTCCTATTTTTCCCACGCAAACAATCCTGTGAGGTGGGTTGGTGGGTTGAGAGACAGTAACTGGCCCAAAATTACCAGCCAGCTTTCATGGCTAAAATGGGACTTGAATTCACAATCTCCTGCTTTCTACCCTGGTGCCTTAACCACTAGACCAAATTGGCATATAAAATATAAATCATGTAAAAAGTTGATTTAAAAAAGAAATCACTTAACTGAACTGCTCTGTACACCTTAGATTCTAACCAAACCATTGGAAAATGGTCTCATTACATTAAATATTTTTAAAGAAAGTGAAGGAATTGCACAATTGCACCAAGATACACAAGGATAGAAATGCAAGATTCTTTGTTACGGTTTTAACCTTTTCCTCTTGGTTTTATTGAAAATTAATTGTACACGTATAGGAAGATAACGCTAGTGAATGAGTACAAATACAAAATTAAGAGGAAATCTGCATTTACAAATATAGAACACAACTGCTCTAAACTCATCTAACATTCTCCAGTACTTATAACACTTTTACAAACTGTAACAAACTGAGTTTGCAGCATTCCATCAGATTGAATTTTTCAGCATAGCAGAGTTCCATCACCGTATTCTGCTGCATCTGTGGGCAAAATAAAAACAGTGACAATTTTACCATGCCATGAACAAAGTTGTAAACATTTTCAGGAGTCTTTCAATACTTGGACCAAAGATGCTTGATGGCACTAAACAATTGCAAACCAATAGCCTCCTCCTAATCAAGGCAGCAGTGACAGCTGCATTTCTTAAGCAATGCCAACAGCATATCACTCCTGATGCTCTCTTATATTCAGTTTATTATTAGTTCGAAATTGCTTTGACAATATCAGTATTGGTTCCATGCTTAAAGTTTTTTAGGCTTGTTAATTCCCATGTTTATTTCATTGGGCAATCATTGCAAACCAAACCAAAAATAATCAAACCGAAAAGAATTTATTGCAAGGAAAGATAGTTATGTAGATCTAGCCACATTAACTTTTCAGATTTCTTTGCCATCTTTCTGAACTATATTCATGGTTCAACAGGTAGTCCTTAACTTACAACAGTTCATTTAGTGACCGTTCAAAGTTACAATGGCACTGAAAAAAGTGAGTTATGACTCTTTTTTACACTTAAGACGGTTGCATCATCCACATGGTCATGTGATCAAAATTTGGACGTTTGGCAACTGACTTATATTTATGATGGTTGCCGTATCCTAGGGTCACATGATCCCCTTTTGCAACCTTCTCAGAAGTAAAATCAATGGGGAAGCCAGATTCACTTAACAACCATGTTACTAACTTAACTACTGCAGTGATTCACTTAACTGTGGCAAGAAAAGTTGTAAAATAGGACAAAACTCACTTAACATATGTCTCACTTAGCAACAGAAATTTTGGGTTCAGTTATGATCTTAAGTCGAGGACTACCTGTATTGGCCTAAAGGGATGAAACCATAAGAAACTGGTAATAAAAAAGAAATCTAACTTAGCCTATTAAATCAATAGATCTGGACCAAATTAATTTTACACAGGCCTGGCCTATAAGCTCCCTTAAGAGATGTCTATGTTTTAGAACTGAGGTGATACCAGTGGTGGCTTGCTACCAGTTCGCCCCAGTTCGTGCGAACCGGTAGCGGCGGTGGCTGGAGGCTCCGCCCACCCGCCCGGACGTCATCACGGACGATCTGCGCATGCGCAGAAGGTTCTGCGCATGCGCACAAGCGCCGTGCGCGCTCACAGTTCCGAACCAGTAGCGAAGGTAAGTAAAACCCACTACTGGGCAATACCCATAAAACATTATTCTGATTGCAAGTCTAATCGTTCAAAGTTTTGCATATTTTCAAGCTAAAATAATTTAGAAAACAAGCTTGCACAACTGAGTATTGAATCACCAGGTGCAGTAGTGATATAAAATCTACTTAAGAAAATATTGTTCTGATGGCTTCACTGAAAAATGTTGACACTGTGAGTCCAGGAAGACTAATTAGAAGATTGTATTAGTGGGCAGCCATACAGAAAGAAATAAACATAAACATATTTTATGCATATGTAAGCATTTCACTACAAAAAAGGTGAAATTAAAACTAATAGCATGTATGTACTGTAACTATGCAAAGGGAGGAGAAAAAGAAACTAATCATGGTCACGTAGGACTCCTCTGAGTGTAGCAGCAAATCAATACAAACAGAAAATATGCAATAGTTACTGATCCTATTTGAAAGAAGAGAAAGAAAACAAAGAAAGCCCAGGGGTGGATTCCTCCCGGTTCGGACCGGTTCTCCCGAACCAGTAGCGGCCTGCTGGTGACATCACGATGATGTCACCGAACCGGATCAGTCGGTGCTGGTCTGTGGAGGCCGTCATCGTTTTTTTGAATTTTTTTTGAATTTTTTTTTTTTTTAAATTTCCTTCTGAGCATGCACGCCCACGCGGCGCGGGAGGGAGCGAACCGGCAGCGAGGTAAGTTGGAACCCACCCCTGAGAAAGCCTAATATAGAATAGTGTCATCTGTGAACCAAGTTGTTATGTCCAGGTCATGTCACAATGAATCACTGTCTATAGAGACAAGATATTCATTTAGCATATTGTGAACCCATGAACTCTCCCATGTATGGGTGACCATATTAGTTTGAAAACATCAAACTGAAAGCATATTTAATGATGATTAATTGCTATGGGACTTTATGCACAGATAGTATTTTATGAACTACAGAAAATAGCTTGCAGTATAGCATAATCCTACCTATGTTTACAATGGAAGCCTTAGTAAGTTCAGTGAAATTTCTTTCTTAGCACTTATAATTACCGTAAAACCTGTATTCATGTGCTGTATTAATCCATAATGTGGACTGTTTGGTATTTGCTTAGAATATTCTCTAAATCCATGGTATGTAAACATATCTATGGCTTAACTGGGGTTTATTCAACAAAACCCATTGTTAAGAAATTATGACTAAGCATGACATATGAAGCAAGTCATAGGCTCAATAACTTTGATTCAGCAGGAAGCTTTGCTTGTATGGAACCATGAATTACTTCTGACAAAATGAAATAAAACATTGCCTCTGACCTCTATCCAGTAATATAATATGCATAAATGTGGCATACTTGCAGAAGTATCCCTAGCAATTTTGCAATAGTAGTTGTGCTGTAATATTCTGCACATAATTTGAAAGATATTGGATATACGGTAGTTCTAAATGCAGGTTACCTGAGAAAGAATCTCACCGTCCAGAGTGGGATTGGCCCACTCCACCCGCACCAGCAGAAGGGGCATGCTGCAGACCCTGTTTGTCAAGGAATTCAGGCTGGCAGTGTCCAGGAGAAGAGCCTTTTTTGCTGTGACTCCTGTCCTGTGGAACACTGTGCCCCCACCAGGCATGAATCACACCCGCCCTTTTGGCTTTCCCGAAAGGGCCTAAATACCTGGTTCTGACAACTGACCTGGGGCCCCAAGGCTTGTGTGTCATTCTGGAGATGGTTAATGGACTAAGAGAAGGTCCTACCTCCTCCTCATGTGCATCTTGCTTCCTTCCTTCCAATCTTTGTCAATTTTAAACCAATTTTAGTGTTATTATTAATTGTTTTAATGTTTCATATTAAAGTCGCCTCTGGGTGAGATGGGCAACATATAAGACAAACAAACAAACAAACAAACAAACAAACAAACATGTTCCCAGGATATATTTTGAAGCTCAGTAATTCAAATTCCAACACAACCTAATGGAGGATCCAAAAATTAGCTACTATAAGTGCGATGAATAATTGCATTTAGTTACCATTCTTTCTCCAAACCTCTGAGAGGCTATAATCTGTACATAACCACAGAAGCCCAGCCAGAATATTTGTACCTTCTGCCGTAAAAGGCTCAACCTCTTACATCTCAAAATGGACAGCAAATGTTGTTTCTTTGCCCTTTTCAATGTCCTTGGATTCTTTATGCTTTTCTGTAGTTGTTTTTGGTTTCTTGAGATGTTTCTCCCTTTCTGCCTTGTGTTTTTTTAGTGCCTCATAAAAGGCTCTTCGTGTCCATGGATTTGGAGGGATTCCTAACCAAGGCTAAAATACAAGTAGTAAAGCAAAATATCAACAGACAGAAGTGAAAACACATAGACCCATATATCCTCCCATATTGATATTCAGCAAAATATCAACAGACAGAAGTGAAAACACATAGACCCATATATCCTCCCATATAGATATTCGCTTAACATTAACATTGCAACCTACAAATCATTTAAGATGGCATGCTGTTTGTGAACTATGGCTATTAACTATTATCTAACTATTATAATCAAACTGCATATTACTTCATAGGGATCATCCAGATTCTTCAACTGAAATCATATGGAAAGACTTGCCTACAGTAAATTCTTCTGCATGGAGCCTTTTCAGGTGACTTGCACTACAATGGCCATCAGTTTCAAAAGACATGTTGGCTGGCTAATACGTAGCTAGTTGTTATAGTCATAAGATCACAAATGGGGATCACAGGACTGTGGGGGACTGAACCATTGTAATTGCAAGATGGCTGCCAAGTCCCTGAATCGTGACATGAAATGGCTGCAACTATGAAGATTACTCGTAAGTCTCCTTGTTAAGCACTATCGTGACTTTGAACAGTTGCCGAACAAGCATCACCTGTAGTGATCTTGCTGCAACCTGTCTGATATGCCTCTATGGAAAAACAAATGCCTTGACTTTCAGGTTCTTTTAAATAAAAGTATGGGTTTACTGCTTTCTCTGTGGCTATTTTGGTGCTGCTGTTCCAATGTTGATGCTACCTCAGGCCAATTGCATAAGCCAAATGACCTTGGAGGGAAGTTGCCAATGACTGAAGAGAACAGATTGCAGCCAAGATTGTGGTTGCCACTAAAGAAACACAAAACACACATATGGGAAGACTTGTATTAGGAAAAGATGGGAAATGCTACTTCCATATCAGATCAGGAAAGCATGAAGTTAACTCTCTTGGTTATAAGCTAGGAATGTGAGGAGGGCTGTGTTGTGTGAAAATGTCCTTTAAAATGTTTCACAAAGCATTTGTACCAAAATTCAGGCACAAATTTGCTCTATTTGTAAATACTTGAGTTCGGATTTGCTCTATTTGCAAAATTCTTAGGCACAGATTTGCTCTACTTGTACATTCTTGGGTTCAATTGACAGATTGGGAAAATCATATAAAAAGTACTTTTCACAGTCTGAAATCTGTCAGAATTAACTACGTGAGATATTAGCTTTAATACCTTGGGATGGGTGGAAAGAAGAAAGCATTTGATTATCCGCCCCTTTGCTTTTAATTTTTGTATCAATGGGAAAGGTAGAAAAACTCACAAAACCAGAACATCACTTGTCAAGTGACTGATATGCCTACTGCATAACTTTTAAATGCAGATGATAAGGCCATTATTTCAGTTTCAACCTTAATGACAAAAACATTAAGATAAGCTGTCTCCTATTGTATGGACAATTATTTGGTTATTAATTACAAAATGAAATAAAATAGCATAAAATTATGGTCTTTTCTGAGGGACCATATACATATATGTGTATACACATATACATATGGTATGTGTATGTATGTGTGTATATACACACACACACACACATACATACCGTATGTATATGTATGTGTATACACACATATATATGTACACATATGTACACACACACATATGTATATGTATGTATTTGTGTGTGTGTGTGTGTGTGTGTGTGTATATATATATATGTTACATATTTTTACTGATAAATACATAAATAAAGGGAGACTAGTATAGATCTATTTCAAGCTATTTAGCTCTCATCAGCTAGCCACACCCCTTTTTTATATATATATATATACACACACATACATATACACACACACACACACATATACATACACATACATACATACATACATACGGTGGGAATGTTATTTATTTATTTATTTATTTATTTAGTCATCCAATTCAGAAGAGGATTCTAGATGACTTGCAATTTGATGAAACATGAAAAACAAGTAATTAAACATATGATTGGTGCAATACTAGAACATAAAAAATAACAGACTAACAGAAATAGCAGTTTGTGGAGTAGTATTATTATGTGGTGCGCATTGAGTACAGAAAGTCCCGGAGTTAGAACCACTTGTTCAGCAACACTTCTGTATATATTTTTTTCATCTGTTCTGTCATTTTCTTTTTTCTATCTCTTTTCTTTGGTTCTTCTTTTCCTTTTTTCTTTTTCACATTTACTATATTTTTTTCTGTGTATTTCTTGTTATATATGCAAAATATTTTAATAAAAAATATTTACTTTTGAAAAAGAGGCGTCCTACAGGTTATAGTCTATATTCTGGTTATTAGGAAATTTTTGATTACTAGGAAAAACTTGTTAAGTGCAAGAATAGTTGACAGCAGTGAGGATTACTTAGTGATGTGGTTTCACTTTCACCCCATGGTTTCAAGTAAATGTTGGACAGTCATCTGTAGGCGGTGATCCTTTAATTAGGAGTTTTGCATTAAACGGAATTGGCATGCATTAATATTAAACATTAAGTTGGAAAGACGGCATACACAGTCTTTCCAATTTAATGTTTCAGGATATTATTTGTCTTACACCCCTTACCCTCCAATAATCTATAATTGAGAATGTCCTGTGGACACAATCAGAGACTCCATAAATACCCAGAGTTGGATGTACAGAAAGCAATGTTTTGCTCATTTTGTTAGAAGTAAATCTCAGGGAATACAGTATCCATTCTACTCTACTAAATTAGGTAGGCTACAAGAGAGCCACAAGAATCATAGAATCACAGGGTTGGAAGGAATCTTGGAGGTCTTCTAGCCCAACCCTTCGCCCAAGACAAAAGTCTTTATACAGGTAGTCCTCAACTTACCATCACAATTGAACCCAACATTTCTGTTCCTAAGTGAGACATTTGTTAAGTGAGTTTTGCCCCATTTTACAACTTTTCTTGCCTCAGTTCTTAAGTGAATCACTGCAGCTGTTAACTTAATCACACGGTTGTTAAGTGAATCTGGCTTCCTCATTGACTTTGTCAGAAGGTCACAAATGGTGTTTGCATGATCCCAGGACACTGCAACTGTCCTAAATATGAGTCAGTTGCCAAGCATCTGAATTTTGATCATGTGACTGTGGGGATGCTGCAAAGGTCGTTAAGTGCGAAAAACAGTCCTCAGTCACTTTTTTCAATGCCGTTGTAACTTTGGACGGTCACTAAATGAACTGTTGTAAGTCGAGGACTACCTATACCATCCCGGACAAATGATTGTCCAATCTTTTAATCTCATAAGATTGCAGACTCAGCACCGCGGCAGGTTTCTATCCTACAGCTAGGCGGGAAGAGCAGGGACGGAATTTTATATTATTCTAGGCTAGGGACTCCAGGGATAACGAAGGCAGCTCGCATTGGCGCCACTCCACGCTCGAAACCCTCCCCCTTCTTCTTTGACGTCAGAATGGAAAGGCGGAGCTAAGGCATGAACAGGAAGAGCAGAAGGGAAAAAGCGCGCCTTGCCGGAAACCCTTCGTCGCGTTATTCCCCGAGGCGGCCCGTCCTTGTCCGGCATGGCGCTGCTGAGCCCACGTGTATCTGCCCGGGCCGCCTATCATTCTTTCTTCCCGCTCGGCGAACAGGACCAGGCGAAACAAACCCCCGGCCCACCTCGTGGCGTTTCGCTCTCCCTGAAGCGCCGAGGAGTCAAGAAGCGGCAGCTGAAGGGCCCGGCAGGCAGGAATTGCTCTGTCTCATCCGAAGCGGCCGACGGGGAGCAGCCTAGAGATGCGTTCCCGCTTTCGGGTACCAAGGAGAAGCGAAAACCGAAACGGAACAATACCTCGACTTGCAAATATTTGGTTCCCTTGCAGAGCCGGCAGAAATCGTTGCGGAGGAAGGCGGAGCGCAGACGGGCAGATCAAAAAGCTCCAGAACCACCAGCAGCTGCTGCGCTGCCCCATGGAGAAGGGGAACCTTTCTACTGCCGGGAATTGTCTTCGAGCTGCTCTCTCCTGTCTCTCCTCCAAGACCTGGAAAAGGTCCAGGATAGCCGGGAGCGAGCTGCCAAACTGTTCCAGTGGCTCATAGCTCCTGTTTCCTCGCAGGAATTCTTTGATCAGTACTGGGAGAAGTCACCGCTTCTGATCCACAGGCACAACCCAAATTATTATCAGGATCTCTTCTCGACTGCTGAGTTTGATAACATCCTACGCAACCACAATGTCCAGTTTGGTGTCAACTTGGATGTGACCAGTTATGAGGATGGGAAGAGGGAGACCCATAATCCTGTGGGCAGGGCAGTGCCAGCTGTGGTCTGGGATTTCTACAGGAACGGCTGTTCCCTCAGGATGCTGAACCCTCAGGCCTTTTCGGTTACCGTCTGGCATGTCCTGTCTATCCTACAGGAGCAGTTCAGCAGTATGGTTGGTGCCAACACTTACCTGACTCCTGCTGGAGCTCAGGGATTTGCTCCTCATTATGATGATATTGAGGCGTTTGTGATCCAGCTGGAAGGAAAGAAGCATTGGCGGGTTTACGCCCCCAGACAGCAGGCTGAGATATTGCCTCGGTTTTCAAGTAGCAATTTTAGCCAGATGGAGATTGGTGAACCGATTCTGGAGACTGTCTTAGAAGCTGGGGACCTGCTGTACTTCCCCCGTGGGTTTATTCATCAAGGGGATTGCCTCCCAGAGGCTCATTCACTCCACATAACAGTTTCCTCCTATCAGCGAAACTCCTGGGGAGACTTGCTGGAAAAACTTCTCCCTGCAGCATTACAGATGGCCATTGAAGAGGACATTGAATATCGCCAAGGCCTCCCTGCAGACTATCTGGAATACATGGGTGTGATAAACACTGATTCTGATGATCCACGCCGAACCGTCTTTTTGCAGAAGATCAGGACTTTAGTCACAAAACTAATGGATTATGCACCAGTTGATGCTGCAGTGGATCAGAAAGCCAAGTCTTTTTTTCATGACTGTCTTCCTCCAGTGCTGACTGAGACTGAAAAAGCACTGAGTGTTTTCAGGCATCCAGCACGGTGGGAGAATGGAAATGTGCAAAATGTTGATGTCCAGTTTGAGAAAACTACACAAATACGTCTACTTCGATATGGCATTGTCAGGTTGTGCAATGAAGGAGATGCTACTTTGCTGTATTATACCACAGAAAACTCAAGAGTGTACCACAAGGAGGAGCCTAAGTATTGTGAAATAGAGTCTGAATACATAGATGGAATTGAATTTTTGCTCTCCTCTTACCCAAATTACATCTGTGTGGATGCCCTTCCTTGTGGTTCTTTGAACGATAAGATTGCCTTGGCAACTTTTTTATTTGAGAAGGGGTTGGTGATTACTAAAAAACCTCTTTCATCTGGCAACATAAAAATAAATAGATTGTAAGAAGTTATTTTTCTTGTACTTACTAATACATTTAAGACAGCAATCCAAAGCTTTGAGAACTTCCTGCTTGGAGTTTGTGTTTGATCTGCAGAAATAAAGAAATGTATGTGTATACATACATACATACATAACATACATACATACATACATACATACATACATACATACATACATATATATATA
>QLTV01003461.1:3511326-3557286 GCA_003457575.1 Thermophis baileyi | reverse complement strand
AAGCAAGAAAAAGAGACTGAGAAAGAGAGCAAGAAAGAGAAAGAAAGAGGGAAGGAGAGAGAGAGAGAAGAGAAAGAAAGAGGAAGGAAGGGAGAAGGATTTGTAACAGTATGCAAAATTGCTCCGTGCTTCTCTGCAGCCTCCTTCTACGGTAGCTGGCGCAAATTTCCAGCGTTTCTCTCTTCATTTCTATCATCGACTAGCCTCCCCGTCCACGTCTCTGGCTGCCCAAGGCAGAATGAAAAGAGACACAACACGCGCACAGAAACTTCCCTTCCCTCTCCAGTTATCACACTGAAAGAAACCCAAGTTCAGCGTGCTTTCTTCCACCAATCTCTCCGGTATTAAAGCGATCGGGACTCCCGTCTCTTTTCCCCAGTGTGAGATCGTACTAAAGCAGAGGTCTTCAAACTTGGCAACTTTAAGATTTGTGGACTTCAACTTCCAGAATTCTGGGAGTTGAAGTCCACAAGTCTTAAAGTTGCCAAGTTTGAAGACCTCTGCACTAAAGCAACCCCCAGCCTTGCCCCGACTACAGAAGGAGATACTTTTCACTTCCTGTTAGCTCATTTTCGATCTTTTCCTTTTCTGCAAGGAGGGGGGGAAGAGAGAGAGAGAGAACACAGCTCCTCTTTCCCTCCCTCACCCCCTCCTCCTTCCCAAAGATTGCAACTTTGTCCCTCACACCACACAAAAACTTTCCCATTTCAGATCTGGCCAAAACACCTCTCACCCCAGAATCCTCCAAATTCAAAATTATTGCAGTTGTTTAGTTTTATAATCAAGTTTCTGATAACTTCAAGTCTGAATTTCCACAAGCTATGCCTGCTGATAAGGCTCATCAGAACCATGGAATGGGTACTAACAGATTAGGTTAGGGCACACAGTACAGAAAGCATGAGAGCAGGCAGGCTGATACAAGGCAAATGTTTTAAAAATCCTAATGTGGAATCTAGGCGTGTCATGCCCAGTACCAAGAATGATGTGTGATGATTCTTCCAAGCTGAGTTCTTTATTGTTTCCCAGCTATAGACAAAATCTTGTCAGACTGAGTGCTATACTATCTTCATCTACAATATACTTTGTGAACTATTAGGGAGGAGCTGTCTTCACCCTCTTTCTCTCACACATAAGATTGGACTAAGTTGCCTCTTATTCTGGAATGCAGCCCTTCCCTCCTGGGAATCCAGACTACATTCCTGACTACATTCTGTTGAGCAATTAACAGGTTGTAATAAACCTCAGCTTATCATCTTTATAAATCTGAGACAGGGACAGTAATGTAATGACCTTGATATCTTCTCACCCTTTAAAAAATGTAAGCAACTGGTGGCCTTCATGGAGAAGGAAGATACAAGGATCACTTGGGTAAAAAGGTATTGAAGCAGCGAGGGAATCCAGAGATCTTATCCCATTGGATTTGAAAGGATTAGAGCAGTGATGGCAAACCTATGGCACGCGTGCAACAGGTGGCACGCAGAGCCATATCTGAGGGCACGCGAGGCGTTGCTCTATGTCAGCTCCAGCGCCCATGTGCGTGCTGGCCAGCTGATTTTCGGCCTTCTTTTTGGCCATTTTCGCTCTCCCCAGGCTTCAGGAAAGCCTCCTGAAGCCTGGGGACGGTGAAAAACGGGCCAACCGGAAGTTCACTGGTGTGCTCACCCCCTAGCCTCCTTTTCGCTGTCAGAGGTCTTCAGGAACTCTTCAGTTTTACTTACCTTCGCCCACACCTCCGCCCATTTCTTCTGCAGCCAGCAAGGCTTTCCTGAAAGCCTCTGCAGCCGATAACAGAGCTCCAGATTGATCCGGAGCTCTGTTATTGGCTAGAGAGGCCTTCAGGAAAGGTCTGTGCAACTGATAACAGAGCTCCGGATCGATCTGGAGCTCTGTTATCGGCTACAGAGGCCTTCAGGAAAGCCTTGTAGGCTGCAGAAGAAATGGGCCTAGGTGTGGGAGGCCTGGTTGCAACTATCTGAAAGTAAGTAGTAGGCCAGCTCCACAGCTTCAGTGAGGCCTGTGCGCATGCGCAGGGGGGGGGCAACGCGGATGTTGTGCGCATGCATGGGGGAGGGCATTGCATTATGGGTGTGGGCACCCGCGTGCACGCTATCGCGCGTGCACACACCCTTTTGGCACCCCAGCCAAAAAAGGTTCGCCAACTGCAAAGATAAAACCTCTAGTCTAGGCTAATTGCCAAATTGCTCACTTGTAACTTAAAATGTGTATTCTCAGCAACCTAATGTGAGATAGCACCCCCTAACAAAGCTCTGAACTATAGGTCAGAAAATGTATTCCTTTCCCCTTCTAAGGTCCTTTGTTTGCAGAGCGCTGAGAAAATCATGAGGTTTGCATGAACTAATGGATATGAAATTATGTTTCTAACACTATGATGATCTGTGCAAGCCGTGTAAACTATAAGAAGTTCTAGAAAAAGTTTTTGTGTGGCGGCGCGGCGGCAGCTTTTGCTTTTTCTCTCTCTGCCTGCTCTGTTTACGGTGGAAGATAAAAGGTCGCCCAGTTTTGCTTTCTGATCAGAAATAAAGCTGATTATCAGTTGCCTCGTGTTCAGAGTTTCATTGGATTTATCAGATTCTGAGCTGCACTCAAAAACTTTACAGATTCCTATGTACCTCTTAAAGCCTGAGATTTACACTTTGCACTATATTTGCTGTGCACTGATGAAGTTACCTAATTTGGGTAATGGGTAATGAAATATCTGCAAGAAAACAACCAAGATCAAAGAGCACCAAGACCTCTCATTTCAACCCAGAACTACAAATATTTTCTTTTATCAATACACTTTCAGAGGATGTATGAAGAGCCCTCTGTGAGTCCCCAGTGCAAATAATGGAGTACCTGCCTGAGAGGCCCCCAGTATCTGTGACCAAAATTAAATTCTTTATTAGTCAGCTCAGGAGGATGGCCCCTGGAGCTGATCTTACTCCCCCAGAACTAATGAAGAACAACATAGAGTGATGGGCTCCAATTCTGGTATTGTTCTTTACCTATATTGACATCACTGGATGTGTCCCCAAAGATTGGGCTTGGCAATTATAGTTCCAGTTTTCAAGAAGATGATCCTACGAATTCCAGGCCAGTTAGCCTACTCCACATAATCAGCAAATTTTGTATTAAGCACCTCCATGGTAAAGGACTGGCTGGTTCAGGAAATTCTGATAATGGAAGAGCCAGCTGGCTTCAGAGAAAATAGAAGCACTGTCCATCAATGCTTGCCTCCCCTCCCCTCTTCTTTCAGCTTTTATATCAATGATATGGTGAGATATCTTAAACAATTCATATTGCCATCCCCCAAGCTAAAGGATTGAAGCAGTGTTCTGCTGCTTTATAAACATGATGCTATAGTTCTTTCCGGACCTTAAAAGAGCTCTGAAAGCATTGGCCAATACTGCAACAATGATTATCTGGTAATAAATTATCAGATGATGACAAGGAGCATTATCACAGGATAGAACAATTGATCTGCTTCAAGTATTTAGGAGAAGTTGCATGCTACTGGCTCAAGGAACGCTCACTTTGAATATGCTGCTGCCACTGGACAAAGATCTGCCAATGCCCATTTTTAATTTTTGCTCCATGGGAGAATATTATGTCCCAGCTGCATTTAATTTTTTTTCTCAAATTGAGACACTAGTACTGCTTCTTTTGGTTGCCCTTCAGCTTCTTGTTTTATTGGCTTGGAAAGGATGTAATCCAAATTCATGAGACCAGTTCTCCAGATACCTTGTGGAGTCTCAAACGCTTTTCTACGACTAGAGACAGGTATGGCAAAAGTTGAAACAAGAGTGTGCCTTGCTTCCATAAATCTTTGGTTAAAACTTAACTTTTATCTTCAAGGCCTAGCATCATTAATTCTCCAGGTCAGCTTTCAATCTACCTGGATTAAATCTGTTGAATCTAAATTTAAGCATCTCTCCTCCTTGGTTCTTAACATGAAATATGGTCAGACAAAACAAACAAAGGGTAAAAGATATGGAGCTCAGCCTTTCTGTCGTCAACACACAACAGATATATTGTCACTGCTGCGGACTACCTGCACAGCTAGAAGCACCCACCATTGGAAAGATTTCTCTCTTGCTCGATCATGCTCTCTCCTCTGCAGTATAGGATGGCAAATATTAAAAAGGAGCATTGGCAGAAAGACTCTGCCCCTGTGATTCTGGAGAGGCAGAAACCACAGAACATGTTCATCTTTGTTGCACCTTTTACACAAACACACAAACCTGATTTATCCTCCATGCTGCTGATAGATGAACTGCCTTTTATTACAGTGTGTGTGTGTGTGGCTGGCTAGCTTTTGCGCAGCAGCAGGAACTTGATGGGCCAAGTTCCCATTGACAAATGTCATGTAGTTTTAGATTTTCACATTTTACTTAAATTTTAGATGCTACCACATTTTTGTAATTTTAGATGTTATCACATTTTATATAATGTTAGAGACTTATAACCTAGATATAGGTTGCCCCTTTTGATCCTCACTCACAAATTCTAGTCAGGTTGTTTTAAAAATCCATTTTAACTTTCTCTTAAATTTTATTAGGATTCCCTCAGTCGCACTTAATATTATCTTTCTGGTGTCAACACCACAGTATATTCTTCATTTACACTATTTTTTCCCTCTTGTTTCCTGTTTAGAATTTACACAATATTTTAAATAGGATACTCTATTCATTACCACAATGAGTATTTGCAAGTCCCTATATTAAATTAATATTAAATTAATGCAGGCCACTCTTGACTGTTTATGTTTTGATGAGAACCAAAAAAGAAACTGTTTTTAGGTGCTACCCCCAAATTCAACGAATTCAGAATATCCACTCTATTAAAATAATCATTTAGATAATTCCACTTAACTATTGTATAGGTAGCAAAGCTTTGTATTTACCTTACAGATTAATTATTTCAAAACTCCAATTTGTGAGGGCATCACAAGTTTTCAAAAGACTTTGGATCTGACTGTTTACAGTGGTTGCCTAGTTACAAAGATGCATTTGCATACTGACCATTTTGATTTGTTGATTTTAAATATAGCTCTCTCCAGCTCTAGCCATTTGATATCAAATCTTTCATTAGGCAATTTCTCTTAAAAGAAAAAAGTCAGCAAAACCCTGACTGGCCTGTCTTGGCTAGCAAGGGAAGACACTGGAGAATATATTTCCAGGGATACAAAATCTCAGCTAAGGAGTTTTATTATGATCATTAGAAAAGAATTACAGTCACTGCTGTGTATCAAAGGTAAACTGTATTTAAAATAAATAGTTTTCAGATGTCTTGAGTCTCTTTCTTTCATATACTTACAGAAAGATTTTGAAGCACATCTCCTGGGGATGAAAGTTCCTTTACAATATTTTGTAAAAGGCTTGGTATACCAGGTTGTTTACTTCTGTCCAAATGAGAACTAGCTCTCACATCATCTAACTACAGATAATCAAGCCTCCAAAATTCAACTTAAATGATATTTTCCTGCAATTTAAAGCTGAGTACAGTACATCAAGCAGATGTATTACACAGTATGTATTAAATATTCACACATCATGGCAAATATGGTATAAAGTATAAACATTTACAGTTTGGCTTCCGAGGGAACCTAAATCTTTATAAACATCACAAATTATTAGCAGAAGCATAGAAAGAAGGAAGTTAGAAACCAAACATTTTTGTTTTCCTTTTTTTTTTCTTTTGTTGTTGCCGATTTTCCTTTATCTGTTGTCTCTTTTCGTCAACATACACAAACAATAATAAGTAACAATAGAGTGGAGACCTTAGTATTAAGTGTTCATCTTAGGGCAGAAACCTTTATTGTACAACAAACTTTTTGATATAATTTGCAGTTGTTTATTAATGTTATATTCAGCTTTGCGTGAAAAAAATCTAAATAATATTAATATTGACATTTCAAACAATAGCCAGCACTGACATAATACCTCTAATCATTAGACTTCTAGTCAATACTGTAGAAATACAACTCTATAGAATAATATAAGCTATGACTATAACCTATGATTTATAATAATATTTTTTTTTAAAAAGCAGACCTTAAATATGTATCAGGTACAGTATGTGAATGTATATTAATATGGTATAAAAATCTTGGTCATCATTAATTGTTAATTTCTGGGAAATTTCTAGCTATTCAGAACCTACATATCCTGCTTCAAGCATTATAATTTTCTGTCCAAAGGACCACTTATCTTTGGAGCTCCTGAGGCATGAAAAGGAACAAGAAAGGATACCTCCCAAAGAAACACCAGATCTGGAAGAAGTCCACGATGGAATATTGCCTTTCATCTGTATCATTCCGGTTTTCAGATTACACCCAATGAAGGCATTAAGAAACTGGGAGAACGCTTTAAGCCAGTGTTTCTCAGTCTAAACAACTTAAAGATGTTTGGACTTCAATTCTCAGAATTTCCCAGCCAGCCAAATTGGCTGAGGATTTCTGGGAGTTGAAATCCACACATCTTTAAATTGCCTAGGTTGAGAAACACTGCTTTAAGCTTTCTCTTTTATGCGGTGGCCCCAATTCTAATCAACTCTCTACATTCTTATGTGGCAGTAACAACAGGAGTCAGCAGGAAAGGAGTAAAAAAAAAAGTCAAGGTAGGAGCCACAATCATGCAGCCAAATAGGCCTTTTTAACAGACGTGACACCTGGGGAAAAAAGAGTGAGGCTTCAATCATGCATGGGGCTGCCATCTTGACTTTTGAGGAGTCCCCCTTAGAAATCTCTGCTGTCTGCAAATTATAAAACATATTTTGGTTTGAGAATTGTCACTAAGGGCAGTCTGAATCTTTGTCTTTCCAGTCTTGCAGAGGCCTTAAGCTTTGTTACACAACTACACAGTGGCTGAGTTCATGTAATTAAATGACTTATTTTATTTGTTTGGAGTACTTTGAAGAAGCTATCAATTCAGTGGTGAAATCCAAATTTTTTTACTACCGGTTCTGTGGGCATGGCTTCGTGGGCGTGGTGTGGCTTCGTGGGCGTGGCAGGAAGGATACTGCAAAATCTCCATTCCCACCCCACTCCAGGGGAAGGATACTGCAAAATCCCCATTCCCTCCCCACTCCTGGGGGAAGGATATTGCAAAATCTCCATTTCCACCCCACTCTGGGGCCAGCCAGAGGTGGTATTTGCCGGTTCTCCAAACTACTCATAATTTCCGCTACCGGTTCTCCGAACTACTCAAAATTTCTGCTATCGGTTCTCCGAACTACTCAAAATTTCCACTACCGGTTCTCCAGAACCTGTCAGAACCTGCTGGATTTCACCCCTGTATCAGTTATATGCTAAAACATCCAGTGGTAAGTTGCTATATTCATGGCCTTTGCAAAAATAAAAAATAGCAAATTATTTTCAGAAGTCTGCATGCTTGACAACTAAAAACAATCCTATGCAACTGTAAATTACTGTAGCTGTACTAAGAGGAGGCAGTGTGCTGTAATAATTAAGATGCAGCTAGACTAGAATCAGGGAGATCTGGGTTTTTTTTTATATTTTCTTTTTGTCTCCTTAAAAAATCCTACACATTTCTTTTGTAAATCCAAAGTAAAAAATGTTATCCATGTCACTCTTCTGGTTTATCATTTGTATATCCCTTTTAATTATTGAGATATCAGCCAGTTTCATTTATATATCCAATATAACTTTTTTCCATATTGTTTTTGTAACTTGTTATTTTTGAATTCACATTTGAATCAGCTGGGGAAATAATGGCAAACTGAAGAGGGCTTCATTGAGAGTGAAGCTGAGGACATGGCAGAATGAGAACCAGCTCCTCAGCATTTGTCTCTGACAAGGAGAGGACTCAGGATTACCCACAAGCACTCCAGACATAAGCTTCCCACAAGGAGAAAATAGAATAGTGGTCTCCAGCAGACTTAGAGCTCTGAGTGTTGAGGAACAGTCAAATGAGGAACATCCTAGAGAAGGCTTTTTTATATAAAAAAAATTGTTTTTAAAATAACAGGGAAAAAAACCCAAAAGCAACAAGACACAAAAGTGCATTTTTTAAGAAAACAATACATAACAAGTGCTTAAAACTAAGTGAAAACTTATTCACTTATTTTTTGAGCCCTAGAGAATCCTTAAGACAGTAACTCATTGTCCAGAATGCGATTTATTCTTTGCTAATATATCTGCTGCATCAAATATTAATCTGGACCACAAGCACAAATACTTAAGGCAAGGAAAAAACTTTCCATAAAAATGGTCAAAATGACTTCAACAACTTCAGTAAGACTTTGAGGATACATACCCTGTATTTTAGCCTTATTCATTTACTCACTGTAATGGAGTTGCAGGCTAGCTTAAACATTTTAGATTTCTGTGCCACCAAAAAAAAAACCCTCCTAATCCTTGTCCATTTGTAAACTGCACTTATTGATACTGGCTTCAGAATAATAATAATAATAATAATAATAATAATAATAATAATAATAATAATAATAATAAAAATTTGTCAAACATGTACAAGATAACAGGTATAGTATAAACATAAATATGAACATAGTAAATGGGTATGAAAAATGGAGACGGTAGGACTGGGACGGTAGGCACGCTGGCGCGCTTATGCACGCCCCTTACAGACCTCTTAGGAATAGTAGACAGTCTAAGGTTAAAGTTTTTTGGGTTTGGGGAAGAAACCACAGTGTTAGGTAGTGAATTCCAGGCATTGATCACTTTGTTGCTGAAGTCGTATTTTCTGCAGTCGAGTTTGGAGCGGTTTACATTAAGTTTGTATCTATTGTGTGCTCGTGTATTGTTGTGGTTGAAGCTGAAGTAGTCATTGACAGGTAGGACATTGTGGCAGATAATTTTATGAACTACATTTAGATCGGTTCTAAGGTGATGTAGTTCCTATTGCTGAAGTCGTATTTTCTGCAATCGAGTTTGGAGCGGTTTACCTTGAATTTGTATCTATTGTTTGCCCGTGTATTGTTGCGGTTGAAGCTGAAGTAGTCGTTGACAGGTAGGACGTTGTAGCAGACAATTTTGTGTACTATGCTCAGGTCAGACCGTAGGCAACGTAGTTCAAGTTTGTCCAAGCCCAAAAGTTCGAGCCTGGTGGCATAAGGTATTCTATTGTGAGCAGAGGAGTGGAGTACTCTTCTCGTGAAATACCTCTGGACCGCTCAATTGTATTAATGTCCGATATACAGTGTGGATTCCAGGCAGATGAGCTGTATTCGAGGATTGGTCTAGCAAAGGTTTTGTATGCCCTAATTTGCAGTACAATATTACTGGAAAAGAAACTTCGCAAGATTAGGTTGACAACTCTTAATGCCTTTTTGGCAATGCTGTTACAGTGAGCTCTGGCGCTTAGGTCATTTGAGATGAGAACTCCAAGGTCTTTGACAGAGTGAGGGTCATGTACAAGGTCATATCAGCCCAGCTTGTATTTGGTGTTCTGATTTTTTTTGCCAACACAGAACACAGAACATTTGTTCTGTGAATTGAATTCACAGAACAAATTCAATTTTCAATTCAATTCAGGGAATTGAAGTCCCCACAACTTTAAAAGTTGCTAGGGTTGTGAAGCACTGGCTAGATCAATTGCTGAGTTGTGTTGCAAGTTCTTAACATTTTAAAAATACGGCTGGTTTATTCTAAACACACTTATCTGCGAACAATATTATTGCATATATAGCAGTGAAGTCCAGGAATTTCAGTGGAATTTAGCTGCAACTAAATTTATCTAAGAGGCTAAGACCGAAAGATATAATATCCCACCGATTTGTTCATTCTGACCAAATTATCAACCGCGAAGAACGCGATAGGAGGAGTCAGTCCAACGCGGAAGAAGGAAGACCAGGCTCATCGCAAAGAGAGAGCTGCGAAGACTCGATCGGCAGCTCCACTAGTGCGGCTTGCCTTGGCAGAGAAGTGCAGAAGCGTGAATTAATTTAGCCTGAGAGTCGCGGTGGCAACAGGCGTGGCCTTGCTTACGAGCAAAATGTTACGGATCTGCTTGAGTCACTGCTCGCGAAGGACTTCCATTATGAGTTTCGGAGGTTGGCGGAGCCGGCGGGCGCGCTTTTCCGCCTCTGCTTGTGCCATGGAGCCTCGCCTCAGCTTTTCTCCCCCCGACCACAGCCTCTTCGATCAGCCGCTGGCCATCTTGGTGGAAGGGCTCCGGCCCGAGCAGGAGATCGGGCTCCGCGCGTCGCTGGAGGATGAGAGGGGGGAGCGCTTCGAGTCGCACGCCTTCTACCGAGCAGACGGCGAGGGGCACCTGGATCTGCAGCGTTCGCCGGCGCTCGAAGGCGGAAGCTTCTCGGGTTTGGAGCCGATGGGGCTGCTGTGGTCGCTGCAGCCGCTAAAACCCCTCAGGCGCCTGCTGAAGCGCGACGTCGAGCGCCCCTTTCGCCTGGAGCTGGAGGTGGTGGAAAGGCTGGGAGCGTCTCTGTCTGGTCGCGTCCTGGCCAAGGGCTCCCACGAGCGGAGATTCCTGGGCGACGGGGTGAAGAGACTCCCGGTGCGGGAAGGGAGCATCCGGGCCACTCTTTTCCAGCCTCCCGGTAAACAGCGGGGACCTTCCTACAGAAATTACCCTATTAATAATAATACACTCATGTCTCGGAGGATCAGCCAAGAGCGATTTAATTAATCCACTTTTTGGATTCTCACGGTCACGCTGAATTGAGCTACGGTATAACTAATCAGACAGGTTGAGGCTGTTTCGATTCAGTGCGTTGTTCAAACACGGTTTGGTTGTAGTTGACGTTTACATATTTACCCAACGTTTACCCAGCATTACAGGTTGAATCACAACCTGTAATGCGACCATATTTCAGCCTAGTGGTTATATGAACTCAGGAAATAAGATTGAATAAGGCGTAATTACTTTTTTTAGTGTGCTTTCAAGCCAGTCTTGGTTCCAAGTGACTGCCTGGACTAATCCCTGCAGCTTTTTGGACACCGTTTTGGAAATGGCTTCCTTTGCTTTTTTTCTGGAGTTGAGAAGAGAGCGACTGGCCCAAAGTCAACCAGTTGGCTGTGTTCCCGAGAGAGGCTTAGAAAACAGAGTCTCCCAGTTAGTACTTTGGTGCCTTCAACTTCTACAGCAAATTAGCTCTATGATTTCTGAAATTAAAATCAGTGGAATACAATACACCATCATTACATTAGCCCTGGGATCTGTAATTTAGACACATCCAATGCATTGTGCATACTCAGCATTTATGTTCACACATTGTATTAAATAATGGGTGATTTAATAGAGGTTTATAAACCACTACTGACTGGCTTTTTGTAACATGCTAAACCATAAATTCTGATTTCCAAACCACAGTGACTAGCTTTATTTGACAGAATAAGCTAAACAATGAAACCATGTTATCGCTTGGCCACTTGTTTGAATCAAGCCATGTGCCCGTTTGTGCTTTATCTTTAATGCAGGACTTTGTTTAAAGTATGCTAAGTTCTTAAGAAATCTATGGTAACTAAAAACAACTGCTCTACTTTATATTTCTTGCAGGTAAAGGCCCTTTTCCAGGTATCATTCAGATACCTGGAACTGGAGGAGGGATTCCAGAAAGTTCAGCATGTCTGATGGCCAATCATGGCTTTGCCGTATTAGCTTTAGCCTATTATGGGTATGAAGATCTTCCTAAGGACATGACGGAATTGCGTCTGGAGTACTTTGAAGAAGCTGTCAATTATATGCTAAAACATCCAGTGGTAGGTTGCTATATTCACGGCCTTTGCAAAGAGGTTTAGCTGAGATCTCGTTTTTTTAGCCACAGAAATGTATTCAGTCAGTTGGGGTTAGACTCAGCTCAGCTTTCCAGACAAGATGATTGTCAAAGGGAAAATTGTAGCAGGGACTACTGTGTATGCTGCTATGTTATCCTAGATCAGAGGTGGGCAATTAATTTTCCCAAGGGGCCACAATGAGAAATTGGGACTGTTGTGGAGGACCACCATCCACATATCCACCACCACCATCCACCTGCCCCCCTGCCATCGCCGATTGGGACAGTAAAAGGATGGCCCCTGGGCTGTAAAAAGGCCAGGTCTGTCCTAGATAATTCAACCAGTAAATAAATGCATTTACAAGAAGTCCTTGTTTATAGACTGACACATTTAGCGACCATTTGCAATTACTATGATAATGAAAAAGTAATTAATTCCTGGCATTTATGACCTTTGCAGTTCTATAAAGCAAAGGAAAACTGAAGTAAGATCATAAGACAACTGTGGTTTCACTTAGCAAGTTATTCCTCCTCCTGAATTCTCGCAAGAGCCTTAAAACCTGGCTCTGCCAGATGGCGTGAGGACCCAATGGGGAAGCTTCACACTGGAGGTCATTGACTAATTAAAGGGTAATCCCACCTCCTTCTCCCTCCCCTCCTGTGAATCTGGCTCCCTCCTACACTATCTTGTGTTTATTTTATCTGCTTTGTTCTTTTATATCTGATGATTTAAATGTTTTTCTGCTGTAAGCCATCCAGAGTCGTTGGACACGGCAAAGAAATTTCTAAGTAAATAAATAATTAAATTGTGCTCTCTAAATTGGAACTACCAATATATAAATATATCAAAACTATCTGTGATCAGTTGAAAAGAAAGATCATGATTAGCAACAAAATCTATCCATATATTAGCTCAGCACGTTGCTTAACATGTAAGTTACTTCAACTAGTGTTATCAATTAAAGGTTTCCTATATTTTGTAAAGCTAGAAGTATGGTCAATTCTGTGAAATTAACTAAATTGAACTTCGTTACTGTATTGTTTCAGCATGTTGAACTTTTTGTGCTATGTTCCTGAAATAGATCATGGAAAGTTTAAGGATCTTAACAACTCAATTCTTTCCATTAGGGGCAGCCAAAGGGATGCAAGATTAACTGAAGCATGAAAGCTTTAGGCCAGGGTTGTCAAACTCGATTTCATTGAGGGCCGCATCAGGGTTGTGTTTGACCTCGGGGGGGCCGGGGTTGGTGTGGCCAGCTTGACATCACTCGTGTCAGGGGGTGCGTGTGGTGGCCCGAGTGCTCTGCCAGCGAAAATGGACTCCCGAGCTCCATTTTTGGCTGGGATGGTGCGGCCCTCCCAAACTGTTTTTGCTGGCAGAGGCACTGTGGGCCGGTCCTTCACTGTTTCCAGGGCAGCCCCCCGGACCAGATCTAAGCACCCCACTGGCCGGATCCAGCCCGCGGGCCTTGAGTTTGACACCCCTGCTTTAGGCAATTACTGTAACAGAAAGTGAAATAGCATGGATAATTTTCCTAGAGGCTGTGTCTGCATGACACATACTTCCGGTTTGCTTAAGGGGTGACTGACTGATTAAACCATAATATGCTGTGCTCGCTTCAGCAGCACATATACTAAAATTGGAACGATACAAACCATGATATGCTGTGTTTAACAAGATTCATCTGGTTATTCATTTAGGTTTACTGTATGAACATAGCCATAGGATCAGCATGCAGTAGAAACATTGTTAGTGTGAATCTGATTTTCCTTTTCTTTCTTTCCTTCTGTTTAGGTTAAAGGTCCAGGAATTGGGGTGTTGGGACACTCCAAAGGGGGTGACCTCTGTATCTCCATGGCCTCATTTTTAAAAGGCATCACAGCAATAGTCACAGTTAATGGTTCTATAGCCAATGTAGCTACAACAGTACGCTACAAGGATATCACCATTCCACCTCTTGGCATTAATGTAAATCGAATCAAGATTGATCAGAATGGGATCTATGACATTATTGATGTCCTGAACAACCCACTTGAGGGTCCTGACCGCCAAAGCTTAATTCCATTGGAGAAAGCTGAGGGACGCTTTCTTTTTATTGTGGGAATGGATGATCATAATTGGAAGAGTGAATTTTTTGCCAATGAAGCTGCCAAACGTTTACAAGCTCATGGAAAAGACAAACCTGGAATCATTTGCTATCCTGAAACAGGTCATTACATTGAACCTCCTTATACACCACTGTGCTCTGCTTCAGTCCACTTTTTGGTGGGCAAAACAGTGATCTGGGGAGGGGAACCCAGAGCACATGCAGCAGCGCAGGTGGATGCTTGGAAGCAGATTCAAGACTTCTTTCATGAAATCCTCAATGACAGCAAGAGCAAACTGTGAATGAATTAGTTATGAGCTGGGTTTCAGCATGTACCGGTATGTTTGCTAAGCTAAATACTGGGGATGGGAGAATAATGCTGGGAATGGATATGAAATGGGGGGCAAGAAGAAGGAAACTCATAGGTGATAAATCCCATTTGAACATTGTCTATCTAGTCTTCAAATATTGTTTCTGCATTCTGTATTAAAATCCTGAAGACTGGGATCTGCATGCAGGCGAGAGCACCAGATGGTGGCCACGACAGTGTGGTTTTGATTTATTGGTTTATTTAAATCTATACAGCCACCTCTTTTACCACAGTGACCCTGGGTTGTGAGCAGTTTAAATGGAAACCACCCTAGAAAACCTTAAGACATGTAATGCTAAATATATAATTCAAGTACAAACACCAGCGGAAAAGTCTTGGGATCCATGGGGTGGGGGGAGAGACCATATGCACACAGTCAGGTTCAAAGCCCCAGCTACCTTCTCATTCCAAGTGACAACTTAAGTTCTTCAGACAGATTGCATCAAACCTTCAGGAATAACCAGAAGTTCCCTTTGGAGCCCAGCTGGGCTTGAATGAGGAACAGCATCAAGCACTGAGCCCACATTCTCTGAGAGTGACCTGCCCCTGGACTCTGTGCCTGCCTGCACTTGTCAATGCGTTACAGGTAGTCCTCAACTTATGACCAATTGAGACCAATATTTCTGTTACAAGACAGTTGTTAAGTGAGTTTTCTCCATTTTATGACTTTTCATGCCATAGTTAAGTGAATCATTACAGTTAATAACATGGTTAAGTGAATCTTGCTTCTCCATTGACTTTGCTTGTTAGAAGGTTGCAAAAGATGATCACATGACCCTGGGGCACTTCAATCGTCATAAATACATGCAAGTTGCCAAGCATCCAAATGTGGATCACATGACCATAGGATTGCTGTGAGTGTCCTAAGTGAAAATCCTAAGTCACTTTTTGTAGTGCCATTGCAACTTCGGTCACCTAACGGATGGTTATAAGTGGAGGACTGCCTGTAACCCCACCCTGAACCCCCTGAACCTCTCCCCAATAACATGCTAACCTCTCCATCAGCCTGAGGGTCCCCTCCTCATTTTCCCAATCACCCACTTTTTACATATGTTGTGGGAAGTTCAGGCACATGGTCATGGACTTCACCTTGACTTGTTTTTGACAAATGCTGATTTTACTCTTCCAAATTAGGAAGAAAAATTATTTGTAGGTTCAATTTCTTTAAATGGATGTGCAGGTTAACAATTTGGCAGTTTTGTCTTTAACTTTTAATGACTGCAGTTACTTTGAATTTATATAAAACAACCTAGAATATTACTGGCAAAGAAAATTAACTTTAAAAAATGAAGTAAATATATTGAAATAGGAATGTGCCCTCTTCTCTCCAAGTTGTTTTTAGCACAAGAAAGAAGAATAACTTTATATGATTGAAGAGTTTGCTGTATAATATTCATCTGCAAAAATAATTAAATTGCACTTCAGAAGATAATGTTCTGAATGTATTTGCTGCTTCTGTCAAGGGCCAACTGGAGAAAAGGACCAGTCATTTCATCATCTTTTAGACAGTAAATAAAGGATTGATAGTATAAATTAACTCATCCTAAATTATACAACTCTGTTATGCAGAAAAATCAAACTCCCTGCTACTGTGTTATGTGACTGGAGCAAGCTGTTAATTTCTGGCTGCAGTCCAATTTAGAAACACTCCTATTTTTCAACTTTGCTCTAAATTTTTCTTACCTTGCTTTTAAATTTTTCTTATTTTTATTCTTATCAAATTTCATGGCATTTGTTGTTAAAATTAATAATATAACATGCATGTTGCTGCTAAGTTAAAATGAATTTAGAAGTTCAAGAAATTCTAAATCAGTATTTGCAGATCCAAATATGTGTGATTCCTCGGATAACATTTTTTTTTTTGCACTGTTGGTGAAATGTTTCAAGTGAAATAAATTGCTAATACTTGGTAAGACGTCTCAAGTACTCTAAGTCTTGAAGTCACAAAGTTTGACTACTAGTCTGATGCATCCAAATCCGACCTTGAACTCCCCGTTTCGGAAGCCTGATCTCTGCGATCGATTGCTATAGTCTCGCATCTTAACCTGGAGTGTCTGACTGAAGAGAAGGGCACCGAGCTCTGCTTCTAGTCCCGGCGTTCAGCGGCTCGTGCAAGGAGTCCGGACGTCCCCGGGGAGCTCATCATGTGGCAAAAAGTCATGGGCAGAGCGTGGGATTTTCGCCCGGTGTTCTTGCGCGGGCCGGGCCACCCTTTGGGGAAGATCTTTCCGAAAAGCTACGACCGAAGAGGACTAATAACGATGTCGGTCACTCCCGCTGTAGGCTTGGCAGATCAGCCCGCGAAAGTGACGATCGAAGGACTCGCGCCTTTGCAGGGCGTGACGCTCCGGGCGCTAGTAGTGAACTGGCAGGGCAGCCTCTTCGACGCCTGCGCGCATTACCAAGCGGACCAGCAAGGGGGAATAGACCTGTCCAGAGATGTTTCTAGGGGAGGGGATTATGTCGGAGTTGAGCCCATGGGGCTGTTTTGGAGCCTGTCCCCTGCTACCATAGAGAAGCCTTACCAAAGGCTGGAGCCCGAGGACGTGGAGAGTCCCGTGAAAGTGCAGATCACGGTGCATCGGGAATATAGTCAGCCCGGGGCCATCCCCGGACAGGTGCTTGCTCAAACGAGCGTGGAAAGGTGGTTCACTCTTCCTGACGTGAGAAGGATTAGGTTGAAGGAAGGTGCGATAAGAGGCAGCTTATTCCTTCCGCCAGGTGAGTAGAGGAGGAGAACCTTCTTATAATGATGGTTCAGGCTCTCCTGAGTTAGGGCATTTCCTCCATCAGTTGTCTTGACAACTGATTCTGGACTTTTGCAGTCTCAGTCGAGGCAACCAAGCGGGAATAAGCAGTGAGACATTTGTGGCAAGATGCAAAATGTATATATATGGGCAAAGCTCAGGTATCTTTGAAAATTCCAAGCAGAAATATTATCCTTTCCATAACACAAGGGATTAAGCATGTGCTGAACTCTAACCCATGGCAGTCGTACCAATAATACTTTTAAAATGAGCTTGTTAAAGGCATTTCAATATAAAAAAGCAATTTAAAAAATCCTGTTAATAATGTCCAGGCCCAACACATTTGATCAATATCTACTCCTATTAGGGAACGGCCCATTTCCAGCTGTGATAGACATGTTTGGTGACGAAGGTGGGTTAATCGAATTCCGATCCAGCCTTCTGGCAACCCATGGCTTTGCAGCTCTTTCCTTGCCATATTTTAATTTTGAAGATCTCCCAAAAGTCATGGATGATTTCCGTCTTGAATATTTTGAAGAGGCAGCCAGGTTTTTGTTGCGCCATCCAAAGGTGAGTGATGTGAACAAAACTTCTCTGTGCACCGAGACAATAATTTCCCCCCAATGGATTCTGAATAAAAAAATTATGAGGAAACTGTAAGGAAAACTTATGCAAGTATCAATCTCTTGTTTTGCCAGAAAATATACATCACTGTTGGGTGTTATGATCAAGCTCCCACATAGTGATACTGATAACAAAATTATTAGTGCTTGTATAAAGGTAAAAAGGTAAAGTTTCCCCTGTCCAGTCATGTCCGACTCTAGGAAGTAGTGCTCATCTCCATTTCTTAGATGAAGGATCCAGTGTTGTCCGAAGCCATTGCTGTGGTTATATGGCCAGCATGATTACAGGCTGAGGCACATGGAATGCTGTTACCTTCCCGCCAAACTGGTACCTATTTATCTACTTGCATTTGCATGCTTTTGAACTGCTAGGTGGATAGGACAGTGCTTGTATAGCCAGGCATTTTTCTGGGCATAAAAATAATGTGTGGGAAAACTTTACAGGAGGTGGAAAAAGTCAGAGGCCATAAAATTACTGAGAGAGAATTTTGGATGTAAACTTACTTAGGTTTATAGGAAACCTGGTTTCTAAAATCTACTGCATTAATATTTTGTGTATAAAAGTATGCATAATTATGATACTAAACAAATACAGTGTTTCCCTGAAAATAAGACCCTGTCTTATATATTTTTGAACCCTGAAATAAGCGCTTGGCCTTATTGCGATGCACTCAAAATTGATTGGGCTTATTATCAGGGGATGTCTTATTTTGGGGGAAACAGGGTAGATATGTCAGTTTAAAATAGGATTTCATGTACTGATTTGGTTCTCAGTGATAGTGCTTTCCATGACAAAAGACATACATTCATTTAAAATATTTTAAACATTTTTCTTTATGAAGTCTTTGTCAAAATCTGGATTGTTTCCAAGAAAACTATGGAAACATACCTAATAATCACAGCATATTACAAAGATGACCTAATCACACACAAAGATATCCATTTTCTGAACCAAGTAGGGTTGTTCTACCCTATCCCACCCCTAACACAGTGATAGGGTAGAGAAGAACAACCCTATTTTCCTTATACTTTTGCTCATACATTTTTCATTCAGAATATTTTGAAGAGAATTTGTTTAGGTTAGCCTTAAAAATAATTTAATATATAGGAATATCTCTACCATTCTGAAAGCAGTATGCAGTACAAAATAGAAAAGCAACTTTTGAGGGATCAGATAGATTATATTTTTTATTTTTATTTTGAAAAAGAGATACATTATACAGTCCTATTATAAATATACTAAGCTTTTACTCATTGAGGTTTCTTTATTAGTGTTAGCCAGTGTTTTTAACAAATTAGCCTGAGATGCTCCGTGGCATTTATTAATAACATAATTTTTAGAATAAATGTCTTTTTGAAAACAGTTAATAAAACATTTGTATTCTTTTTAATTCTGTTCAATAATTTAACCCATGCTATTTCATTCATGAAGGTTAAAAAATCAGGAATTGGTGTTATTGGAACTGGGAAAGGAGGAGAACTGGCTTTGTCAATGATGACCTTCCTTCCAGAAGTAGTGGCTGCTGTCTGCATTTCTGGCTGCAGCTCCATCACCGCCACTGCCCTTCATTATGGAAAACAGACCCTGCCTGGGCTTTGCTTTAATATGAGCAGGATCAAGATTTTGGACAATGGAATATTTGATATTTACGAAGCTTTGGATGATCCAAGGGATCCAGCCAATTCACAGTCCCGGATCCCCATTGAAATGGCAGAAGGCCATTTCCTTTTTGTGGTCGGAGAAGATGATCACAATTGGAAAAGCTCCTTGTATGCCGAAATAGCTACTACATGCCTACACCAGCATAAGAAGGCCAATTTTAATCTCTTGAGTTACCCTGGAGCAGGCCATCGAATTAATCCATCTTTTTCTCCTGTTTGCCTGGTAGCTTTAGACCGTGTTCTAGGGGTGCCTATTCTGAGCGGTGGAGAGAACAAAGCTCATGCCCATGCGCAGGAACATTCCTGGGGAAAGATTCTTGAGTTCCTGAATTTGCACTTGAAATGAGACGAGCAGCCGGATGGTTGAACACTGAAACAAATTGAGAGAAAAAAAGTTCCAAAGAAGATGAAGAAATAGTCAGGAACTGAGCAAGAAGGATGGGCAGAGATAACATATAAAATATGTGCCTTGTGTTATACAGGGTTATTCAAAAAGAATGAACCGATTTCATGACGCAATATTTTATTAAGGAAAAGTAATACAAAACTCCAGCCAAGTCACAAGTATTCTACTCACAATCAACTTTTATTTCCTGTCGTACAAGTGTTCAGTGTGGCCTTCAACGCTTATAACTCCTCTTTCAAATGGTCACTGACTCATTACATGACGATGCTTGAGAACTGAAGCAATGCGTCATGAAATCGGTTCATTCTTTTTGAATAACCCTGTATTATGAACAGATACCAAAATAAGGTTAGTTCAGATGGAGTGGCCAAAAGTATATTTTTTAGAAATGTAATTTAGAGTATTGCAGTGAAGAATGACTTTGTTTATAGTGTTACAAATATCAGTTAACTCCCAAAACACTGAAACAAATTTTACACAACCAGCAGCACCAAGTGTAGCTTCTGCCATTTTGAGATCATATATCCAAAATATAACTATTTCCTGCAACTTCTGGCAAACTTTATGTTTTTGGAATATAACTTCAGCACACATAGCAAGTACCGTATTGTTACTTGAATAGAGAACACAAATGAGAGGTGGATATTATAATTTACAATGATATATGAAGTCACCTGCAAAGGGTATTAGCCAATTTAATATGAAAGATGACTGGTTTTCTTTAGCTGCTAATCAAATTATACTGGCTTTTACAACACAGATACCTCTTTTCATAAGACACCAAGACACATTATAGCTTATGTGTAAATCCAGCAAAAATCAATCTTGCCAAAAGTGCCAAAATCTTTAGTTGGAATCAGATTTTTTTAAAACAACGAAATAATACAAAGCATAGTACAGTTTCAAATTTGCAGTTTTAACTAAAATGTACTTCCAAAATATAAGAACTATCCCATTAAAATGTTTAGAGCATGTCAGTTTTTATGGCTTGTTCATTGTAGGAATGTTCTATCACCAATCACTATAGTGACAAAAAGTATATATTTTATCTGCTCTGCGTATTGGTACCACCTAAATTGACATTTATGATTCTAAGAATAAATTGTCAAACATTTAATGTTTAGTATGAAGTATTACTGAAACTATATTCTTTAAAGTATATTTTATTGCAATTTCTCAAGCACTATCTATATATTACTAAAACTCTCTTGTTTGTGTGTATCCATTACCTGGATGAAACTGCACTGAAGGGCAACAATTTTTGAACTAACGTTTTGAACCTCAAATGAGCTAACTTACAGAATGCATCCAAAATCCGGAACCTATGACTCATGTGGAATTGAAATTTGACAAATTCTATAAAACATTTTATGACTTAATACAATATATCATAAAACATTTCAAGTGGTCAAATCCTGATGTTTGACACTGCTATACAGTTCAACATGAGCTACTTTCAAGGCAGATACATCTCTGAATATCTCCCTGAATTTTTCCAGTGAAGGCAGTACATTAGAAACTCTGCCATTGTTGAAGGTATCTGGTAAGGAAATATCACTGAAACAATGACCTGATGGTTCACAGCTTGTTTAGTACTTTGTAAAATTACACCTAAGTTCAATAACTTTATGCACAAACATACTGTATTTTTCGCACTATAAGACGCACCGGACCATAAGACGCACATTAGCTTTAGAGGAGGAAAACAAGGGGAAAAAAATCTGCCTCTGCCTCCCAGCATCCATCCGGTATTCATCTGGCTAGCGTCCTTGCAGAAAACAGCAAACAGAAATCAGCTTCAGCACGTTATCACAGCCCTAGCACGTGGCTCGTCAGGGCTCCGCTCCGTTGCACCCACCACTGGTCAACTGAGCTGAGCTGCCGGGGAACAATGGAGCCTTCGCTGCCGAGCAGCTGATTGGCGGTTGGATCGGCCTCCCGGAATACCGCCAATCAGCTGTTCTAGGCGGCAGGGATTGCCGCCACCGCCTATCGCTGCTGCTGCTGATGGCAGCGATAGGCGGCGATCCCCGCCGCCAAGAACAGCTGATCCAACCGCCGATCAGCTGCTCGGCAGCAAAGGCTCCAGCGTTCCCCAGCGGTGGAAAATGGCAGCGGTGACAGGTGGCGGCAGCAGCAAATGCCGCCGTCACACCAACCCCTGTCCCCCTGTCGCAATATTCGCTCTATAAGACGCACAGATATTTCACCCATTTTTGGGGGGTGGGGGAAGTGCGTCTTATTGTGCGAAAAATATGGTGCTTGCTTTTCTACTGGGGAAAAAACACTTCTTCTAAAATTAAACCAGCAATTCTTCCAAAGTTGAAATGGGTACAATAACAGTGTCACCAGGAACAAATTATACGTAACAATATGTCTTATCTCCAACTCATATCCCAGCTCAGAAAACAAAACCATTCACACAGTAGTTAATGATGGCAAAGAAATTGGTATTGGTGAGTTCAAACGAGCAGACAATATTTTATTCCAGTTTAGGGCTCTGGAAATTGAACAAAACTGTGATGTACTGAAATTCAGTAGTAGTTATTTGTTCAACTTAAAAGCTATCTCAGTCAACTATGTGCTGCACTGCATATTAAAACAATGAAAAAAGAAAAAAGTATTAAAAGTATTTCTTACTGTATCAGGAAAAAGCAATAACTAAAAATCCCAATATCAGTTAACAGGATGATAAATCTCTGTGCCCTAGGACCTCCTGAAAGACCTACTGTTTAAGGGCTGTGGGAAGAAATGTCCATCTGGGTTCAGTTCCAAGTGGGGAGAAAGACACTGGAAACATGGAGACTGTTTGGAAAGATGATTTAATGGTGGACAGGACCACATGGTTTGAGCTCCTGGGCAAAATGAGCACATGGGAGAAAGAGAGAGGGAGAGGGAGGGAGAGAGAGGGAGAGGGAGAGAGAGAGAGAGATATTTACAGTATACCCTCTCTTGGGCTCTGCCTTGGAGCTTCCTGTTCTTGTGTAAGAAATGTATTCTGATTGGTTGTCAGACTCCCATGGGGCCATGCAGGGGTACCTTTGTAGTGCCTTGAGTCCCAAGCTTGGTTGAATCTTGCTGGGTGATGTAATCTCCCCAGGTGCCATGTGGCGAGTTCTGTTGCTAGATGGGTAGAGGGCTAATCCTATCATGTCCTGAGGGCCATGTCTTTTGTGTTGTAGATGAGCTGGCCCAGCCTTTGTCTTGTAGATAGAATAGAATAGAATAACAGAGTCGGAAGGGACCTTGGAGGTCTTCTAGTCCAACCCCCTGCTTAGGCAGGAAACCCTACACCACTTCAGACAAATGGTTATCCAACATCTTCTTAAAAACTTCCAGTGTTGGAGCATTCACAACTTCTGGAGGCAAGCTGTTCCACTGATTAATTGTTCTAACTGTCAGGAAATTTCTCCTTAGTTCTAAGTTGCTTCTCTCCTTGATTAGTTTCCACCCATTGCTTCTTGTCTTGCCTTCTGGTGCTTTGGAAAATCGGTTGCCCCCCTCTTCTTTATGGCAGTCCTGCAAATATTGGACGACTGCTATATGCAGTATTCCAAGTGTGGCCTTACCAAGGCATTATAAAGTGGTATTAACACTTCACGTGATCTTGATTCTATCCCTCTGTTTATGCAGCCCAGAACTGTGTTGTCTTTTTTGGCAGCTGCAGGACACTGCTGGCTCATATTTAAATGGTTGTCCACTAGGACTCCAAGATCCCTCTCACAGTTACTACTGCTGAGCAAGGTACCACATATACTGTACCTGTGCATTTTGTTTTTCTTGCCTAAATGTAGAACCTTACTTTTTTCACCATTGATAGGTTGGCACCAAAATATCTGCTGGGGGGGCAGGGAGCTGAGGCTCTGAGTTTGTCTTTAGAAACATGTTTCTCCTTTAGGGAAAATATAATATTCTGCCTTTTTAATATTTCCTAGAATATTTCATTTTCCTAGGAGAGAGGTGGGTGCTAACTACCTACAGGGCCTTCAGTGTTATTTAATGTATATGATGTATATGATTCTGATTAATGCATCTGGTTAATTGGAAAGTGGTTCGGAAAAGTTTTGTCATAAATGTGTTAATAGGCCAATACAGTACAGTACTGTTTTTTCCTTGCATCTGGAACAGTCCAATACAATTTCTGTTCTGGAATGTGTTTTTAGCCAGGAAATGTTTCTTCAGCATTTTTGCAAATCAAGTGAAACACTATTTACATTCAAAGGCTTGGTCGTTCAAAAAATGATCTTTGCTTTTAATTTTGGGGAAATATGTGACAGCATCGGATCATTAAAAAGCACTGAATTTCACTCCTCTGTAAACAGATGTTACCCTGACCACTCTGATGAAAGCGAAAATCCAATATGAAAAAAAATAACTATTCAATGAAATAAGGAGATCATATCAGGACTATAAAAATCCGGACGATCGTGGCATCAGAGAACTCATCCGGATTTTTAAATCCCAATCATGACATGTCTCAATGAACGACAATTTTTGTCCTTTCTTCCCTTGATAATGACAGTCACATTCTGCTATTGTTTATTTAGGGCTTCCACCCACCTACCGACGCATGCGCCCAGATGTAATACGTCTCAAAAAAAAAAAAAGCTAAACCGAACTGCTACGGCCAGCGTGGTTCAATGCCTCGAAATTCCGCTTGTGTAGGACGCACAGCGTCCCCTCCTCCCGCTGAAAAAACAAAACCGGAAAACAACGCGCCTTTAGTAATAGGACCTTTCCCTCCCACTGCCTCTAGGGGGAGACTGCCTGAATGAAAAGTCCCTCTGTTTTCAGAGGGATCTCTATGATCCGGTTGTTGACTTTGCTTTTTGCTCACGTGTCTGCTCCCCCTCCCCCCCCAGCTTTCAGGTAAGCATGCGCGCGGGTTTCGCTTGCCATAGCAACCAGGGCTGGAGACGGTAGCAACTGGAATCCTAACAATGGTGAGTTCCTTCGAGGGCTACCGGGGGGGAAGAAGAGACGCCCGGGGGAAGATGAGGCGGAGGGAGGGGTTTCTCCTTTGGGAAAGGGAGTTGGGGGTCCCGCGTTGGTTGGCTGGCTGGCGGTAAGTACCGGTAGTAGTGGCAACAGTTTTTAGATAGTGTCGATGGCTGATGGACAGAAGGGAACAACAGCAACGGGAATGTTCTGGCAAGAGAGGGAGAGCTTAGGAAGGAAGGAAGGAAGGAAGGAAGAAGGAGGAAAAGAAAGAAAGGAAGGAAGAAAGAAAGAAAAAGAAAGAAAGAAAGAAAGAAAAAGAAAGAAAGAAAGAGAAAGGGAGGGAGGAAGGAGACGCTGGAGCAACAGGTTTCGGACATTGCTGGAGAGAGGAGATCCCTTGGGTGAAATGAGAGACCTAAGAGGCCTATGAGAAACCGGCTTGTGGAGTGGGAGGTACTGGACCCACTGGAGAGTGTGAGTGCTTTAAAAAGTTTTAGAGGGAAGAAGTCCCAGCAGTGATACAGTCCCACACAAGGGTACAGTAGAGGAGCAAATGACCGCCATCAGTCATGTGAGTTAAAGTCTCAAACATCTCCCTTTGTCCGTGCAATTTTCCCCTTTTACATCTACAGGTATAATGATTTCCTCTGGAGAATTGTGTGAGGGATTATAAAGAGAGGCGGGCGATGTGTTAGAGACTCCTAAGTATGCATTGGGGCATAATGCTTGATTAGATAGTATACCCAACTTCCTCAGATATCCCTCAAAGAGCAAAAAAACCCAACAACAACCTTGTGAGAACTGAAAACTGTAAACAAACAGAAGGGAACTGAACCCTTTTTTTTAAAGTGAAATTAGTAAAAAAAAAAAAAGGCCAGGTACCTCAAGAGTTGTGCAATTGTTCCATCAGCAACAACAAATTCCCCTTAGAACCCACTGATGATGGAAAGTGGGAGAAGACTTGCTGATTTCTATCTCCCATTTCAGCCTCCTGCACCACTTCCTCCACTATTCAAGTGGTCTGCTGACTAGGAATTCTAGAACAAAAATCAAAATAAGACTGCTTTTATGGAATCCCAGCTAGTATGTTACGATAAGTGTAATAGGACAGTGATAGGCAGAAGGCACCTTTGGTTTACCCACGGACAACTGCAGCAAGGATTTTGACCTATTGCTTGTTAAGCAAAAATTCCTCCTAATAATACAGCTATAAAGAAGGGATTTTGAGCATTAGGAATAAATTGTTATGTGGAAGGGCTTTGCATTTAATTTCTGTTTGAAAAAAATTCTGGGCTCAGAATTCTTTAATTGGAAATGTTCATCTTTTGCACAAAGTAGTAGGTAATTAATTTTTGAGTTCCGGTTGAAAAGATAGAAAAGAGTTTCAAGAATCTTAAAAAGCAACAAGATTTTTTTACTTTTGTCTTTATTGTGGAGGTGATGGTTGAAGCCTGATATAATCTTAATTTATTCCCATAGGCGGGGTGCTCATTTGAAGAGTGATCTGCATAATTAATGCAAATTAATCATAATCTAAGAGTTGTCTGAATATCGGAAGTCACCTTCAATAGAATGGTAAATAAATACTTTAAAATCATGACAGAGAATTTGCATTAAAGAGTTTGCCTGAAATTTTCCAAACTGTACTTAATATGTACCTACATGATAAATTTAAATACTGTTTTTCTGGCTTATGATTAGGGTGTATTAAATATTTCATACATACCATAGATTGACCAGGTATTCTTTCTTTTCATATATACGTTACTATTTCTTTTTCTTCTTAGAGGGATTAACATATTTTGATTGCAAGAGTATAATACTTAAAGCTACATGTAAAACTAGACCGAGCTAGAGAAGCCTTTCCATCTTGCGCTTTAAAAAACCTCAGTAATCTCTTTTAAAGCACAGATGATCTATTATAAATGAGTGACACTACATAAAATGAAGTTGTTTCATTAGCTGTTAAGAATTGGCAGTCTAGCCTGAGTAGAGAAAAGCATCTTAACAGGATGCAAAGTTGCTAAAATATTTTGTATTACAAATCATTTGTATCTTCTGACCTCAATTCCTTTTACTTTTTGCATAGCTACTTATAAACTCTTGACAAAGGAAGTATATATTGTGCTACCACAGCTTCTATGCAGAATTATGCAATGTTTTTTTTTCCTTTCACAGAAGTTTTCATTAGGGAGAATAGAAAAGTAGCAACATTTAAATGTAAAGAGTGAAAGTTTGTGTCTCATGTACATAATGTTATCCTTTCAATGAATAAAAGCATCAGGAATAAAGACTGACTATAGCTTTCATATCAATAATTCATAGGTAGTTTTATTCATGCTTTACTGAAAACGTGTCATTTTTATTCCTTAATATCTGTGAACCATATAGTCTTATCCTATATTACTTGATTGTCTTTATAGTGTTTTTATTACCAAATTGAATCACAATTTTCCATATAAAAATATAGCACCTTCAGATGAACCCTATAAAATAAACAGTGTGTCAGCTAATTTTGGATGGTTTAAATGTAAGAAATAGTAGTGCTACAGTTTTAATTTTGTATAGATTATCCTGAACATGAAGTTGGACTGACCTTTTCAGACGGATTGTTACATGCTAATATGTATTTCTTGTCAAAAATAAGATTGGAGATGAAAAATCCTGAAGGAAGAATTTCAGATAAAGACTCATGAAGTGTAGAAAGAAACCAAATTGCTAAACTGTCGCTCTAATAGGTCCTCTGATACCACCCAATGAAAAATCAGAAAACACATTGAATCATATAATTAATATCTTTCATTATTTCTACAGAACTGCTCAGGGCGTGAGAAACTCAGGGAGTTTGAACTCATAATACAGAAAGACAGATATGGCTTAATAGATGCAGCAACATTGTGGAATGTACCTATACTGGGCACCATAGTTAAAAGGTTGCAGATACCTGGTATATTAACACAAGGGCAACAGATTATCGCAGAATGAGAAACTAAATCCCATGAAGAGAGATTAAAGGAGCTGGGTTACTTTAACCTTGAAAAAAGAAGAGTGAGAGGGACACAATAGAACCTCTGATCACGAACGCTTCTGACCACAACCAAATTGGGTTCCGACCAAAAAATTCACAATTATTTTTTTTTTGCGGCCGATTTCCCCTTCCACGCCATTTTTTTTTGTAAGCGCCAAATTTCCAAAATTAGGTTCGGGTCACGACCAAATTGGTTTGCGACCAAAGTTATGGAACGAATTATGGTCGTGACCAGAGGTTCTACTGTATAATAAAATTTCAAATAATTACCAAAGTGCCCAATTACCAAAGCAATAATCAGCTCCCTCTTCTTGATTATGTTCAAGCAGAAATTAGTCAGCCTTCTGTTGTCTAATATTCATTTAGATTCCTGAGCTGAGATATCATACTTAACAGGCTCTTCGAATGTTATGGATTATTGTTTTGTGTCATGGATGTTCTGCCAGCACCCATTAGCTTATAGTTTACCGCAGCTGCTTTTTCTTGTATCACATGGACCTCCAGCAGTGGCCTTTTTGACCCGTGGTGCTGTCTATTATAGCAGAAGTTCACAGACAGTTTTTGCTGCCAAGAGACAGAGAGGGGGGAGGGGATTTAAGGAGCAACTACTGAGTTTGTTTGTTAAGTGAATAACATTAGCCTTTGACAGATTTTATTTTAATAGGTGCATTCATACAAACAATAAAAATAAGTGATGTGAGGCTGGGTGAAATTGTTAATAACAGTAGAATCAACAAGTATATCACTATAAATAATACCCACAGCAACTACTTGTTCAGTTCTTCCCAGTCTCTACCCACTTTTCCTCAGGCCCTGCTCTTTTCTGTACGTGCCGCGCTTGAATTGTTTGAAAAGAGCAACAACAGCTCAAAAAGGCCCCATATTCATTAGACAGCGTGAGCTTGGAGAATAAAGTAGAAAATCATCTACCAGTTCTGAGCCCTATAGCTCACATAAGCTAAAATGAACAGGTTTTTCTTCTTCTTTTAAAAAATTTCCATTGATTTCAGACTTGTATAGATGAAGCTCATAGGACTTTTAATCTGGGACCAAAATAAAATTGTAAATACTCATTAAACTGATCCCCTCCTTGATCAGGAGTTAATTTAATTAATGTCAATGTGGTTTACTGGTGAAGGCATTGGACCGGGACTGAAGAGACCAAGATTCAGGTCCACCCTCTGTCACAGAGCTCATTGGCTGACTTTGAGCCAGTCACGCTCAGCCCAACTTAGTTCAATCATAGGGTTGTTTTGTGGGGGGGAAATGGAGTAGGGAATGTTTTGTATGACTTCATGAGCTCCTGAAGGAAAAGCAGGATATAAATCTTAACAGGCAAAGAAACAAATGATAAAGCCAGACAATTATGTAAGAGGGTTATATAAATCTAATATATTTTATTTATATGTTGTTGGGTTTTTTTGTTAGGCAAAAGCAACAACTATCAAGGAAGCTCTAGCCAAATGGGTAAGTAGGAAATATATTGTGTGTTCTTAATTATATTGATTTTCTTTAACAAGAAAAGTGATTTTTATTGTGCTTTTTTATTTTTAGTTGATGCAAAACAGTTGTTTGCAAGGAACCCAGAAAAGCTATGTAGTCAAACTTTTTAGCTTATTTAGTATTTGATCTGCAAATGTACTTCTGTGAAGTTTAATTAATATTTATATAACACTATGAGCTGAAAAATGCCTCTCATAGACATTCCATAATCATTGTATGAGGAATATATATTAAAAGTCATGTCAAGAACTCATAGAAATCAAGATTTGTTAATACATAGCAAAGGGAACAAATATAGTGGATAAACAGCTAATGGTAGACATGTTTGGGAAGGCTTTATTAACAAACGGAAGAGAAGCAGTAAGTAAAATGGTTTGATTATCGGGCTGCATATCTCAGAATAAGGCACAGAGAATCTTAGTGAAATTGAAGTTGTATAGAGCAATAAGTAAAAGGGGAAATATTGGGAACCTAAGTAAATGTGATTTAGTTAATTACTCAGAGGTGGAATGCTCAAAATGGGAATATATAGAATGAGGATTTGTATTTTGTATCCAGCTAATTATAAAACAGCCCTCCCCCATCTATTGGAATATTCCATGTTGGTGGCATATGAGCAGATGAAAACTTGAAACAGTTTGATTGTTGTGTATTGTGTTCAGGACAGAACTTCAGTGTTCTGGTCAGGTCAGGTGCTACAGCATTCCAAAGCTTAAAAGACAATTGGTGACTTCTTCCTTATTTATCTGTGGTTTACAATGGTGTGGACAATAATAGCATGACTCTTCAAGCTCAGGTTTGAAGACTGCCCTGCTAGCCTGCCCTGGGACCCAGTATGCTCACTGGATCCATTACTCCACTTGTTCCTTTCTATCACCTTCACAACCACCTTCTTCCTTTTTATCCTCAACCCCTAGGTGAAAGTGGAGCAAGTGGGTACAAATTCAGTCCACTATTACTTCAGCCTGTGTGAGGGAAGAGCTTTATTCCTATTTTGAGCTGTGAATTCAGCTTCACCCATTTAATAAGTAATAGCACACAATTCCACAGGAAGAGCT
The DNA here is from genome assembly GCA_003457575.1 of Thermophis baileyi. NCBI lineage: Eukaryota > Metazoa > Chordata > Lepidosauria > Squamata > Dipsadidae > Thermophis > Thermophis baileyi. The sequence continues at coordinate 3,527,146 of QLTV01003461.1, read as the reverse complement.
GTCATACCATCAATAACCAGTTTCCTTACTGCTGTCACCCGCCCTGTCCCTTGAGTAGTGAAGCTTTATTTGGCCCTCCCTCTGACTATCATCCTCCTTCCAAAAGCTCTTGTCCTTTTCCCGTAGTTGTTTAGGAGAGTCATTTTTTATAGAGGAGATAAAATGGATGGAAATTGAGGCAAGTAGAGGGGAGGTTTTCAAGGTTTAAAAAAGAAAAAAGTCTTTAAAGAGTTTGTGATTGCATCTAAGAAGCAGCATAGCTGGGGCATCACTATCTCTGCAGGCATTTTCTGATTGGACGAATTAATTCCATCAAACACATATAGAGGATTTTTTTTTTTTTTGTGACAGGGAAAGAAAAGTGTATTTCAAAACGTGAAAGGGGGGTGAGGAGAGTCCTTTCTCTCCTTATGTTGCTTTGAAACAGATGCCAAAACTCAAAAGGAGCACACTTGATCTAAAAGGGGATGGGGTTGTGTAGAGGCTGCCTCAGAGGTAGACATGTGCTCACTAGCTTCAGTAGTAGCAGTGCTAGTATTGAAATCAGTCTAGTTGCAAGTCCTAGTCCTTCTCCCTTAAATCTTTTACTAACAGCAGTTGAATGCTGGCTTGAGCTACTCCACAGTTGCCATTCCATACCAAAGTTCAGTCCAGCCTAGGGGGAAAAAACCCTAAGAATCACACTCAGTGCTTAGATTGAGAAGCGTGATAGCATATCTGTTTAAAAGGAGTTCATTTCTTTTTCTCTGAGTAGATTAGAATGAATATTCTTTAAATTTTGAGGAAGCTGTTGTTTGTCATTCTTTTTTACTTCAGGAAGAAAAAACTGGTCAGAAGCCATCGGAGGCCAAGGAAGTGAAACTCTATGCTCAGGTTCCCCCTATAGAAAAGATGGATGCTTCTCTTTCCACTCTTGTTAGCTGCGAGTAGGTCCTGAATAGTAAAATAAATGTATCCTGGGTTGTTTGTGCTTTCAACAGTACAGGTTGTCCTTATTTAGTGACAATTGAGACCGGCAACTCTATCATTAAGCAACTCTTATCAGTCACTATGTGGGAAATCACATGGGACTGTGCTTTCCTTTTCCAGCTCACTGGGCAATGCTCCATGTTCAGCTTGAAACTGCAAGACTAAACAGTCCTTCAGTTTTGCTTTCCTCTTAACCATTCCTTTGCCCTTTGGAATGTTAGCTCCAACTGGAATAATTAACAAAAAGGGAATTAATGTTTGTATTGACATTGATTGGAGAGGAAGGGATTACAAGAGAGTAAGCAAGCACACAATGGGAAATACACATTGAAAGCAGTTTTATTATTTTATTTGTTAAATTTATTTGCCACCTACCTCATCATGGGGTTACTCGAGGCAGCAAATAAATTTAATGCACTGATGTTGGCAACTGCAAATGCAGTATACAGAACAGCTAGAGAATTCCTCATTGTGGCCCTTCTTACTCTCTTGGAATCCTTTCCTCTCCAATTTCTTCATTCTTCAAGAGGGGAGGAACTAGTCTGGCACAGGAGAGATTGCTGTGAGAAATAGTTGATTCCCTCCTTCCCTCCCTCCCCCACCCGTGGAGAGGTTTCCACAGGTATATTTTGCCACATGATCACTATCCCTGTCACCCCCTCTAATTTCTCAATTTCAACATTAATTTTTTTTTGAACATTATACTCTCTTGAACAGTAATAATGTTCACAAGGCTTAATTGATATAACGCCACATCATGATTTGAATTAATCATATTAAAAACTGAGCTGTGTTTTCAGTTTTGAAATGTAGGAGTTTTGAGCTATTTGCCCTTTAGTCTATATTGAGCAATTAGCTTTCCGAATCAGTGCCACAGTGCCTCTTCAGTTCCTATCCCCCCCCCCAATAATAATTGTCACAAAATGTTTACAAATCTTCAATCGTTACAGAATTACAATTAATATAAAATCCTCTTTTTTCTTTGTTTCAAGAAAACTGTCTTTATCTACAAACTGCATTGAAAAAATTGCCAACTTAAATGGGCTAAGTAAGTAATAATGAACATATTGCATCCTTTCTCAAACTTCTGTAAACCACTATTCTAGAAATGGAGCTTATATATGTCACACTTGCTTATGCCACTTTATCAGTTTTGTATGTATTTCATACTGCAAAGATAGGAATGTCTCCTTTTTAGTATACTATGTAAGCAGAGACCATAATGTTTATAGCTCTCTTAAATATTCAGTTGAATAGAAAGTTGGGATATAAATTGGATAAATAAATTTTAAAAAATACTGTTCCCATAATCCTCAATGAACAGATTTTTCTCCTGCTGTGGATTGATTCAGGCTGATAGTCATAACTATTATTATTAATCTGTCATACTGTGCAGCAAAATACAGAATTAATTTTAAAATCAAGCTTTATTTGAAAACAATATAAACAGAAGAATATTATGTTGATTGGGTTTATTTGAGTACTGATTAGAGTATAGCCTTTTGCATTGATAACCTTTTGCATCATTTTAAATAGTAGGCTTGAAGCATTGTTGAAAAAAAGTTTGAGTATTTTTCAAGATATTCAATATAATTTTTTTCCACTTAAAATGAATTGATTGTTTTTTAAAAATATTTCCCTCAATTGTTTTAACCTCTTAGGAAGCTTGTCATCTGTAGCCTCTAGCCATGTCATGAATCCACAAATGCACAATTCAGTGTGCCAGTGAGGAAGTTGATTATTTTGGCTCATTACATGAGTTGAGCTTATGGCTCTCTGAATAATAATCTGTTCACAGCGTGAGAAAGTTTCAGGAAGTGTTTCGGAAAACTCAACTACCTGCTAATTCCTCCATTATTTGCAAAAAGGAACAGCCAGCTCTCTGGTTCACAGTGAACCCATTAACAAGAAAGTGAAAAAGACTCTCTCTTAATTAAATATAAGATAATTGGGCTCTGAAGTTTAAGTACTATAACACAGTTGCTGAAATTTCTGTAACCTTTCCCCTTAATCCTTTTAGTAAATATTGTTAAAGTAGCCTGAAAATCTTGGTTTTCATTGAATCAGTTACCAAAAGCCTACTAGTATGGTTAAAGCAACCACAAGACATTTCTAAATAGCACTTGTTCAGTGCTGAATATCTATTTCTATTCTGTTTTTTTATTCAAATCCTTTTTCCTTTTACAGTTAGGGGTAGTGGGTAAGGTACCAGGCTACAAACTGAGAGATTGCATGTTCTAGTCCCACCTTAGACATAAAGGCATCTGGATGACTTTGGGCTCTCAGCCCTAGGAAGGAGGCAATGGCGAACCACTTCTGAAAATCTTGCCAAGAAAACTGCAGGGATAGTAGTCAACAGGAATCAATACACACATTATTTGACCAACTGGACTGATATGCGTTATTCTTAGGCATCATGTGCTGGGCTTTTATTTATTTTTTAAATGTATATACTGCCCAATTCTCAAAACTTCTGGATGGTTATAGTATTTCTTAACTAATAATGTAGAAAAATAAGTGTGTTTCTGTTACAGAAAACTTGCGGATATTGTCACTGGGAAGGAACAACATAAAAAATCTGAATGGGCTGGTATGTAGTCTTGATGAGATAGTTGTTTCTCATAATAACAGTAAGAACATCAGTGCATGTAGTGGATATTAGTTTGTGGGGACAAATATTGAATAAAACCAACAATACTGTGTAAATTAAAAAAAATCTTGAAGGACCATATATTCTTAAAGAATTATAAGATTTCTACCTCATGTCAAGAGGATATATGAGGTTTTTCACAGCTGGTCACGGTCATTGATAACACCTCACTAAGTAGCCATGTTCACTTAATAGAACTGCACGAGAAATATATACCTTAAGGTCCAATTACAGCTGGCAGCTAATGCAGATAACAAACAGCTTACATAATCATTTGATCAGCTAATTCCATTTAACATTGCTGCCATATAGGAAATTTCATACTTTATTCCTTGCATTGCAATAATTCAACCACACGTTGCCAGAAAGCAGCAGCAGCAATCTATTAAGGCAAGGTCACAGTTACTATTTCTGCTAAATCGTTAAATGGTGCATGATAAATATGTATGTCTGCACCAAAATAATGAAATCAAGAGCACTTATACTAGGAACTGATTTTTAGGGAAGTACAACTTCTCTGAAGCACCATTATGTATCTGGATTGTTTATTGTTCTCACCCAGTCTATCGCTCTGCTGAATTCTAGTTTAGAATACCTTCTGTCTCATAAAAATTAGGTTATGTCTTGCAACAAATTAATATCAGAAAACTCAAATACGCCAGTCTAGAGCAGGCTAAAATCCCAATGAAGCTGCCTGACATGACTCTTGCCTGACTGGTGTAATCCAAAAGGCTTTGAAATCTGTAGATCCCTCTTATGATCACCATCCCAACTTTGGAATATATAGAATGAGGATTTTATTTTTCTTTCAACTCTACTCTATCATTTTTGTATTTTAGACTTACCTTAATTTATGCTCTGGTACTATGGAAGCAAAAGATAGTACATATTTTTGGGCTTTTTTTTTAACTTAAAAGCTTCTGATCGTAATAGAACATTTTCCCCAGAACATTATTGTCTTTCAGGAAGCAGTTGGGGATACATTAGAGGAGTTGTGGATCTCATACAACTTGATTGAGAAGTTGAAAGGTCTCCATGTGATGAAGAAGCTGAAAATTCTCTACATGTCCAATAATCTGGTGAAAGATTGGGGTAAGGCAATGTCATCATGTCTGCTTCAAAACATATTGATCATTTTACTAGGGTTATATTCAATAATTTATGTTCTGATGCAACGATTTTTGTCTTAAAATATGTTCACAATTACCCTTCTGCACTACAACCATATTTTTATTTTGAAAGGTCATAATTCACAGATAATATGCAATAAAATTAAGTGCAATAATGGTCCTAACCGAAGGAGGAGGATATATAGAAATTATTTTCAGTCATTTGCTCAGTATTCATGTATATTTATATTTCATACATGCTTTGCTGTTGATGCTTACCTAGGTAGCTATTTGCTTGTGCTTATGTATTCCATGCTTAGAAAGTATAGTATACCTATTTATAAATATAGCTAAATATATAAATATACCTAAAACAAGATGGATTGATGACATCAGCAAGTATTGGGGGCTCAATTGGCAAAAGAAAGCTCAGGACCATATAGGTTGGAAACATGGGGAAGAGACCTTCATGCTGCAGTGGACAGACAATGGCTAAAATGGTGATGATGACCTATTTATAAACTGGCATTGCGTGTTTTCTAGTTCCGATTAATAACGTAGCTGTGTTCTGATTTTACTTTTTTTAATGTCACTATATAAAATAAAATAACAGAAAATTGTATACATACAACTGAGCTAACTATATGATATAACATTAAAATGAAGGAAAATAATGAGATTTATAAACTGAAATCTTTAAAAAATGATCAAATTGCTTGACAATCCTTTACCTTGTTTCTTTATTAAAATAAGACTAATTTGAAGTTTGAGAGCAAGCTTGGCGTAATGGTTAAGGCACCAGACTTTAAACCAAGAGACTGTGAGTTCTACTTCCACCTTAGGCATGAATCCAGCCAGGTGACTTTGGGCTGGTCACACAATCTCAGCTCTAGGAAGAAGGCAAGAGCAAACCAGTTCGAAAACCTTGCCAAGAAAACTCTAGGGCCGTAATGGCGAACCTATGGCACACGTGCCAGAGGTGGCACGCAGAGCCCTCTCTGTGGGCACACGCACCGTCGCCAGCTGCTCTTCCAGGTTCCAGTGTGCGCATGCGCACTAGACAGCTGGTCCGGTGCGCATGCGCACCAGCCAGCTGGTCTCTTCCAGGTTCTGGCACGTGCATGCAGCCAGCTGGTCTGCATGCATGCGCAGGAACCTGGAAGAGAGCAGCTGGCTGGTACATGCATGCGCACCGGCTAGCTGCTCTCTTTCGGATTCTGGTGCTCTGGCACGCGCACGCTCCAGTTTCGGCACTCAGTGCCAAAAAGGTTAGCTGTCACTGCTCTAGGGATTAGTCCAGACAGTTGCCAGGAATTAACACTGACTCAAAGGTACACCAAGGGGGGGAAAACATTTGATCAACAATGTGTACCAAGTTCATATTTATGTTTTCAGTATTGTATAATAATTTTTGTCATTGTCCCACTTGTGAAAATTCCATAATTTTTAATATCTTAATTCAAAATACTGGGCATATAGCCAAGAAGGTTGGGTTAAAATCGCTAACTGGCTTGGATGTTAGCCAGAAATGTGGAAATAATAGGACAAACCTAGCTGAACAATGTCTTTGAATGTTCTAGTTTCTGAATTGCATCTCTTAACAAGGAAGCCGTTGCAGCCAACCAGCTTTAGGCATTCTCTGAAGTACTCAGTATAGGCTGACTTTTTTTTTGGTTTATTCTTAGAGACTAATTTTTTTATTTTCAAGAACAGCAACTCATTATTTCATATTATTTCAATATAATTTTTATCAAATTTCTTCAACTTTTTACAAAAGTATGTTGTTAGTTTAGAAGCCTCAATGGATTCCTCCAAAATCTCTAACAAATGCAGAACTTCAGGTACAGCAACAGTATCAATCCCCGGCAGTCTTAAGTACAATTTGAAATTCTCTGAGGTCAATCAAACGGCTTCAAGTTTTACAGAAGTTTTAAAAACTTATTCATTAGTCTCAACTAATATTTAGGGAACCTTGTCTATCCAGAAAATGGATTCACCCACTATTTTTATAGTCTGTTTTGTTTGTGCCTTTGAATCAGTCTTGACTGCTGGCAACTGCCTGGACTAGGCCCTGCAATTTTCTTGGCAGCATTTTTAGAAGTGGTTTGCCCTTCCCTTCTTCCTAGGTCTGAACCAGAGCAACAGGCCCAAGGGTCACCCAGCTTGTTTTGTGCCTAAGGCAGGAACTCAGTCTCCCAGCTTCTCCTTTAGTGTTTTTGGCTACTACACTAAACTGGCTCATTGTGTGTTGCAGTTATCTTATAACGTAAACTTGACTATTGATTATTGTACACAACCCAGAGTCATTTCTCATGAGATGGACTGCTATATAAATTTGATTAATAAATTACTTAATAAATAAACTTCAGAGTAAAAAGATTAAATTGTATCAGCAGCACAATGTGTTCCATACACATATATCTATTAACATTAAGTGCAGCTGCGGACTTCCATTTGTTGTTAAGTGAAAGTTGTGTGTTCTATAATCTTCAAAGCCAGCTCCACGTATGCCATTTCACCTGATAATTATTAGAAAAGAAATATCTACACCACATTATCTACGTTAGCAGGACTGCACCTGGAACACCATATTCTAGATAATGAGACATATTTGTGTTATAAATGCAGCTGATCTAGCAACCGCTGATCATTTACCTTGGAACTGCAATTCTGATGAGGTGGACAAACATTTTCATGGGCAGATAGTAACTTTTAGGATGATACAGTGCTTTGAATTTCAAGAGTACTGCTTGCATTTCCATGCTTGCTTTGAAATGTGTGTGTTTTTGTGTGTGTGTGTGTGTGTGTGTGTGTGTGTGTGTGTGTGTGTGTGTGTGTGTGTGTTTTAGAGTGACCGTAGATGTGCAAGTGGTATCTGTCAACAGCACCAAACCCCAAACATGACTTTTCCAGCTGTAGAGAGTAGCCAGGAATCTTGAGGAAAGACACAGCTGCTTTAAGGAGTTGTTAACAGGTGATATGTGAGGAGCTACACAGAGATCTTTACTGAAGTAGAACATTGTTTATTAGCACTTTATCTACCTCATTGATCAACACACATCTTAATTTTATAAAAAAAATAATTTCTGTATTCGGTTGAATGGCACAATTGTTTGAGAACCAGAACTAGAAACCTGGAAAGTTCATATCAGAGGTAGTGAAATATTGCACAATAAGTGAGTTATTCTCTTAACATCTCCCTGCCCTTCTGACATGGGCATTTGGTAGAAGCCATGTTAAGCCACACATCATGATATTATCATGCAGATAAAATAAGCTCTGTAATTCCAATGATGATGTGATGACTCTCTCTCCTTGCAGGCTCCCATGCTTTTTGGTTTTGAAGTTGGGAATTTTCCCCCCCTTCATAATAATTTTTTCCCCCGATTATGTCTCTTTATGGATGCAGCAGAGTTTGTGAGGTTGGCAGAGTTGCCGCTACTGGAGGACCTGGTGTTTGTAGGCAATCCACTGGAAGAGAAATACTCTGCTGATTCACAGAGTGCCTGGGTTGAGGAGGCAACCAAGCGAGTGCCCAAACTGAAGAAACTCGATGGTGAGAACTGAGGAAGAATAGCATAGCATTAATAACGGAGCCAAAAGTTCATATGAAAAGTTAAGCTCGGGAAAGACCAGTTCAGTTGTGAGCGTTCATTTTGAGTATTTTGAAGTCAGATTATGATAAACATTTTTACTGGCCCTTTTGGTTTCAACCAAATTATTCAGCAAAGACCTATAGTAGAGATAAACGAAAATCTGTAGATTTTTATTCCTACCAAATATTTGTTTTCAAAATAAAAATACAGTGATTTAATAGATTGTTGCTATTAAAAACATTACAAAAAGCTGCTGTAGCCACATATCATCAGTTAGAAGAGAGAGGAGATAAATTAAGCATGTTGGAAATAAATACTACCTCCCAATAGACACTGATGTTAAAAAACTGGTTTTATCTTAGGCTTTGGAATAATTTCCCCCTTGTATCCTTGTCTTGATCTGAACATATGTGCTAATATAAGTAACATCATGGGAGAATTGGTGGATGTATTAGTAAATTCACTGAAGAAGTGGGTTGGGCAGTCATTTGTTTTACTATTTTTATGCTAATTTTTAATTTAGTTTTTCGGTAATTTTGAGAAAATCAGAATCTAGCTAAGAATTCCTTTAAATACTTGTTAGCAATCTTTACCAAAATGATATATTGTTATGAGTCTTCACACACAGCACAAGGTTGAGGAACTGGAAGTGATAGGGAAAGAAAATGGAAGAAAATGCAATAATGATTGTTGTGATTTATGTATTTATTTATTTTAGGTATCCCAGTTATAAAACAGGAAGAAGCGGAAGAAGGAGAAAACTAGCACCTTTTCTTTCACATTAAATTATTGATGTATCTCCAGCACTATATAGGATGTGATGCTTTTGTATAAATATGTCTTTAAAGAAAAATTTAGGCAACATTTTAACTGATTCATCTCCATGTTCTTCTCACCCAAAGAATTCTTACTTTTTTATTATGAATGTTTACTTTTTATTTAATACCTGGAGGTTTCTTTGCAAGTGTATTATTTTTTTAAAGAGCAGATTTCTATAAAGCACGTGTTAAATAGTTTTCTCTAATCATTTGAGAAATGGCAGAGGGCTTCTATATAGTATGGCTTTTTAAAAAATATCTTTCTTTTAAAGAAAGGATTCAAATAATGGTATGCTTTAACATTTATCAAATGTCCCTTGTTTTTTCTCCTGAGTTAATACCCAGTATTAGATGAAAGAGTGAAGGCAGTTTCTTTGTTCTAAGTGAAGTATTTCTCTCCTCCTTTGGTTTAATATGCTGACTGAATTTTCCTTTACATACTTTGTTTTAAGGAACATGAAACTCTTAAGCAAATGTTTTGTGCTGGTTATATGTTGCAGAACGGCTGAAGTCCTTTATTATTTTGGAATCTGAGTAATCTGAGAAGAGAAAGCAGCTGTCAAAAGAAGTTGAAACATAGCAGGTTGTTCAAAACTAAGACTCCATTTTAGTAACTGATAAATGACAGCTGAAGAAATGACAGGAAAGAAAGAAGAGAAAAAAGAATGCTGTAGGATATATAGTACACGTGTTCCAATGCAGTTTATTTATTTATTTTTGATAAAGAAGACTATAAGTCTTCTCATTTTGTCAAAGCCTTCTCCCTCCCTAGAATTTTTCGCTGATATGACTGGATATTTTAGTCATTCCTAAAGATGGAAAGGAGAGAAATAAAGTAAGGTGTTACTATTTTGTTGAAGGTAAAATTTAATTTTATAAGGCTTGCAGCAGTTTTTCTCTGCTCTTTTTTTTTTCTACTTAAAAGTATTGGCTCTGACAATCCATTTCTCAGTTAACAGATGACAGGCATTCAAAAAAGGGATGGAACTGCAACACTCTGCATAGTTATATGGGAATAAACACTACGGAACACAGCAGGGCTCCCTTCTATTTTACACAAACGCTGAGCCTTTGCCCAGGAATATTTATTCTTTAGCCTTTGGATTTATCCTAATCATTTACATGTGGCAGTTGGTTAATATGATTACCCCTGTGATTCTACTGTGTCTCAAATCTATGTATTTATGAGGCATTAAGACAGTTATTACTCTGAAAGAATTTTGCGATTCAGATTTTTTTCAAGAGGAGAGTTCCTTATTATTTTAGGCTTGGTTACTTCAAAGAGTAATCCTCCAAGATATTTCACAAAGTTTCACTCGAGGTTCAGTGGAATTGTTCTTGCACATCCACAGATTGGATTTAAAAAAAAAAAGAACTTTCAGATAATTTAATTTTTACTTTCATCCTATTTATATTTAATCTTAGTTGTTTCTGTGAATCAATCCATGTAGATGCATCATTGTTAACAACGATGTTTATATGTTAGGTTTAGTGCTTGGCATTGTTTTTCTAATATGTTCTCATTAGTATCTTTCTTGTTGTCTTGTTGCTGTGCATTAGGCCAGGTGTAGGTAATCTTTTGTTGGCCAGGTGCCCAGCTGAATACTGAGGAAGAGGCTGCAAAATGAATGGAATACTTCACATAAGTGAGCAGAATTATGTTCAGGGTTACAGAGTAGAGTACTAGATTTGAAAGGCAGCTATGAACTGAATAAACAGATGTTTTAGGGCTTATGCTACTGTACAGGTGTCATCTTTTCTTATGTCAACAAATGGGAAATGATGCTATCAGTTTTCAGCAATCATGACAAGCTTTAAGAAACTTTAGAGCTATAAAAAAAAGGCCAGATTTCACGATGTCCTTAGAGGTTGCTCAGCTCTGCTTTAGGAAATAAGTCTGCTTGGATGCAGTAGAAGTTACTTGTGAGTAAACATGCATAGGATTGCACTGCTCGCAGCTGAGGAAGTTTATGAACAGATACATGATTATGGTTCTTGATGTAGAACTTTTTCTTTTTAACAGTTTAAATTAAGGCACTGTCAGTATAAGGCATTGTGTTCCCAGACCAGTGATTGTCATTTATGTACATCATCATCTTTGCATCTTAGCAATGGATTTTTCTCTTCGTACCTGTGAGGCAGGAGAAACTGGTAAATTAATGAAGAGTTGTCATATCTGGGGTACAAAAATTGGAGCTGCAAACATTGGGGTAGTTGCTGGATGACAATAAACAGTCATAGTATTGTGTACCTCTTTCCTGCCATCTACTGGTCATCCAGAGTTTTGCAGCCTGGATAACCTTTAACTAGGCAAAAACAGTGCCATAAAGCAAAATTCAAAAGTACTTCAAATGGACTAACTTACGAAATTCATCCAAAATCTGGGACCCATAACTCTTGTGGAATGGATATTTGACAAGTTTTATAACACATTTTATGACACAAACATTTTGAGTACTTTGAAGTCAGCACCTTATGGCATAATACAAAATGTCATAAAACATTTCTGGTCCTGATGTTTGACTGTGCTATATACAGTTCAACATGGGCTGTTTTCAAGACAGAAACATCTCTGAATGTATCCCAGCTTTTCCAGTGAAGGCAGTGCATTAGAAGCTCTGTCATTGTTGAAGACATTGAGATATCTGGTAAGGAAATTTATCTGAAAGGGTGACAACCACAGGCCATGGGTTGCCTATGGATTGGTTATTATGGTAGGGGTTTAAGAGGCTGGTTCTCTGCAAGGACTTGCTCTTGAAGCATTTAGTGCTTGGAATTAAGATAAAGTCAGGGTTCTTGCTAATGAGTCAAATGTCCAGTCACCTCCAGGGAATCTGGTAGGCAGGCAGCTCTAAATGCCGAATTGGTTCTTTTAACCCCATTCTTGGCATCCCTCAAATGGTCAATGCGTTTGAAGGGGAAAGTCAGCAAAATGTTTTGACTAGCAATTTTTGTGGAATTTGGTTTGAATTCAGCTTAGCATTCTCTTTGATGCTGATGATATAGCTAGTATATTAACCATGTAAGTAATGTCATAATCTTAATGATAGAAATCTCAATACTTTAAATTATATTTTTCCTCTTGAAAACAGTTTTTCAGAGAGAGTTCTGTCATTTCACCTACTACTTGTCATTTGGGATCCCTCACGTCTACTGTCAGTTGTGTGTAATTGTATCTGGGAAGTAAGATGAAACCCATTTCCTGGCAAGGAAATATTTAAAATGAACAAGGCCAGTAACTACTCCTAGTTAATCTATAATTGTTCAGAAGCCAGTGTTTAATTTTCTCTGTTCATGTCATGAGAAACAAAATTGTTAATAGTTTTTTTTACAAACACTTTATAATACTTTTTTGAAGTGTGATGGGATACCTAAGTTTAGAAGTGGGTAATAGTAATATGACAGCACATCTTTCTTTAGCAAATAGTATCTTAGTAAAGAATTAGTGCCTTTCTTAAAGAAACCTATTGATAAGCTGTTATTGGCACAGGTGTTTCTTTTAGGAGGTTAGATGGAAATCCTTTACTATATCCAGCATTATTATTATTTTTGTTGCTTGGCTTCCAACTATACTTCTTGTGCTCTTTGTGTCAGCTGGATTGCTGACATAATCCTAATATTTACTATAACATTTAGAGAAAACTCAAAATAAAAATTTAAATGGAGGAAAATGAGGTGTTTGACAATTGAACTGTTCTGTCTCTTGCAGAATGATCATGGATGATCAACAGGCATAATTTTTTAAAAGAACAATTAACAGGCTTTTTCATATTAAATAAAGAATTAAGATATATTTATAAGTTTATTTTTGGTATGCTTATAGAAAAATGTGATCCTGTGACAAGTGTTGCTTTAGCGATTAGCTCAATTTCTGGTTTCATTCAGCCAGTACTAATTGTAATACTTGCTTGTATAGAAGTTGGCTCAATTTTATATTTTTTAAGAACGTTGAATTGCACTGGTGTCTCCAGACCCATAAACAAACTCATAAGTTTGGTGCAGTATGGAAAAGGGGAAGCAAAGGGAATATTTTTGGATTTTGGATTTTAAAAATTGTAAGGCTGGCAAGAGCTTGATGAAATAGATATATATTCCATTTATATATATTCAATATACAACAGATTATACAGTGCTGCACTGGACTGCAGTATAAGATGTAATTCATAAATAAAAAAGCAGTGATACTTGTTTTAACAGTACCTAAATTTCCAAGGAACAGTATAATTAGAAGGCTTTCACCATGATAATGTGTACAAGTATAATACAAGTTTTAATCAATGATAATATAGCTTCTTTCAGAAGGAAAGTGAGGCTTAAGAGTTGGAATTTGAAATGGAATGATTTCTCTTTAAATATATGAATTACAATGAAATCTACTACCAAACCATTTCAGTGCCATTTCTTCCACAACCTAGAACATGCAAGTTACACAAAGGAGCTCCTAGGAGCCTATGTAAAAATAGGGTTAGTGATAAGAGAACTTCTGACTGCAGTCTTTGCCACACATCTTTCCATTTTAGTCTTCTTGAAGGCTGTTCTTGAAGGCTACACCAAATCTTGCAGTAAAAAGGGTGTATCAGGTAAGACCAGCGCCCCTTCTATAGCACGTTATCTTTATTTCACAAAATGGATAGATGGCTCAGAATGACCTGGAGTGTCCTTTCCAAATTGCATATAGAAGAGTTTCTTTTTTAATAACAAGGCAACATTTTCTGTTGCGAAAAGCAATTGGCGGGATAATGAAATTTTATCTGCCAAGTAATGTTAGAAGATGAAATGGACATGAGGCGAGCATTGGGTTGATATGGCATTACAGTAAAATTGTTCCAAATAATGTATTTCTGACTTTGTTGAAATGGATTAGAGTTTGTAGTGCAAAACAGAAATCCAATTGCTAAAATAAGGAGTGTTTCTTCTTTTTTTTTAAAAAAAATTGCACTTTAAAATTATGCACTGGATGCTGATGGGAAGTAATGCAAATGGTTGTGTTGCGATATGTGGGTTATGCAGAGAAAGCTTCTTGGCAGAGCAACAAATAAAAAGGGCTTCCTTGTAATTGCTCTGAGGAGCTGTTATGGTTCCCCACCTCCCTGGAAATTATTTAGCCTAATATATGGATTGTGGATGAAATAAATATCCATGTAAAAACATGACAGCAGTGTTGAATCCCGCTGTCCACACTGGAAATAGGGTGGCTTATGTTAACCTTATTTAATGGCATTTTAATAAATGTAATGCATACTAATAAATAGAGAGGTGTCAACTTGCATTTCAGTCTCTCTGGCTGCAAACAGACACTATTTATGCAAAGATGTCGAAGGACATTTAAAACAGGCAGCTCTCATTTGTGGATCTCTAGTTTTGGTAGAAATTTAGGCTTCTAAAACAAACTCCAAGTTGGAGAGCAATTTTCAAGCAATTACTGTAGCATGATAACTCCTTAAAAGTAGAGTATAATTTTGTAGCACCATCATATTGTCTGACATTATTATGAAGTTTAGATCGGTTTTAAGTCATTTTGTGAAACTTGCTCAAAGTAATAATAAATGTTTTATACAAAGGACATTGCTGTCGTATGTGAATTATTCAATTACAACCCAGTTACAAGTCAAGGTGGCAGTATAAGAGGTTTCGTCTAGGGCAGGGCTGTCAAACTTGCGGCCCATGGGCCAGATGCATTACATCCCACCATGTTAGCAAAGGGGGGGAAAGTTGTGATACATCACATGATGATGTGTCAAGTTTGACACCCCTGGTCTAGGGGGCCCCTTAAAGCAGGGGTCCCCAACCTTTTGGACCTCAGGGACCACCAAGGTCATAATTTTAAATCCTGCGGACCACCAAATTCATAATTTTAAATGCCACGGACCCTAATTCATAATTTTAAGTCCTGCAGACCACTAATATGAATTTTTTAAAAAAGATAAATACATTTGTAAAATAATGATCAGAGAACTTCCATTTTATTAATATGAAATGCACCTATTTAATATAACAAAATTATAAATGCTTATTTAATTATAACAAAATCGTAAATGCTTATTTAATCATAACAAAATCTTTAAAGGTTGTTTTGATTGTAACAAAATTATTAAAGTTAGTGTAATTACTACAAAATAATTGAAGCTTATTTGATGGTAGCTTGCTGATGTTGTTGGGAAAGTCAGTCCCATATTCCAGAGCTGTAGCTGTAGTCCCTTCCCTCCCCTCTCCTCCCCTCCCTTCCCCCCTTTCCTTTCTTTCTTTCCTTTCCTCTTCTTCCTTTCCTTTCCTTCTTTCCTTCTTTCCTTTCCTTCTTCCTTTCCTTTCCTTTCCTTTGCTTTCCTTTCCTCTCCTTTCCTTTCTTTTCTTCTTCCTTTCCTTCCTTCCTTTCCTTCTCTTTCCTTTCCTCTTCTTTCCTTCTTTCCTTTCCTCTTCTTTCCTTTCCTTTCCTTTCCTTCTTTCCTTTCCTTTCCTTCTTTCCTTTCCTTTCCTTTCCTTCTTTCCTTTTCTTTCCTTCTTTCCTCTTCTTCCTTTCCTTTCCTCTTCCTTTCCTTCCCTTCCCTTCCCTTCCCTTCCCTTCTTTCCTTCTGTCTCTCTCTCTCTCTCTCTCTCTCTCTCTCTCTCTCTCTCTCTCTCTCTCTCTCTCTCTCTCTCTCTCTCTCTCTCTCTCTCTCTCTCTCTCGCTCTCTCTCTCTC
>QLTV01003461.1:3443201-3505862 GCA_003457575.1 Thermophis baileyi | reverse complement strand
AACCATGGGGGTGGCAACATCATGCTTTGGGGCTGTTTCTCTGCAAAGGGACCAGGACGACTGATCCCTGTACAGGAAAGAATGAATGGGGCCATGTATCGTGAGATTTTGAGTGCAAACCTCCTTCCATCAGCAAGGGCATTGAAGATGAAACGTGGCTGCGTCTTTCAGCATGACAATGATCCCAAACACACCGCCCGGGCAACGAAGGAGTGGCTTCGTAAGAAGCATTTCAAGGTCCTGGAGTGGCCTAGCCAGTCTCCAGATCTCAACCCCATAGAAAACCTTTGGAGGGAGTTGAAAGTCTGTGTTGCCCAGCGACAGCCCCAAAACATCACTGTTCTAGAGGATATCTGCATGGAGGAATGGGCCAACATACCAGCAAGAGTGTGTGCCATCCTTGTGAAGACTTACAGAAACGTTTGACCTCTGTCATTGCCAACAAAGGATATATAACAAAGTATTGAGATGAACTTTTGATATTGACCAAATACTTATTTTCCACCATAATTTGCAAATACATTCTTTCCAAATCAGGCAATGTGATTGGATTTTTTTTCTCATTTTGTCTCTCATAGTTGAGGTCTACCTATGATGTCAATTACAGGCCTCTCTCATCTTTTTAAGTGGGAGAACTTGCACAATTGGTGGCTGACTAAATACTTTTTTGCCCCACTGTATATTTGCATAGATGCAAAGACTGCATTCCTTCCCTGTCCAAGTGCATGCTCTATATGAAAAAAAGGGGGGGAAACCAGCAGTATAGGCAAGTCAGTTTCACTGTGGCCTATATGTATTTGCCATGAATATTATCTATTGCAAAAATTAGTTGATGGATAGGTTCACTGATGCATTATTACTGATAAGATATAAATACAATTTTAAGGAATCCTATTTATAAGTCTTTAATAGCTACAAAATGCCACACAATGAATTGCAAAAGTGCATCTGTGCTGGATTGTAGCAATTATATTTGGGAAGAACATGTTCCACCCAGGAACAAAATACTTTTGTAATTTGTTCCATATACATCCTTTTTTTCTTTCTAAAAAATACCATTTGGATACTTTGTTCATTCCAATATATATATATATATTCTCTCCTAACATATGACATTAAATTTAATGCTGACTTTCAAGGCAGCAATGCTCTTCTCTTTTCTGAACGGTTGAGAAAGCAAATGTTGCCTTTCTCAAGATCTCGAGTGAATTATTTGAACAAGATAATTTTCCTGTTTGGGCTGGAATTCACACAGTCTAAGTGCAAAGGAAAACATGATTGAGACCAGCCGTTTTTGAAAATGCGGTCAAAAGCCTGGTTGCATTGCTTTCACTTCATTATATTGTGTATAAAAAGCTAAAATTTGTGCAAAATTGTGATCTGGAAGGAGAACATCATTGACCCAGTGCAAAAATAGTGTAAATAGAGACATTCTTGAAGCTCTAATTGTAGCTCTGAAGCAGGTTAAAAAGAACGTAATTCCCTTTAATTGAAGGCTGTTTTTTAAACACACTGGAAGAACTCACTTAAGAGGCAGATTGGCATTGTCCGTATGTTACGGGGAGAAAAAGGTTTAAAGGCAAATATTCTGCATTATGAGACCCTGAACCTTTAAAAAAAATCCCTGTACAATCCATTACACCAGGGGTGTCAAACTCAAGGCCCGGGGGCCGTCCTAGAAACAGCAAAGGGTTAAGAGTCTTTGTTCAAAAGACTTTCAATCTTCTTCTGTGGCTGGGAATCAAATTTAAATGTTCTAGCTTTTCAATACATTTCTAAGTAAACTTCTAGAAACTTGACTCTTGAACCGTTTCTAGAAAGAAAGAAAATAAACCCTGCTGGAGAGCAATCCCAGCATGGTTTATTCAATAAAGGTTCTTCTGCAGATTACTGATGCAATTCTGTTTTCCGTTTTTTTCCTGAAGGCTTTTTTGTTTTTTTCCAAAAAATTGGAAAAATTGAAAAAAGAAAAAAAAATTGTGGAATATTTTATTTTAACATGATGAATAAAATATTTTAAGACAGGGTGTTCAAATATTTTCCAAATCATTTCTAAAAAAAATGTATGATATCAGATTATTCTAATTTCTGTGCACTGAGGACAAGCAATGATTCTGATTAAATGTCCATTGAAACTTAGTCCCACTGTCTTCTTAACACTTCCGGCTGTTCCACATAAACTAGTAAGCACTTCAGGAGATTGTTTCTCCCTTTGTTACAAATAAATATTATAAAAAAGTAAATTCTGTTTGTGATAATTGTTTGGCTACATTATATTTTTAATATGCTAGTTGTGATAATTTTATGCCAAGTCAAATTGTCCATAGTCATATTTTATGTTCCTAAAATAACAGAATGATTTTCAATCTTAAAAAGACAAAAAAGTGCTAATGGAGCATTTTTTTCAATTTTTCCGAAAATTTCCGTTTTCCCCCGGAAAAAAATGGGTTTTTTTCCGAGCTTCAAAATTTCCGGAAATTTTACATCTCTACTCTTTACTGTAGCAATGTGAAGATAACCGTCCATATGTCTTAAGATAATTACAAATACTTGCTGCTTGGTGCAGAAGGACAAAGTTCTTAGATAAATTTGGCTTGGTGCACCATTTCTAAATACTTTTCTTTTTCCCCGCACATTTGGTATTCTTGACTCCGGATATCTGGGTCTGGGTACAGTGCAGAACTCTAAATGAAACTGTCATTTAGTTGGCAAATACCTCAACAGAAGGGTAGTGCTAAGGGTGCAAATACATATGAATCAATGCAACATGATCCTTACTTCTATTATCTTGAGTATACTCAGTCTACCTTTGCAAACCATGCTTTAAAAAAAAGGGAATAAATATCATAACTGTTTAAAAAATTAGCAGCTATTCTTTTGTAAGCCAGTTGAAGCATTCAAATGGACAATTAAGCAAAACTACACTCAAGTCTATTCAGGTAAAAACAATGCACTTTCATGGTGGACCACTAGTTATCTAATCCATCGGGCTACAGTATCAAACTGTATACCAGCTGTTTTCACTCATATTGGACTTCCAGTTGTTTTTCTGCCCTCCCCCTCAAATCTGCTCCAAAGGATTCTTCAATCTACATCAGTGCTGTCAAACTCACGGCCCGCAGGCTGGATGCGTCACGCGCTGGCCACGCCCACACCCGGTTTAGCGAAGGGGGGGGAAGTCATGATATGTCACGTGATGACGCACGTTTGACACCCCTGATCTACATGCTCAGATTTAGAATAAGAATGGTTATTGCAAATGGACTCTGATGAATGAATGCTATCCCCCAGCAGAATAATGCCATGGATAAAAGGTCATCTTCTCATAATTGTGGCTCTTTAATAATTTGGCCAGAAATCTACCTCAATCTCATTAACCCAAAATCATACATGGGTTCTTGTGCAAGCAAAGTTGCTTGTTCTACCACAGAAGTGCAATATCCCAGAACTCATCACTAATTCTTTTGGCCAACCCTGCAGACATATGTGATCAACTTTATATGACTCAACGTAATAGGGGTAGTTCCAAACAAATACTAACTATAATATTTCCACTCTTAAAGAGCTATATCTTAAAAGCAATAGTCTCTTCACTCACCCTAGAGAGGTTACTCACAGATTCTGGTTTATCTACCAGCTGGAGAAACAAAAAACTCTTGTATGAAGGAGACAAAAGAAAACATGAATAGCTCCAAGCCAGAAAGTAAACTTGGAGATGAAAGAAAGAAGTATATGAAGAACGCTATGTGACTCCTTGAATTGACACCCAAAGTAATGCAGTTACTATCCAGAGCATTTGACAAATTTGTCTCTCAGCAGAGGGTAAGATATTTAAGGCTTATGCCACGATTCCTGGCAAGTTCAGGAGCTGAAGGAAAACAGACTTCCATTCATTAAGTTGATACAGAAAGTTATTTATAAATAAAATAATCCATAAAATATTTTTTTTAAAAAATAGAGATTTTTGTGGTCACTATATATTTTTTTCCTTTAAAAAATCTACCGGTACGGTTCAAGCAAGAAGGAAAGGAAGTAGAAGCAAGGCTGGAGCAGTCAGAACCGGGCTCTCAACCTCTGGGGGTCCTGGGCTAAACATCGCCGTCTTCATCCGAACTGCTGCTGCTGCTCCCATGACTGCTCCCACTGTTGCTGCTTTCTTCCTGCTGAGCCCTACTGTGTGCTTGTGCTGCCGCCGCCGCTGCCGCCTCCACCGCCTCCGCCGCCTCCTTCTCCCGCAATTTCAGAGCTGCAGCCTTTTTCTCCTGCTCGGCATGGCTTTTCATGTGAGCGCTCCGACTTTTCACCTTGTAGAAGATTCTGCAGGGCACACATATCCACAGCACAGTAGTTAAATCCTGGGTTTTTATATCACCTTCCACCCTCCTTTGTTTGAACACCGACTTACTAATCACGCAAAGTCAATCTTGCAGACTGTTAAGCTAAACAGGAAATTCCTGTTATCTGCTTTTGCCTTGCATGCTTTTAAAGCAGCTAAAACAAGAGGAGGCGACTTGTAAGCCCTCTCCATGTTGCTGAACTGCAATTCCCAGCATCTCTAGGAAGCTTGGTCATGTTAGTGGAGGTTGGAAGCTGCAGCTGAGAAAAACTTGTAATGCTACAGGTTGCTTTGATCAAGATTCGAAACTTGGTTAGTACACAAAAATCAACCAGGAAATCATACTGCACACACACACACACACCCATTAGCCCAAAAGCAAAGGAACAGCATTATAGTTTTAATATGATGGGTGACCCAACTTTATATCATAGTCCTGGACAGTCATTATCTACCTACTACTAAAATACTCATTCCAGTAACATTTAATTGGGTGAAACAGTTTATCATAGGGCAATCATTTTTAAAGCAAGATACCTCAAATGGGCTAACTTAAGAGTACACCTAAAATCCAGGACCCATGACTTCCATGGAATTGAAATTTTAAAAAACATGTTATGACACAAGCATTATCACAAAGCAGTCTATGACATGATACAAAATGTCCTAAAACATTTCCTGTGCTGATGTTTGACTGTACCATAGAGTTCTCAACATGGGCTACTTTCAAAGCAGAGACATCTCTGAACATATTCCAACTTTCCCAGTCAAGGCAGTACATTAGAAGCTCTGCCATTGTTGAAGGCATTAAGGAATCTGGTAAGGAAATATCTCTGAAATTTCCCAACGGGTCACAGATTGTCTGGGTATAAATTATACTAGGCTTGGCCAAGATACATGAACACACCTTAAGTCATTCCTGATCTCAACCAAGATGTATTTACCTTCCTGTTTTCTCAACTGAGATGCAAATAATTTGGGGTACCTGGTTCCGGTGTATGATATCATCCATAACTGGCCAACTTTTAACTTTTAAAGTGTGGAGGAATGATTATATTAGAAGGAGGAATGTTTTACATTTAGAAGCAAACTCTACCTAAAATGGATGCATAGGGATTGGCTTTTTTTTTTTTTTAACCCTAGCACTCTTTAGACATTGCAATAACACTTTGTAACACAAATTGGCATTGCAATAACACAAATTGGCATTGCAACTCTCAAAATTCCCAGCTAGTTTGACCAGAATATCTGGGATTTTGGGTCATTTAGTTGCCACAGATCTGGAAGGTGCCAAATTCAGAAAGTTTGCAGGGATTATCTTGGACCTTACAGAATCAACCAAAGTCAAGACCTGGAATTTCTAAGGTTGATTCTTTTAAACAGTGCAGAGTGGAATCCACCCAAGTGCAATCCATGCTGTACTTTTGAAATGCTACCTGTGCCTATTTTTTCTTTATTTATTTCCCACTCCAATTCAAAATGACTCTTTGTACTTTATATGATATGAAGAACTTTGAAAGATCCATCCTGGTATTTAAAAATGGAAATAAAAATAATAAAAAACACAAAGAGATCCAAATAAAGGAAAATGTGAAAAATGGCTAACACTGACTAGAATGCACTCTGAAATAATAAAATATGATTTAAAATTTCTATTTAGCAGTATTGGCTGGACCTTAGATTCTATGGAGGAGACTACCAAAATTCTCTATTGTTATTTTTCTGAAACATGGTTCCATGTATAGAACATGAACAACATCTGATTTGGACAGACATAAGCCTTAAATTCTGGTTTTGTATTAATTCTGAGGCATCACCTAGTACTTTTCATGCCGAGAACAGCTACTGATGAAAAAATCTCTGCTAACAAATTGACACAAATGAAGTGCACACAAGTCCTATATATTTGAAGAGACTAATTGCAATGATCATTCTATATGAAAATCTTCTTGCAATCACAACTTTTGAAAATCTTTGAAGTTCTTTATAGATCCAATTCAACGTAAAATGACATCATTTGCATCTGGTTATTTGGTACCCAAGTATTTCACATGTGCTTCCTTTCATTTGCTGCTGGTCTTTTAGATTTTGCATGATTATGATTTCCATAGAAGCCTTTTGTGAGATGTTTTATACAAGACTTTTGAATATCCAAGTATTAGATTACCAGGTAACTTCTACCTACATACAGATTGGAACAAGTGGGTGATCTTTCTACCTACATTTCTACTGAGAGGAAAAACCCTACAAAACCCATATTTTTTGCTTGCAAGTTTATAGTCCATGAGGATCAAATATTTTTTCCTAGCACAAATGAGAAATTGGATAGGTTTCATTCATTTCATCATTTAAATGCTTGATAAGGTTCATAATTCACCAGGTTCATGCAGTCTAGACAAGAAGTTAACTTTCCAGTCTAATGATGCTTCCAGTCATCAAACACGTTCTTCTTTAGTCTAGCTCCAGCTAACTGAGACAGAAAAATTGAAACAGATATGTGCAAGCTCAAGGCCAGCTGATGTTTAATCTTGCTCAGTCTTGAACTGGTGCCTGCTGTTGTACAGTAAAAAAGGATAATTATTATCTAGGAGGCTGTTGAAATATTCCTTCAAGCCATCCCTAGAGCATTTTCCCATCTCTACATCATTCTGTTCATATGTGAAAGCCATCCGAAGTAGAAGATAGCATTTTTGCAGGGGGATTGCACAGAAATTAAATAATATCTTAACAATTTATAACAGGAAAAATGTAATTGTGTGAGCAATTCAAAAAAAGCAAAACCCTTTTACCTCACACACATCCAGGTTAGGCAACTTGGTGGCTTCTAAATACTGTGGGCTTTAATTCTCATCAGTCCAGTCAGCAAGGAAACATAGAATTTTTATTCCAAAATGCCTGCAGCATAGCAGTTACCTTAAGACCAATGGTTCTCAACTTTAGCAACTTTAAAATGTGTGGATTTCAATTCCAGAAATCCCCAGCCAGCATGTTGGAGCTGAAGTCCACATATCTTAAAGTTGCAAATGTTGAGGAATACTATCTTAGACTTAGATTAGCAAATATTCTTCAATTCCATATTCATTTTTCCTTTTGGACAGAAGAAAGTATGTCAGAAATTTTCTTCATCTCCAAATCTTCTCAAGTTTACCTGCCACATTTTTTACATGGAAATTCCTCCTCTTGATTCTGGGTTTTGTTGGCCGTTTCTTGTTTGGGTTTCGGTTTTCTCCTTCTCTTTTGCACTGGTGGCGAAGTCTTCCGATATTTAATGGGTGTCTCCTTCGTCCTTCTTGAAGTTCTGCCTCTGACGTCTGTTCTTCCTGGGCCACCAGATTCCAGATGTTTTTCCATATGAAGATTACCAGCCTACAGAATAAGACACCATTATTACAAGATGTAGCTATAAGTATTCCTATGGAATAGATTTATTAATTTATTTCATTTATATCCCACCTTTATTATTTTTTTGAAAATAAATCAAGGTGCCAAACATACCTAATAACTCTTGAGCAGGGAACTGGACTAAAAGACCTCCAAGGTCCCTTCCAGCTCTATTCTATTCTCATGAGCTTCTCTTTCCTCCTATTTTCTCCACAACAACTCTGTGAGGTGAGTTGGGTTGAGAGAGAGTAACTGGCCCAAAGTCACCCAGCTGGTTTAACAAAAATTAACAACTTAACAGTGATTAAAGTATTGATATAATTATATTATTTTTATGAAGCTACAACTCAGACTTCATGTGTTCAACACATTACAAAGCGAGTGCTTTTTAATCATGTCTTAAATAAGCTATGAAAGGACTTCCGGTTGGACTTCCAGCAAAATCGGAAGCCTGGTCCGTGAGCTCCGTGGCTGGCTCCGAACTCTTCTTGTCAGAGGGTCCGAATTTGGACCATAGCCACTCCAGAGGAGTGGCGAAGCAAAGGGGGACCACCTAGCAGGTAGAGGGGAGCCGCATCTCCCCTCCCTGACCTGGAAAGCCCCCTCAGCCGACGACTGGGAGCAGCGGCAGCAAACATGGCTGCCATGAAGCCGAAGACGATCAGAATACCCAAGACAGAGCAGGAGGAGAGAAAATGAGTGGTTTGTGATCTGGGCAAAAGAAAAAAAAAATTTTTTTTAAATAACCCCCCAAAATACGAGGGGGAAGTATATTGGATCTATGTGCTAGCAGCGGAACAAATACACTAAAAGGAAATTATAATATTTAAGAGGGTAACTTTTTAAAGGAAACTAAGAAAAAAAAAATTGAACTCTCAAAATGAAGACATGGCTTTGGAAAGGTTTTTTTTTTTTAAATACTGGAATTCAACCAGGAATTTGTTACTATTTTATTACTATCAAACTGATTATTATTTACTCACCCATATATTGGATTTACAATTTAAAATGATTAAATTTGGATTATTAGCATAACGAAGAGAAGCAATACTGAACTGAAGCAGGAGCGCCATCTACTGCTAAGAGGAGAACTGTGCAACTTTGGGAATTTTTATTTTTGTTGGACAATTTTGCTGAGCAAATAAAAAAGATTGGAAGAGACGTGGATAATCCCCTGGATTCTTCTTTTAAAATTGGTTTGACTGTAAAATGGAAATAAGTGGAGATAAAGATATGGAGCAGACATACCAAGACATTAAGGATACCATAAAAGAACAATGTAAGGAGATGATGGAAATATCTGGCTGTATGGATCATATAGAGAAAAAACTGGAACATATAATACAAGGAATAATAAGTACCAGAACTACGAGGAAAGAATGGAAGAACCTGAAAGAGTGGAGGAGACAGCAGAACTGGGAAATCAACAAGAAAAAGATAACAACGAGAGGATAATAGTAAAATTGATGGTGAAAAGGGGATTAGAGCAGAAAGAAAATATTTTAGAAGACATGAAAAAGAAATGGGAGAAACAGGAAGATAGTTGGGGAGAAGAAGGGGCTAGAACAGGTAGTCATAGAACAAAACAACGAGGGAAAAAGACAAGGGGAGAGAAAGCTAGAGATTATAGTCAAAATACAGATTTAAAAGCAGATGAAATAAATGATCTAAAAGAAGTATATGGGAGACAACCTAAAAAAAAAAAGATTAAAAATTTGGATGAGGGTGAAAGATGTGGGATAAAGGGGAATGAAAAGAAAAGGAGTATGAAACAAAACATTTTATGAAAGCTTTTTAATAATGTGTATGAATATTAGAATTATACAAGTTGAATAACTCTTTGTGGTGTAAGAGATAAAAATTATTTTTGTTAGGAATGTAGTAAAGTAATTTATATTACTAGAATTGTATAAGTGGAAAAATTAGCTTGTATTAATAGTAAGATTAAAAGAAATGAAGAACTGGAGAAAAGATTATATACATAAAAATTGTGAGCAATAATGAAAAGCTAGAGAATAGATCATGATTGATATATGGAAAAATTGAATAATGAAAAAAGGAAAGATCACGTCTTTGATTATTAGAATGATAGGAGAAGGGGGGGAAAGAGGGCGAAAATAGAGACAGAAATATGAGGGGGGAAAGAGTAAAAATAGATATTAAAATGATAGGAAGTGTGGTAGAATTATGAGAATGATTAGAATTGAAAGATGATAGCAGACATTATGTGTTAAAATCAGAAATGAAAATGAATTGTAATTATTAAGAATAATATTGTTATGATTATTTGTACTGATATGTATGAAACCCAGAAAACAAACCATTCACGACCTGAGATGTATAAAAATAAAAAATAAAAAACTTTTATTTAAATAAGCTATGAATATATTTTGAGTTCCTCTTGGACTTTTTCTTGAGGGCTGTTAAAACATTAAACAATGGGTTTGGGTTGTTTTTGCAAAACCTGTGAGAAACATACTACAGCAGCATACTGATTCCCCACAGTCTATTTTAAGTACAAATTATGAAAGCACTATTGACCTATGAAGTAAAGAAGGAGTCTACCGTCTCTTGTATACACATCACATTATATTAAAAGAAACATTTCAAAGCCAAAGATTTTCTGCTTACAAGCTCCCTTGAGAAAAGGTATGCAAAAGTAAAATGAATATTACACAAAGTATTATTAAGACCACCAGAAGGCAAAATAAATGTTTTGAAAGTTTTCAAGTACACGACTGCAAATCCAAGTTCAGTACACTTCAAAAAATCCATAAAAAGATCCAAACTGTGTTTTAAGATTATTGCGTGGGGTGCTGGTGTTGCAATTTGCTGATTAAAAATATTACACAGGTAGTCCTCTCCTTACAATGGCAAGTGAGGCTGGAAACTCTTTTATCATTAACTGACACCGTCATAAACTACAATGTCATGGGACTGTATTGTGTAGCAGCAGCACTTTCAGTAGTTTTCTGGTAGCCATTGTTAGCAAGGACCATGCAAGTCATTAAGTGAGGACCTCATGTGATCACAATTTCCGACTTCCTGCCAGCTTCCCCATTGACTTTGCTTGCGGGAAGCCAGCCAAGGAACATTAAAAATTGTGATTAAGTGACCACAGCTTGCTACAATATTGTAATCACAAGCTAGAAGCCGAGCGTCCAAATCTCAATCCCATGACTAAGGGGACCTGTCCTAAGTCTCCCTCGTTCAGCACCATAGTAACTTTGAACAGTCGTTGAACAAAGGGTTGTAACCAGAGGACTACTACCTGTATCTACACTTCTAATGTCATCTTTCTTGACTGAAAGCATCAGGCAGCTGCCAGACAATTATTCATACCATGAATAACTTACGTCACTAGTGATGTTAACTAAGGACAGAAATTACATTGATTCCACTACAACCAGTCAGATGTTTTATAAGAAATGCTCCAGGCAGAAATTGTTGACTGTGGTTCATTCAACACTTACTTGTTCCTCAACATCTCGAAGAGGAGTCAATTTGGAAGGTGCGAAATTGCTGCTTTTGCCATACAACTCATCCCCTTCCACAGCTTCCTCTTTAATTGGCATGACGTCCTCAACTTCTTCAAGATCTTCATCTTCTGTGTTTTCATAGTCTTCATTGTACGTTCTGGGAGGAAGAGTACGTGTAAGCCTGTGGGAACTCTTCAAAAGAGTACAAAAAGGAATGCAGGTTAAAAACAATCACTTCAGCACAGATTAGGAATATATATGAATCCAATAGGGCTCATTCTGCAATGGTATGTGGGAATGAGCTTGGGAGGCGGGGCAAAGAGATGCTGCCTAAGGCAGTAGCCCCCAATCTTTTGGGCACCAGGGACCGGTTCTGTGGAGAGAGGTTTTTCCGTGGACCAGAGGGGACGTGGTTTTGTGTGCTGCCTGCATCTCGCAAATGGGCCTTTGCTTGTTTGCACGGACCAGTTTCTGGCATACCGCGGCCTGGTGCTAGTCCACGGACCGGGGGTTGGGGACCTCTGGCCTAAGGAACGGTCAGCTAAAAGAGAGCAGAGAGCAAAGCCTGCAACTGCATAACAAGTGGTACAAGAGACCCAGAAGGGACCCTCTCCATGTTCTTCAGATGTAAAAGCTGAAGAATTGTAGTTTCAGACTTGAAAATTCTATTAATGTAGCTTGACAATAAAATAGAGTTAGCTTATTTGATCACGTTTCCTGTCTGGTCTACCCAGTAAGGCTGACACACATTCATCACCATTCTAATAGCTCCTGCCAATGAGATTAAAGTAGAACTCTTCAATTTTCCCATTTTCTCTGGGAATTTCTTTCTATACATGCGTAGTAATTCACAGCGACAGAAAATGCCCGTTTCAAGTTCCATGCCTTTGCCCGCAATCTATGAGGTCTAGCATAATTTTTAGCATCGAAGCTCCTGCTTGGTATCTGTTACCTTTATATCTACTTCAGCTTCATCTTTAACAGCTCTTTCAGTGGTAGTGTCAACATCCCCAAAGATGAGAGTCCCATTCCGGCCTATTTTGACTTGTTTTTTGTAAGTATAGTAGAATTCTACACACTGAGCCACAGTCTTGGTTTTTATCTGCAATATTGTGGGATGGAGAAACAAAGGAAGATACAAGGAAAGGAATCAAAGAATTCCAAATGATCACAAGGCTTGATGCTAATAAAAAATTTTTTACTGATAGTATCTCAGGAAAAAAGGGGCACTGGCAGAAATAGAATCTAAACTTGACTATAAAAAAAACAACAACTTGAAATGAGACTAGAAAACTGGAAATCCAAAGTGTTACATCAAAATTTTTGAAAACAGAAACTGTTGGAAAATCAGACCACAGCAGAATATGGCAGCAGCTTAAGAATACAGTTAGTCTTCTACTTACAACAGTTCATTTAGTGACCATTAGAAGTTACATCATCACTCAAAAAAGTGACTTATGATCATTTTTCACACTTACAACCATAACAGCACATGGACATGTGACCAAAATTCAGATACTTGGCAACCGACTCATATTTATGACGATTGCCATGTCCTGTTGTCACATAATCTCCTTTTGCGACCTTCTGACAAGCAAAGTCAATGGGGAAGCCAAATTCACTTAACAATCGTATTATTAATTTAACAAGTGCAGTGATTCACTTAACAACTGTGGCAAGAAAGGTCATAAAATGGGGCAAAACTCACTTAACAAATGTCTCACTTAGTAACAGAAATTTTGGGCTCAATTGTGGTTGTAAGTCAAGGACTACCTATAGTACATTAAAAAGGAAATACAAGAAAAATGTTTTATGGTCTAAAACCCAGCATTATACACAAACTTCATCAAAATAAAACCAGAAAAGACCAGTTTGGATTGTTCCAAGATAAAACAGGTGACCATTCATTTGATTCCTCAATGGGATGCATGGACTGAGATCACAAACACCCATAGACTATACACTGTATTGTGATGGTTGAAAAATTTTCAGTTGATCGGTCCTGGGATAGTTTTGAATGTAACTTAAAACCATCACAGGACCAAGTGGAAGTTATTAGCCAATCCAGAAATACCTTCTTTCTTTTATACCTTAAATTTCAAATAATCTATTTTCTTAATAATAAACTATTATTCTATATTACTTCATATATATTCCTTTCTGAATTTCTCTGTTGCAATTGGGTATCTCGTGTATAAATTAGATGCTAATCTTATGACTCACCAGTCCTTGAGTAGGCTGGAATCCTATAGGAGAAAACCAGCCAACATGATTACAGGAATTGGAATAATAATCTACTCTATTAAGAGTATTACTGAGTTGTTTACCAATCAAACAGGTCAAATTTCAACACAAGCAATTATATTGCATACAAATTCACTGGGTAAATTCATGAGCTTCAAAGCCCCTGGCTGCTATCCAGACCCATTGTCCTGAAGGTTGGCATATGTGCAACAAATCTGAGACTAAATACTGTGGAAATTGATCTCTGGGTTTCAAAGGCCACTTGTCAGATGAAAACTGAGGAATCATGGAGTTGCTACATATGAAATAAGAGAGATTCAATTTTGTGCAAACTGCAGTGGGGGTTTTCCAGACTGTGGTGGCAGCTGAATGCTTTGCTGGATCAAGAGGGCTTTGATTATGAAAACTTAAATTCTAAATAAAGAAATCTGATGCAACCACTGAAGCAATGATTGTTGTTCATCTCTGTTTTGCAATGTATTAGGCAGATAATTTGAGGGCATCCGTGAAATGCTTCTGGTTGCACATAGATTTTACATATGGCTTTTCATAGTTTGGCTCAAAAAGCAAAAAAAAAGAACTATTTTTTTTTGGCTATGCTTAAGAGTTCCTTCACTCCTTCTTTCACATGAAGTAGCATATAAATAATCAAGATATTCTTCAACTAACTCTATCCTGCTGCTCCATTCTGAGGAACAAACAATGCTTAACTGTTTTAGAACAAGTCTGCTGGTTTGTTCACTCCTCTTGTGAAAGGACAAAGATTATGTCGGGGCTCCAATCACTGAAATTATCAGCACTTCAGCATCACTACCCCAAGTAGTATTTTAATACCTAATCTTTAAATTACCTTTATTCTGGAGTCCAGTATTTTAACACTGGACTCCAGAATAAAGGTAATATTAAAGATTAGGTCCAATGGCCATACCATTGGATTTCTATACACACAGCAGGAGGCTCCAGAGCAGGGGTCTCCAACCTTGGCAACTTTAAGACTTGTGGACTTCACTCCCAGAATTCCTCAGCCATTCTGGGAATTGAAGTCCACAAGTCTTAAAGTTGCCAAGGTTGGAGACCCCTGCTGCAGAGATTGGTCCCATCCTAAAATTGCACTGGAAGGTCTTCCAAGCAAGCTTTAAGCAGTGTCTCTTTTTCCTAGTGATTGGTCAAAGCCCTGCAAAATTAATCAGCCAGAGACATGTTTATATATCCTAGAGGTGCCGGTCAATTTTTTTGCCATGAGTTAGGGAATCTGAGAAAAGACTCACAAGTTTCTGGACAAGGAAGAAGTCTTTCTTATAGATAGCAATTCCCTTATTGAAGTGTTTCTTCTCAGCCACACTCCAGCTGTCTGACCCTGGAAAAAGAAAATGTGGAATGTAAATTCCATTCCATTACTTATTTTCCAACACAAGTTTTTTTCTTGTCAAGACAGATCTTACATGAACATTTCAGCTATCCTGCTTCAATTAATTTAAAGATATTATTCTTGGATTAAATCAGAAGCCTTGCCAGATGGGTTTTTTAAATTAAGCCTTTTCACTGGAATCTGATAATTAATTTTAAATGAAATTTAAAAAATTATATCCCTGAATACCCAAAATGCTGAAGTCTTACTCACAAATTGACAAAATATAGAAACATATAGAATATAGATTTTATACACCTAGTCCAAAACACTTTGATGGGTCGAGTTTTACAAATTAGGAAGTTAAAAAAATAATATCCCAGAAAGAAGTCATAGCAAACCACTTTGGCATACTGCTAGCAACAATGCCATGTTACATAGATTTGTCCAAATGGCGAGATCAATTCAAGGGAAACTTTAGTTTTGCTTGTCAACGTAAAAAAAAGGAGCCAAGAAAAAACATATTTGGAATGAAATGGAGGGATGTAAGTACTTCTCTTCACAATCATAACCTACTTTGAATCAAGTTTTGATTCAACTTTGAATCAAGACAAGTATCTGTTTAGGGCAATGGGTTCTTAGGTGATCTGGTTTTACCACTGAAGTTGTACTACACGGACAAAAGGCTCTGAAGTCATGTGGTTGGACAGCATCGTTCTACATTCTATAGGGTCACACATGCCGTTGAGCATTTTCCTGCACTGCCAAAAATTTAGTGACCTCAGATCAGTGCTAAGTAAAGAGTTCACAGGGACTGTGCACATCTCCCAACTATCTTCTTATGTAACATCAGAGCAGATTAGCCAGTGCTATCATGAGAGATGAGACAAGGAGGTTAGTATTTGGGGTAAATTCCAACACTGTATAATGGCATGCTCCTATATTTGTCACAATGCAAATCTGTGCCGATCATCATCTCTAATTCGTTGGCATTTAAATTAACTGTAGATAGTCACATGTCATGGGTTCTGCCCAGTATGTAATTCATATAAATAAATAATAAAATATTGCGCAGTAAGCAAAGCCAGAAGTTTTTCAAATATTATTTCTATGAACTAAGAGAGGTTTAGATTTGATTCTGTCAAATATTACAACCTGTGAACTGATACACACATAATGTACATTCAGGTTAGTTGTTCTAGGAGCAATCTACAGGAACTGCCCACAATACATTTTCTTCCCATGCTCTCCCTTCACCTGTCACAGAAAAAGTGAACACAGCCTTTGCTCTTATTTAAATGAATTAAGATTTTACAGAGATCAGAAGGATTGCTGACAAAGGATTTGCTTATCCTCAAAAGTTCTCAAAGACACCCTCAGGTTGCCAAATTTTCAGACTGTTGAACTAATTTCCGGTACTGCTAGTCCCTTTCCAGAAAGATCCTGGCTACAGATAAACCTGGAAATCCTTTATGTTATATCAGATAAAGTGAGAAGTATACATATCACAGGGTGACCTCAAAATTTATTTGCTTTTCAGAGAACTGTTCAAAACCACAAAATTTGTGTCCATTTTTTTCTTTAGCAGGGATAAAACCATCAATAGGAATGGGTTTTTTTCCCCGTGTGGTAAAACAGGCTGAGACTAAGGAAACAGCCAATGCCACTAAACCTAATATTCTAAATCTTGCTATCCTCTAGAAATGTTGGCCTACAAGTTCCAGAATTCTTAGTCATGTGACTACTAATTCTGGGAGTTGTAGTCCAATCTGGACCACAAAATGTTTTTCCAACTTTATTTCTAAAAGTAAACTGTGTTAAAGCCAGCCAGAACTTAAATTGGAGAATAGCAGTATCCTAAGATGAAGAAATTATCTCCTGCATGTAAAAATGTTCCTCCAATTTATCAGGGTGGTGATTCTAAAAGTTCCTTGTGCTTAAAATTGGGAAGGAGAAAAGGAACTACAGCTATTACTTATTGCAACATACCAGTGTAATGGTAATCTACCAGCGGGTGGCTTGGAGAATGCACCGATTTCTTCAGCAGCATTTTGGTCAAAGCAGCCTGAAGGGAAAACAAAACCAGTTTCAGCTCAAATAATAAAATCTGAACAAGGTCACTATTTGCTAAACATCTTTGATCATTGCTGCTTAATTGCTGTGTATATTTAGGGTTTAGGGCCCACCTGATTAGTAAGATTCAGAGTGAATACCGTTGGCTAATTTATCCTTGCAACTAGCCTTTGAAATAAGTTACCAGTAAGTGACACAGCCCCAGCCTGTTTAACAGGAACAAGGAATCACAGCACATTAAAGGCTAACAAACCCATCAGGGCTTTATTGGGCCAAAGGTCACGAAGCTGCTGCTTTACAAACTTGCATAAGCCACTGAAAGCCTTTGGGCCATGAATGGTTCTCATTCAAATTTTTATTCATAATCCTCCCAGATATAAACCATCAAGACATTTGGGCAATATATCATGGTTTATTGGGAGAGGAACAGACTAAGCCTCCTGGGCTTACCTGTTTCCCTTCCTCTCTTCTACTGCTATTGCAATCCATTGTAGATTTACAGATAGTCCTCAACTAAACCATGACTCATTCAGCAACCATTCAAAGTTACGACAGCACTGAAAAAAATGTCTTTTGATCAGTCATCACACTTATGACCATAGCAGCAACCCGATGATCACACAATCAAAATGTGAGTGCTTGGCAACCGGCTTATATTTACAATGGTTGTAGCATCCTACAGTCAGTCATGTGATTACAATTTGCGATCTTCCCAGTCATCTTCTGATAAGCAAAATCAACGGAGGAAGCCAGATTCAATCAACAACTACGTATGTGAGTCACTTAACAACTGAAGGGATTCGTTTAACAACTGTGGCAAAAAAGGTAGCAAAATTGGGTACGACTCACTTAACGATCATCTTGTTAGCAATAGAAATTCTGGTCTCAAGTCAAGGACCACCCGTACTAAATTTAACATTATGCTTTTTTGAAACAACTAGGTTTAAATCATGTTTTTTAAAAATCTATTAATCCAGCAAGAACGAAAATTACCCACAATAAAACTGCTCTAGCTGGTTAGAATAATGGGCTCAATTGTGGTTAAACTCAAGAACTGAATGATTTTACAGGTAGTCTTTGGGTTACAATGGAACCAGAACTGCCATTGCTAGTCAAAAAGCGCAACATCACAACAATTCATTGCTTAGTGACAGCAGTTCTGGTGGCCCCGGTTGCTCATGTTCCATGAAGATCATACAGTCATTATGTGAGGATTTCATGTGACCACCACTTCCAATTTCCTTGATTTTGCATGTGAGAAGCTGTCAGATCACGTGATGTTATAATCACAATGTTATAATTGTGAACCAGACATCGAGCAGCTCAGTTGCAATCAAACGACCATGGGGGTGTTGCGACAACTGCAACTCCGAGGATTTGTGCCCCTCATTCAGCACCATTACAAGTCTGAACAGCTGCTGAATAAATGGTCATTACCACCTGTAATCTCCTTGGTAATTTGGGGGCTGAAGTAAGGATTGCTAAATATAATGATGTCCCAAGAAAACTATGCCTTACAGTGTCATCCAAATGCATTCCTATAATAAGTCTTATGTACAGGATTTCATTTACTCCCTTTTGTTCCTCTTGAGGTTTAATCCTGTATATCTATAAAAAAGAATTAAATATCTATTCCTAAACTATGTACCTCATTTGATAATGATGACTGCTAACTTGTGCCTAACAATAACAATAAAAAAAAGAAAACGAAGAACTCTAAAAAGGACTTAAATCATCATTCTTTGCAAAGCCAGTTAACGCCCATGTTTAATCATGCCCAAGTAAACAGTATTTCACAGCAAGAACATAAATAAATGCCAAAATTATTCTAGGCCTTCCAGGAAATCAACAGTGTCAAGCAAAATGTAGCCACAGATTTCCAACATCTGTTTTTCTCTCCGAGAATATTATCAAAAGCTACATATGCTGTCAGGCCTGAAAGCATCTTTTACCTTTTTGTATTCAGGCCTGCCACATTTTCTGCTGTGGGAAAATGGGAGAAGGAATTGTATGGAGTAGGTGATATATAGTAGTCTAAATAACATTCTTTCCAGAAAGTCAAGGTCGCTGTGCCCAGTGACGGGGAGGCATCTTCAGTTTTGGATGGTGCCTGATTGGATCGTGTGATGGACATGTGGGTGTTGGGCAGGGTCTTGAACTTTCGTTTGGGTGGAGAAAACCCGGAACCTCTCAGATTCGGGTTTTCACAGATGTGCCAATATGACATCTCTAATAAATTGTAGCTTTGAGGAAATCCAAGCCTCAGAGTTTCTTTTCGTTGGGGGTGTTACTTGGAACCCTGACATATGCTACCTTAATTATTTCTAGTTAAACAGTTGTATTACATAGACGGAATTTATAATTTAGTTTCTCCAAGATGACACCAATCCCATGCCAGTATTAGACAGTCAGACCTTAGAAGCTAACAGATAACCTGAATTTTGTCTATGCTGACCAACTGCAGCTCCTCAGAGTTTCAGATGAAAGGCTTTCCTGTCCTATAATGGAGGTAGTAGTAGTGGACGGGAGACATTCTAGACGTAAGGATCTGCTCTAGCAAGAGATGGGTAAGACAGCTAAGCCATAATGTCATGTATCCAGTTCTGCTTATATTATGAATCCAGTCACTGCAGTTAGTAAAACATAGTTTATGGCTTCACATGTTAAATAAACCCAACCAATTATCATTTATTTTTTTTAAAAAGTGTCAAAGTGTAGCATTGGAAATATCCCCTGAAATATTAACTTAAAACAACTTTCCCCAACCTGTGCTGGCTAGGAATACTAGAGTAGGTGCCAGGTTGGGAAGGCTGACCTACCAATAGCAAATGTTTATAGAGCTGAAGTCTTCAAATTGAAGAAGCTTCTTGGATGAGAAGCGAAACATCTTCAAGGAAAAACAAAGTCCAGTTGCCTTTTGAAAAAGCACCTTTGGGACTACCAATAGCAAGTTTATGATGGGCTATAGGCAAATGCATCATGAGCAACGGAAGGAAAATGGAAGAGGCTATCAAGAAGAGCTGCCAACAGCTCTTGATTTGACCCAGGTACAGGTAAAAGTTAGAATGCATTATCATGAATGTATTAACAACAGAGTAGTAAAACCGCTTATGAAAGTTTGCAAAGCCATTAGCTGGATTATATAATACTGTTAAGTCCTTGCTAGACATCAGAATTTTATATTTATCAGCAAACTTTCCAGTCCAATCAGAGGTTGCTGGAGTCTTACCACAATTTCTCCTTTTGCTTCATGTAAGCAGTGAAATGCCAGCTCTTGATTGGTACCACCTCCAGGAAATATGCTTGAACATGCAGCTGTTATCAGGTTGTCCACTGTTATATTTAAAAGAAAGTTCCACAGTGTTATGAAATAGATAGATGAAATAAACAACATCCATTTAAGAAAAAACCCAGCAAATATATGTACAATTTGGCTGATGCACACAGACAAGCTTCCCATCATTTTGTGATTAATGGTTCCCCCCAACCCTTAACTGGGAACCTACTGTCTTCACAGTGTGGTTGCATCCTAGTTTCTATATCACTTCTGACCACTGGCCACGCTGGCTTGGGTTGATGGATACCAACGTTCCATAGAGGACCAAAATGGTTAATTTCCACCTTCATGTTTCCCAGTAACAGGGATCAATCTTGATGTCCTGCTTTTTACTATGATATTGTCATATCCATCCCATTCCATTCAGGGGCAGAAGAATACTTCCATTTTATGAGAAAAGTATGCCTGCAGGTCATTTTCATCCCTTACTGGATAAGCAGTGGAAATAAAGAAGAAAATATCCAATTAGCTTCGATTTTGCTTTAGAATGTTGGGATCCAGGAGATAAGTACTACTTCTAAGATTTGCGAAGATGTGCGACAGATATGGGACAGCCAAAGAGAAGAGGGTGCAAAAATACAAAGCATGGCATTTTTTGAGGAAGCCCCTCTTTAAGCAAGCCAATCACATTACGTTAAATTTAGTACTAATGTCATCTTTATGACCCAATAGCTTTTCCGTGGTTTAACTTAGCTTATATTTTACTTGTCTACTAGCATTTTGGGCCAGCATCTGACACCGCATTATTTTTTTCACATTTAACGTTCTGCCCGAGTCTGTCTAATTTTACCAAAGCTTTTTAAAGAGAGGATAAAAACAAACACAAATATAACATAAGGAAAAAAAAGAGAAAGAGAAAGCAAAGAGAAAGCAAAAAGTGCAAGAAAAGAAAAAAAGTTAAATAGAAAAAGTGGCTTCCAATATTCTTCACAGCAGGTATATTTTAACCTCTCTGTAAAGTTACATTATAATATTCTTTATTTCTAAAATCCATACCATCTAATCATCAAAACCATAATCACAAGTTCACAATTTTTATACAAAAATCGTCTAGAATCTTCTCTGTACTTTCAACATTGGAGCAGATTTTGAGGAGGGAGGTGAACTGCAGGAAGAGAAGCTGTCAGTGGAAGACCTCATTTTTTTTATTAAAAATATCTGGTCAGATTGATGACTTTGTGTGCTTCTGATAAATTTAAATGTTTTTTTTAAAATGTGGGACAAAATGACAAAGAATAATAATTTTCAATTATTACAATTACTCTCAAGTTTCCCACTTTCACAATGATCTTCCATTTAGAGTTCCTTGCTCTGGTGCAAGCTTTACTGAATACAGGTAGTCCTCAACTTGCAACAGTTTATTTAGTGACCGTTCAAAATTACATCATCACTGAAAAAAAGGGACTTATGACCATTTTTCACACTTACAACCGTTGTAGGATCCCCATGGTCATTCAGATGCTTGACCACTGACTCACATTTATGACGGTTGTAGTGTCCAGGAGTCATGGAATTGCCTTTTGCAACCTTCTGACAAGCAAAATCAATGGGGAAACCAGATTCACTTAACAACCATGTTATTAATTTAACAACGGCAGTGATTCACTTAACAAATATGGCAAGAAAAGTCGTAAAATGGGGCAAACCTCACTTAACAAAATTTCTCACTTAACAACACAAATTTTGGGCTCAGATATACATTTTTTTTACCATTCTCCTGGATTGCTGGATTATTTTCCAGTTCCTCCCATGGCTGCCACACCAACTGCTCCTTGGCCACATCGGAGGCTGCCAGAGATCGATCTCGAAGCAGTGGGATTTCTGCTTGAAACCGAGACCCCACATTGATCCGCCTTGAACAATAAATGAAGATTAACAAAGTGATACACCAAAGCACAGCCTGCTTAACTGGAACAAAGGAGAGTTTCACGGGTGACCGTGATGTGAAATAGATATAATAATCTGTTCCCAGATCTACTTCAACCATTTCAACTGCCTCAAAATAAAAGATTCTTCTTTTATACTCTTAGCAAGCCAACATATGCTAATTAGGAGAAATGGTTTAAAAATAGGGGGAAAAATTCAGAAGCTTTCAATAAAGAAAACAGCTGTAATCTGTTTACTTACATATAAGAAGACCCAAATACGGCTAATTTCTTCACATATGCTTTTATCATTCTATACAAATCATCTGCTATGTGATAATTGCTAAATATGTTATTAAAATGCTAAGTGATAATTATGGAAAAATCAAGGGACCAGTCCAAGACAGGACTGCTTATTAAATCTTCATATCAGACTTAACTTCAACTCTATTGCCTGAAGCTTAAATCATTGCTAAACTGTTTCATTTATTTAGGGTTAGCCTAAGATACAATAGTGAAGGAAGAACCATTTTTGGCCTAAGGATCAGATTGCCCTAGGTAGGAAGGTAGAGTCTGGGAAGCAGTACCAGGAAGAGTCATTCTTGCCATACAATCCTGGCCCCCCTCATGCACACACATAGACACAAATTTACATTATGAGTAGGGAGTAGGTGATTCTCCAGCTGATATACTGGAACTTTCAGCATCCTCAACATGGGCCACATTGCCTGAAACTATTGAAAGTTGCAATTAAGCAGCATCTTGAGGCCTCCACATCTCTTACCTCAGTTCATACCCTTCCTTCCCACTTCACTCTTCAACTGAGCTGGGAAGACTAACTGAATAGAAGAACATCTTCCTTCCTTCCTGGGCTAGCAGAAGCTAAAGTTCTCAGGAATTAAGTTAGGGAAAAGACTTCTCATATGACCAAGAAGACAACTCTGTCACTGAATAATGGTGCTCTATACTTTTTCAATTGAATACTTACGGTTCAATGCTGACAGGAGTGCACTCTCCCATTACTGAGAGGACAGGAGGGGTGGCTTCGGTACTGTCTACAAAAAAAATCATTTAATTAAATATATAATCCAATCTATCTAAAAGACTGATGATGACGACGTACTAAGTTATATATAAAACTGTCATCTCAATACATAAGACAAGATAGCAACTTAAAGACATTATTTATTGAGGTCAAGTTTTGATTATAGGCTGCACATAATTACCATGGTATAAACAAATCTTCTCCAACCTGGCACCCTCCAGATTCATTGGCAATGCCCAGAATTCCCAGCCAATCGTCCTGGGAATTGTAATGTAACTGGAGAATGTCATTATGAGACCCTAGCTAAGCAGAATCCAAGATACGTCAGCCTGAACAAATTTCCCAATTTATGATTATTATCTACAACTGTCAGCTGTTATCCATTCCTGGAAATCCTCCCATCCCAACCCACCAAGAACGTTGGCCAGAAACTTACTAGATCTGAGTAGGGTCCTGTGCGCAGCTTTTGGAGTCATTGGAGGTGGAACTGCACTGCCAGTAGCAGAAAGGAAAGCATGGAAATATAGTCCTGAGCCCTCTCGTACTGGGCTGAGAATGGGCGGGGGAGTATAAGGAGGTAGCTCAAAGTTCCTATCAGAAGGGTGATCAGCTAGACGGACAGGTGAACGCAAGTGGCTCTGGTACGGCGTGATATTGGAATAGACTGGTGGAGCAATGAAGGTGCCAGCTTTGGGGGGTATGAAAAGAGGCTCTGGTCTTGGTCGTTGCTTTGGCTTCCGTGCAAAACCATCCACTTCTTTTGGAGCGGCGCCTTCGTGCTATGTAAACATATATAAAAAGAAATACGCTTCGTCTCTCATAAAGGAAAATATTTTATGGTCTCAAAAACTTCCCTGCATCTCTGAAACAATGAACTGTCCTCATGTTCCTCTGTTCCCAGGAATCTCAATTCATTAGGGACCTCAAAGGGAAAGGGAGACAATTTTCTCTTTCCTCTGCCCTGCTTAATAAAGGTGGGATCAAAATAAAACAAATAAAAATAAAATAATAAAAATAAGCCAT
Source organism: Thermophis baileyi (assembly GCA_003457575.1). NCBI lineage: Eukaryota > Metazoa > Chordata > Lepidosauria > Squamata > Dipsadidae > Thermophis > Thermophis baileyi. Next base: position 3,481,731 of record QLTV01003461.1, on the reverse strand, counting down.
TATTGGGCATGGACTGTGAGGACTGTGTATGAAAGACTGTATGTTCAGGGACAGGGAGATGTAAACCAAGCAGCCAAAATATACTGGCATTTTGTTTGTTGTTTCTATCAGAACTGGGGGGATGATGGCTCAGCGGTTAAAGACGCTGGGCTTGTCGGCTGGAAAGCTGACAGCTTGGGTTTGAGACCCGAGCGCTGTGTAATAGGGTAAGCTTCCGTTCTTGCCCCAGCTCCTGCCCACTTAAGCAGTCCAAAAGCATGCAAATGCAAGTAGATAAATAGGTACCACTTTGGTGGGAAGGTAACAGCATTCTGTGTGCCTCGGCTTATAATCATGCTGGCCACATGACCACGGAAGCGTATTTGGACAACCCTGGCTGCCTTGGCTAAGAATCAGAGAGGAACACTGCCCCCTAGAGTCAGACATAACTGGACAGGGGAAACCTTTACCTAATCCACATATTATTTCAATGCAAACTATGCAATACATACAGCTTTGGTCCTCAAAGAGAACACCCCTTAGTCCTTTCTTGTTTCCCTTTTTCCCCCTCGAGGAAAGAACTGGCGGAACAAATCGGTCACTAAGTCAACCCATCTTTGAATATTAAATACTGCACAGCAATAAAAATCTATTGCAATTTCTGAACCAGGTCAAAATAATTGTCTACAGCCTGAGACCCTCCAAGTAAGTTGCCTCAACCAATAGCTAGTAGGCTCCATGTTCATGGAAATATAGAGCTAGAAAGAAGAATTTAGGCCAGTGAGCCCAACCTCTTGAGTCCCACATGAAACCAAAGCAAACTGTCTATGACAGCCAGATGTTCAGTTGCTATCTGTTCACATTCAGTGAACAGCCTCCTTAGTCAATGGCTCCACTGTTAAAGCACTCATCCTGTTTCCTAAGACTAAGAGAGAATTGCCTTGGGAAGGCTGACTGTTGACATAAAGGGAAATGTATGCAGGAAGATTAACATCTCTAGCTCCCAAATCTACCTGAGCTGATGAGTCCATATTCAAATTACGATTGGACCTCCTCCGGGTGACAATCACAGAAGGCTTGCTGTCTGCAATCCCATGATCATTTACCAGGAACCGCTGCTGCTTCCCATCCTCGCCCTTTTCCCTGGTGATATCTTGAGCATCCAGCTTCTTCACTGGTACAGACACAGGAATAATGAGAGGCACATGGCTGTTATCCTCCCGGACTCTCTTTGGGGCTGGGGAAGAGCTGGCAAATTCTACAACACTCCTTGGTGCAGCAGCTGTTGCCTCACTCTTGTTTTTTTCTTCTGACATTTCAGGTTCCTGAAATTAAAAAAAAAGCATGTGCACATTAAGGTATTTGGTCTTTGAAAATAACACATTGAAAAGTGATATTGTTTCCTTCCAGTGAGTGAGGGAAGTAAATCGGCCTTCCTTTCAATAGATAACATCTCACACTGTACCAAGCCATGGTTTGTTTTAAGCACGATTTGCTGAAAGAACAATTGTTCTTCACTTATAGTTAAATAATAAACCAAAACAAATCACATCTTGTCAATGCAGACAAGAGTTAGAGATGGGGACACTGGCCTTCAAACAACAGAACTAAGTGAAAAAGAAATTACTGTTCAGAAACATACAGAGTTGAACATTGCAAAGATAAAAAGTTGAATACAACCATTCATAATATAAAATACACACACTCAATCCTTCAATCCTTTTCTTTCAGCCCAAGGGGTCTTACCACTTATACTATTTCTTGTTTGTATACCATGGCTTGATAACTTTTTTTAAACAGCTTATAAAATCACAAACAAACCATACTAAAATATCAAACTGCAGAAGAACCAAACCAATTTCCAATTAATTCATATTTTGTTTTGTTTTGCACTTCTGTAATAGAATCCTGTAAATAATTAAGGGCCATTCTCTTAAAGTTCATTGGTGAGAGACAGCTTTTTCATGAAGAGGGGAAACCTGGGTGGACTTTCCAAAATGATCTACATTCCTATTTTCACCTTGTGGAATATTTTTCATCGGGCTGCTGGCAGTAGATGGCACTCTGGAAGGCATAAAAGCTTGGGTGTGCATTTAGACTCTCCTTCCCTAGATGTTCTCCAGATATCTTTATCAGACCCGTTGAGTATTCTGGGGATATTCTTTTAGATTGTATCATTTTAGTGAAGAGTGGCACAGGCAAATGTCAGTAGTACATAATGGGTAATATCTGGTGCTTTTCATATGAAGATTAATGCAGAAAGCTTGGGTCATCCTGATGTTGGGATGTAATGTGTGTAATGAAACACATCCCAACATCAGGATGACCCAAGCTTTGATCTGGCTCTAACTACATTATGAATAACTTTCAATGCAGCTTCCAAAATTTTGCACCCTTCCACCCAACATGCCTAAAATAAAATGCTTTCTTCTTCAGCATCTAGTTTGAAATTATCTTAAAGCTGGGCTTAATTTGTCAAGCAAAGTAATCCATTTTACAAGTATGCACCCAAGCAACTGCAAGCCTCAAGTTTACGCAGCACTTTATCCTTTTATTTGCCCAACAAAAGGAGATGGCCAGAAACTTTCAACAACATTTGTTGAGTGAGTCTGGCCAATGCTGGTGTGCAGGAGAGCTATTACTCTGAAATTACTCTTCTAGGAAAGAATAATTTCACCATGGAAACAAAAATCATATCGTTTTATGCATAACTGGGTGTACGTGTAGAAACGTTTGGAACACTATATTGGAATTATTTATATGCAATGCAATGCAATGCAATGCAATGCAATGCAATGCAGACCAAAGAGTAGGATATACTATTATGTAATGTACCAGTGTTACACATAATGGAATACCCAGGTATTCCTCTTATTGCATCCAAACATCAAATGAAATCTTCTACACTTGTCTATGACATCCTTTTCAATTTGCTGTATTGCAGTATTTCTGAAATAAGACTCTCATAATTTCCTACTAGCATGGCCAAGATTTTTTGGGAATGACTAGTACAGTATAAGCAATCAACCCCAAAAGGAGCATCACAGACAAGTTATATATTATACACAGCCTGAGTTGTGTGCTTTATTCTTTGTTTATTAGGCATATATCATCCTATGTGCTTGGAGATCAGATATGGCAGCTATCTGAAAGTTTGTGTTCTATTAAAGAAAATGCATAAAAAATCTTTGAGCAGTAGGCAAGAGAAATTCAATTATCATGGTTCCAAAGACCTGCTGTTTAAACCAAAGAAATGAAACCATTCAAGTTACTAATGTATTTTTAAAGAAAAGGGGTCTTACTTCTGAAATCAATGGAATATTGGCATGTGGTACTCTGTTTTGGCAGTTCGCTATCCATAGCAAAACTATTTAAACTTTAAAAAATGAGTGCGCAAAAAAGGAGATTTAGAAGCCTTTCAAATTTCAACTAAAATGAAAAATATGTTAGCTCGTATTCCTGAGAAATCTCAACTAAACATTTTCTCCAAACTGTTTGGGGCTTGTTCCCCAATTTTAATTTTAAGAAGTTTTTTTTTAGGCAAATGAACAAATTAAAAATGATAAGATATGGGAGCAAGGCAGACACTAGAAAAAGCAAAGAAAAAGTCAGAAAGAAAATAACTGTTTTTAAAAAGAAAGTTTTGTGACCACCTCAATATGGCAAAAGATTTGTGTAAAGTTTCAATGTTTCATCAAGCAATTTGTTTAAAATACACAAAAAGAAATGAGATAGGAATAGGGAATGCAATTAGTACTCTGGCTACAACTAAACAGAGAGCCCAAGATTTCAAAGTATAAAAGAGATTTTTTGGGGGAGGGGGCTTTGAGTAAGCCTGGACTAGTCCCTGCAGTTTTCTTGGCAAGATTTTTCAGAAATAGTTTGCCACTGCCTAGTTCCTAGGACGGAGGAACAGTGACTGGCCCAAGCTCATCTATTTGGCTTTGTGCCTAAGGTGGAATTAGAACTTACTGTCCACTGTTTCTAGCCTGGTACTTAACCACTATGCCAAACTGGCTCTCATAGGGGAGAATATAAATAGGTGTTATATGTTTTTATTATCATAAAACTTTAAGACCACAAGGTTGGGAGATTGTCGATTGTATAATGGCAACTTACTTCTACATTTTATTAATGGAAGTTGCAACTGGAGGACTAGTTAGAAATTTGGAGAACATGCAACTGCCTAATTTTCCATTATTCCTACTGTTAAGAAAACTTATTTACATGCTAATATTTATACACAGGGGCATATTCTATTTATTTCTATTTCTATTCTATTCTATTTCTATTTTCATCAATCAATCAATCTACCCATCCATCCATCTATCAAAAAACCTTTCTTCAATTAATATATGAGTTTATATGCACTTCCTAAGATTTTTTTTCTCTCCCCTCTTTCTTCGCTTTCTGGATATCAAACAAATAGAAAAAGTCAATAGTTATTCTTTTTTTAAAAAAATACACTGTGCACTGGTTAATTCAGTGCACTGGTTAAATCAAATATTTTTCTATTTTTAGATGAAAAACACAAATATTTTACCCTATGGCAAAGAGAAAATGCAATAACGAAGCCACCTACAACAAGGCCGTATCTGGAAATAAAGTTATTTCCAGATATGGCACTATTGTAGGTAGCTGTGTAGATAGGTATTGTACTATTGTAGGTGCTATTGTAGGTAGGTATTGTACTATATTTAAAAAAAAGAGTTAAAGTTCAAAAGATACAGGGGCAAAAGTGATGCTAGACTTCGGCAGAATCAATGCAGGTTTAGAGAGGGGTGAGAAGAAAGACTTTAACTTGTTCTTATATGCTATTTAGGCACTAGAACTTATGTGATTTGTCTAACCATCACATCAATCTGTTATTTGAAGGGAATTGCAGGATTTTGGAGAGAGTTATTTTTGCAGGAGTTATTCAAAAGGAATTTGGAGGACAGAGAAAGAGGCCTTAATTATAGGAAAGTAGATTCTATCTGAGTATTAAAAGTCCTTATGATAAAAAAGTTCAGTGGTGGAACCAATGATCTGTAGAAGTGTCTTGCTTTCTATTGTTGGCCAACTTATTGTTGGGAATAAGCAGGCAACTGGACTTCTTGGCTTAAGTGGCCCTTTCTTACTTAATGATTCTGGGCCTCCAAGTCCCTTATTCATCTGTGGACTAATATGCAAAGATTCTTAGCATGGCGGAAATTATGGAGCACTGGTTATTCAAGCTGAAGTCAATTTGCTGCCATCTGACTGATAAGTGCTCAGTTTAAATCCATTAGCTGGATTGTAGGTTTTCATTTCTACTTTCCAAATGTGCTTTCCTTCCATTTATAAATATAAATGGTGTAACTGGTTTGAGAAAGAGAACAGAAAGATGCTTCTCTCAGGCAGCAATTCTTGATTTGATTGTCCATTTCTATTCCACAGAAAGGGATAGTGTTTTTCAAACTTGGCACCTTTAAGATGTGTGGCCTTCAACTCCCAGAATTCTGAGAGTTGAAAAATCCACACATCTTAATGATGCCAAGTATGAAAACCACTGGGATACACCAACTATCCTTGTCGATTTGAGTACATGCATGTATTTTCTCTTCTCCTTCAATTGCCAGAAATATGGTATGTCAGGAAAACAAAAAACAAACCTCTGAAAATGGGATAAAAGTTTGTGAAGACACATCTCTGAAGAAAACAAATAAAGTGGCTGCCAGCTACTTCCAACACTTTAGGAAATGAAGAAGAGTAACAGTCACAGAACAAGTCAAGAGATATCACTTACCCTGATATTCTGAAGAGAAGCCAACTCGACAGCTTTCTGAGCCAGAGTTAAGAGGTTGGCCTCTTGAGAAATACGCCGTCTCCTCCTGGTACTCTGGATGACTCCTCCTCTAACTGCACCAAAGTCGTTTGTTCTTGGACCAACGCCGTCAGCGGCAGCCACCTGTTTTCCTGCTTCTTGGGCATTCTCATACATGCCCATCATCTGCATGTCAGGCTGGCTCGGTTGACTCCCCGATGGCATATCCCCACGGTCTAGTTCTGCCCTACTTAGTTGCGAATAACTTTCTTTGTGACTGAACATTTCAGACTGAGGTTGGAACTGGACTTCCGGGTGTTGTTGCTGTGATGGCCAGGGGTGGGTTGGCACAATGTTCCCAGGGTAGTCCTCAACTGCCTTGGAGACCAGTGTTCCTTCTCCAGAAGGTACTGGTGGGACACCTTCCTTGGAGAGCCTGCGCGATCTCCTTGGGAGATTGATTTGTGCCTGTGGTAGAACCGCTTGGGGGTTCTGCTCTGTCAGAGCCTTCAGCAATTCCTGATTCCTCTCAGAAACTGGGTGGAACTGATGGGAAACCATATGATGCTGAACAGGCTGAGTGGGTGCTCCCAGATGTGGCTGTGGCACAGAAGCCGATGGCTGAAGGCCAAAAGTCTGCACTCCTGCCTGTTGTTGTTGGTGATGGTGATGGTGCTGCTGCTGTTGGGAATAATAGTTTTCAAACAGCTGCAACTGTGGAAGAGCTTGCTGTTTCTGCTGGGCAGTAAAAGCTGGGCTGGAAGATGTGGGAGCCTGTTGAAGAACATGCAATAACTCGGGAAGACCCTGCTTCTGGCCCTGCTGACCAAAAGCCAGCTGAAAAGGTTGCAAAGAGAGGCTTTGATTTTGTTGCTGTTGTTGCTGCTGCTGCTGCTGCTGCTGCATTTGCTGAAAAGAGGTCATCTGGGCTTGCTGCCTGGCCAATGCTTGCTGTTCCAACTGGGCCTTTTGGGATAGCATCTGTTGGACAGCATCTCCATACAAATCCAGCTGTGATACCACTCCCCCTTTCTCCCTGTTTCTTTTCAGGGCATCTGGGTGGCCATAGTAATCTGTGATGCTGGCATTAGGATGTCCTCCTTTCTGGCTGCCACCATAAACTATGCCATGGTTCCACCCTCCGGGCTGAGGCTGCCAATTTGCCTCACTTCGCTCAGGCAGCCGGTTTCCCATTAGGGAACTCTGCCACTTGACAGCAGCCAGTTGCTGGGGTGTCAACCTCACCTCCCCCCTGTCCTGATACATTGAATTCAGCAATGCAGCATTGCTGGGAACGCTGCTGAAAACCCCAGCCTTGGTCAGCTCCATGGACTGGGTGGGAGGCACATTCCCTCCGTGGCCGTAATACTGTCCTTCTTTTAGCTGCTGCTGCTGCTGCTGCTGCTGTTGCTGGTGAGCTTCTTTCAGGAGAGCATCTTGCTCACTAAAAAATGCAACCCGCTTTCCAGCTCTTTTGTTTGAAGACTTTGGCTGAGCCTGAAGACTCATGATTCGGCGCCTCTTAAAGTCAGATCAGCAACCAACCCATCGCAAACGCAAGAGCAGAATGGGAGGTAGAAGGTATGAAGCCAACAGAAGGCTCTCCTCCTGCATCAGCTAATCCATGCGGAGTTGGAAGGGGTGGTGGGTCCCAATTTGCAGTTTAAAAGGATGCCAAGGTCCAACGGTTTCACTCCCTGAAACAGAAATAAGCACTGTTAATAGCCACAATAGCAAGAGAGATCTGATATATTCAGCTTTCTTAACTTAGGCAACTGCTTTAAGAGTAAGATACAGATAGTCCTTGACTTACAACAGTTCGTTTAGTGACCATTCAAAGTTACAACGGCACTGAAAAAAGTGACTTACGACCATTTTTCACACTCACGGCTGTTGCCGCATCCCCATGGTCACGTAATCAAAATTCAGATGCTTGGTGACAACTGACGCATGTTTATGACGGTTGCAACGGTCCGGGATCATGTGATCCCCTTTTGCAACTTTCTGACAAAGCAAAGCCAATGGGGAAGCCAGATTCACTTAGCAACCATGTTACTAACTTAACAAACTGCAATGATTCACTTAACAACTGTGGCAAGAAAAGTCATAAAATGGGGCAAAACTCACTTACCAAATAGCAATAGCACTTAGACTTATATACCGCTTTACAGTGCTTTACAGCACTCTCTAAGCGGTTCACAGAGTCAGCATATTGCCCCCAACAATCTGGGTCCTCATTTTACCCACCTCAGAAGGATGGAAGGCTGAGTCAACCTTGAGCCTGGTGGGATTTGAACCGCTGAACTGCTGAACAGTCAGCTGAAGTAGCCTGCAGTACTGCACTCTAACCACTGCGCCACCTCGGCTCTCAATGTCTCACTTAGCAACATAAATTTTAGGCGCAATTATGGTCATAAGTCAAGGACTATCTGTATATCCAAAATCCTTACATTTTCTGGATCCCTGTATTTAAAGCAGACCAAAATACAGGTAGTCCTGGTTTAGCAACTCAACTTGGTCATTAAGTATAGATGTCCCTAAGTAAAATCGTGACTGTCTTTAAGGTTTTACTTCAGATTTCCTTTGCTTTACAAACCTGCAGATGCCATATATGCCAGGACTAGTTGAAGCATTACTTTTTCATCATTGTAACTGCAAACAGTCACTGTAACAAGGCAGTTGCTAAATGAGGACCACCTGTACTGCCTTCAAGGAGGTTAAAAATGGATTTGTTTACTACACTAAGGCATAAGCTGTTTTAAATCATGGCTTCTTAAAGTTTAGAGCACTTGAACAGCATTCGACCGTGGCCTGTTTTATATATATAATGCTAAACCCAAAGCACTAACGCAAGGCAGGCAAACCACAAGCTTCATGCAATTCCCAGATTCATTTCTACAACTTTAGAATCCTTAGGATTGCACAGTTCAGTGACAAATCACAGATAACGGATAGTATTTTTCCCTAGATCTTTTTTTAGCAGAAAAGCAACAAAATTAGGCATCTTAAATCCATAGACAGACTTAGCATATGGAAGCAAACAACCCATAGTCAAATTCAATCACTTAAAGGTTTGTTTGTTTGTTTATGAACAGGCTGTTTATTTGTACAGCATCTGATTCCCGGTGCCTCTGGGGCAGTTCACAAGGTAAAAATAACAATGCATAATAAAAAATAATAATGAAAACAGAGGAGAAAAGGTGGCAAAACTGGGCAACAATGAAAAATGTATGCATACTACACAGAGGAAGCTTCACTACCCTAGTCAAGTCTTCAAGGCCCTTTGAAATCCCAGCAGGGTAGGAGCTATCCAGATGTCAGAGAGAACTTCATTCTAGAGAGCAGGCACTGGGAGGAACAGAAAAAAGCATGCTTCCAGAGTCCAGATAGATAACACTGTTTAATCAAAGGAACCTGGAATGTACCAACCATTAAACTGAATCAGTTGGGTAGATTCAATGGGGGATAGACATATACAGTAATGTAGTATACTAATACACTATTCCAAGTTTCCTCTTACAAAGCCCTAGCTGATTACAGTATTAGTTCTACACACCCAAATATTAAGATTCTTCATAACTTTTTAATCTGTTGCATGATCCACAATGCTAAAAGACAAATTAGATGATACATTTTGAGCTGCTCCTGAAAGAAGGCTAAGTATTCATTAGGCAGATTCACAATGTCGTGTATTATAAACTAGGAAAACCAGTGTGAAAAGAGAGTAGCTGAGATCCTGCTTTCTGGAACTTCTGTTCCGAGGATGGATCAATACAATAGAGCAGGCCTGTCAAATGGCGGCCCGTGGGCCGGATGCAGCCCACGCAGGCCACGCCCACCCCAGCTCTGCAAGGACAAAAAACATCCGGATACTGCCCGCGATGTGATCAGGTTTGACACCCCTTCAATAAAGGTTTCTAGCTGTACATATTCTCTAGTCTCTTTCCAGTGTAAGCAGTTTCCATTTTCTCAGAGGCATAATACTTTTCAAGTTTAGAGATTACCAAGATTACCAAGCAAGAGTAATACAACTATCAATGAAGCCCCGGTCCAGACATCTTCAAAGAGGGGCCCCATGTGTAAAAAGCAGTAAAGATCAACACTGGATAAGTTGATCTTCAACTCAACTATTGAGCTGAAGGCATAAGGGGAAGTCCACTTAATTTTTCCCAACTTCATAATGTAAAGAGTGCCAATGGGTTCTTTCCTCCTTCTAAATTGTTGCCACTCCCAGATAATCACCAACACTTAGCTAAATGTAGCACACATATATTAAGGTTAATTAAACGTAATACCAACCATAATAAGAATGACTTGATAAGACAACTTGGATCTGGCCTCTTTTCAAGGTGCACAAGACCACACAAGGAAACTGATTGTAATGCAACTGTCTCTCAGCTTCTATACAAACTAAGGCTGTCTACAAGCTTTCCCTTTACAAAGGCAAATAACCACAACAAAAGAAAGAATGGATGAATTGTGTGAAGAGAAACAGAAGGAATTTGAAAAGCCTACTTTAACATAATCTTTGGGGTCATCTTGGACCACAGTGCTGACTCAGTTTACCTCCAGCATAGGTAAACACGTAACTCAATGCTTCTAAAATAAATAGTCTAATACATCTGGAAGAATTAGAGATGAAGAAAATGTTATTAGAGAACACAACTGAAAGAATACAACTACAGGTAGTCCTTGACATACAACAATTCGTTTAGTGACCGTTCAAAGTTACAACGGCACTGAAAAAAGTTACTTATGACCATTTTTCACACTTACAACTGTTGCAGCATCCCCATGGTCATATGAGCCGCCCAGAGTCCCTTGGGAGGCATACAAATTTAATAAATAATAATAATCAAAATTCAGATGTTTGGCAACTGACTCCTAGTTATGACAGTTGATGTGTCCCATGTTCATGTGATTCCCCTTTTGTGACTTTCCGACAAGCAAAATATACTGTATGAGGAAGTCAGATTCACTTAACAGTTGTGTTACTAACTTAACAACTGCAGTGATTTATTTAACAACTGTAGCAAGAGAAATCGTAAAATGGAGCAAAATTTACTTAACGTCTCATTTTGCAACATAAATTTTGGGCTCAATTGTGGTCATAATTCGAGGAATACTTGTACAATGCATGATATTAAAGTATATGCTGTTGTCTATACAGAATATTGGGCTTGCATAGTAGATTCCGCATTCAGACTGGCATCTGATGGATTTACCTACATCAGTGGTCCCCAACCGTTCCAGCTTGGCGGCTCGGCCCAGCACGGGGGTGGGGGCATGCGAGTGGCAGACGCACACGGGCGCGCACATCTCCATTTGTATGAGTGGTAGGTGCTTGCACTTGTGCACAAAGCCTCTCAGGCGTAAAGCTTTACTCACACGAGTGGAGCTTCGCACATGAGCACAAGCACCCTCCGCTAGTGCAAGTGGAGTTTTGTATGCCAGTGCAAGCGCCCTCCACTCACACGAGTGGAGCTTCACATGCGCATGCTTGTCCATCTGTCCCGTGGCCTGGTTTCGAACAGGTCACAGACCGGTAGTGGGCTGCAGACCGGGGGTTAGGGACCCCTGATATATATATGTCATTTCGCTTTCACACCAACTCCTACGAATAAAAATTTATTTCTCCTTCAACTGCTCTTAGCAGTTCTTCTCAAAATTTTGGCAGCCAAAGCATGCACCTGAAGCAAAAGGAGAATGAAGCCAGTGCAGGAAACCTTCTGCAACGTCTACTTCCCAGGGCCAGGCCATCTCCACTTGCTTGCACGTGGACCACAGGCTTACCGTGTCATTGACTCACTTCCTCCTCCGCTTAACCTTGGTGAACCTTCCCTCCTCCACAGTGGCTGCAAGCAGTGGAGCCCTGCAACCCAGCATTATCAAGCAAGGGCGTTCCTTCAGCAAGGCTGAAAAACTCTCTGCTTGGGAGTTCAAAAATATCTCTGACACACACGTATGTGCACACACACACAAACACACACACACACCCTGAGGTGGAGAATGTCTGCTTCAAATGCAACTGACACTGTATTGCAGCTGGAGAAAATGTCACAGCAGGCACTCTAGACCAGGGGTCTCCAACCTTGGCAACTTTAAGACTTGTGGACTTCAACTCCCAGAGTTCCTCAGCCAGCTGGGATTTGAAGTCCACAAGTCTTAAAGTTGCCAAGGTTGGAGACCCCTGGTCTAGACTGTAAAAGGACTTCAATTAGGCAAAAGTAAAAAGTTATCTTTGCGTATTGCTTATTCAGAAGTTTCACCAAGCCCCACAGTAAGTCCTGACTGGATGTGAAGCTACAACTTTTTCTCAGAAGGAAAAAAACTAAGGCATGTTGTGTCAGATAATAGAAAAACAATGCCCCCAAACAGTAACCAAAAAAGGCATAAACCAAGTCTTTCCCTTAAACCATTTCTCCTCCCCATCCCCACCCCAGTATAGCATGCTAATTCTGCCCTCAGGTCACCCTGTCACTTGGAGATGAATACGGAAATCTCCTCTCTCTGCTTTGGTTTGATTTCTCTACCAAGCAGCAGAAACTTCTTCAACGCTTCTAACCCACATGGAACACTTTCATTTTCTTTTCTTTTTACAACTACAGAATGTGGTTTCTAAGGCTGACAGCTTTGGCCAAACCAGCACGTTTGCAATTAAAACAAACAACCATCCCGCAGTTCCTGAAGGATTAATGCAGCACTTAGGAGCCAAGGAAAGCCTTCATTTTGTCAGAACATCTCTATAACAGTTAATCAAATATCCCTGGGAATCAATGCTTCCTAGTTTCTGCTCCTGAATTTTGTGGGATATTTTTCCTGAAGTTGGAACTTTCTCTTGAAATCATCACCCCAGCCACACTGTCCTTCATTATTGGTTTTAGTTGGTGAGGTGGTGAAGATGTTAGCCTAGGAAAGGGAGATCCAGGTTCAAGTCCACCCTTAGGCACAGAGATTCATGGTATGACTTTGAGCCAGTAATTGACAACCAATGGGACAACCAATCTCAGAGTTTTTTTTTTAAATGGTACAAATATCATCAGGGCTTGCAAAACTTACCTTTCCCCAAGAAATGTTGATATCATACAGCCGTGCTGGCGAACCTATGGCACGCGTGCCACAGGTGGCACGGGGAGCCATGTCGCCTGGCACGCGCGGCGGTGCCCCATTCCTCTCCCGGTTTCCGGCACACGCATGCACACCGGCCAGCTAGTCTTCTGGTTACTGGCGCGCATGCATGCACGACGATCAGCAGGCCTTCACGCATGCGGCTGGCTGTGCCAGAAACCAGAAGATCAGCCGGCCAGCTTATCATCGCGCACGCATGCGCGCCAGTAACCAGAAGACTAGCTGGCCGGTGTGCATGCGTGCACCGGAAACCGGAAATTTCCCGGCGCGCGCATGCCCACTGGGCAGCTCCTCTTAGCGTGCCATGCCATCGACGCCTGCTGCCCGGGATCCACGTTGGAGGCTGTTTGCACCGGCAAAGCAGTGCTGCCTCTTTGCCTGCAGCAGCGGCTCCTCCTCCTCTTGCCAGCCTCACTGTAAACAGCAGCGGCTCCTCCTCCTCTTGCCAGCCTCACTGTAAACCTCGGGGTTTGCCTTACCGGGGTGGGGGAGAAAGGTCCTGGTGGTGGGGGGAACGTCCGTGGTGCCAGCGACTGCAGCCACACTCCTGAGAAGCCCCGATCAGCTGTGTGCATGGTGGCGGCCAGTGCAAGAGAAGCGGGACGCCAGATGCTCAGCTCTGCAGCCCCGCGGAGCCGGTCGGGAGATTTCCGGCATGCCGGCAGGGCTTGCCTACATAACTTTGCCGGCGCCACTGCCTCTTTGCCGGCATGAACGGCCTGCCGGCACTGCCTCTTTGCAGAGGCAGTGGCGCCGGCAAAGTTATGTAGGCAAGCCCTGAACTCCGCCAGCACAGGCCATGCCGGAAATCGCCTGATCGGCTCCGCGGGGCTGCAGAGCTGAGCGTCTGGCATACCCGCTTCTCTTGCGCTGGCCGCCACCATGCACACAGCTGATCGGCGCTCCAATGGGGCTTCTCCGGAGCGTGGCTGCAGTCGCTGGCACCAGGGATGTTCCCCGCCAGGACCTTTCTCCCTCCCCCGTAAGGCAAACCCCGAGGTTTACAGCGAGGCTGGCAGGAGGAAGAGTAGCCGCTGCCTCTTAGCCGGTGCAAACGGCCTGCCGCCACAGCCTGCCACGCCAGCTGCTCCTGCCACTGCCAGGGAAGCGGCAATGTGAGAATCGCCACCGCCAGGGGCGAGGGGGTGGCAATGGCAAGGACGGGTGGGCTGGGGCTTCCCCGTCTCCCTGCCCGAGCAGGCTTCTTGCACGACCCCAGGCCTCTGGCGGGGAGGGAAGGAAGCTTCTTCTTGAAAAGAGGAGGGGGCTCCTCCTCCAAGCAGCCTCGCCTCCCCCTTGTCCCCCTCCTCTTTTAAAGGACCGCCACCACCAAGAGCAACTTTCCAAGCCAGGGGAGACGCTTTTCCAAGCCAGGGGAGACACCCCTGTCTGGGGTGATGTGGGGGGGGGGTGTTGCCCCCTCCCAGGCAGGGAGTTGCTGGTGCTGATCTGCCTTGGCCGCTGGCGCTTTGGCTTCGCCGGGTTCTTCTGGAGAGCGGAGGAGTGGAGCAGCATGCGTGGCTCTGGCCCCAACGCCCCAGCCAGGAACTTTTCTGGACTTTGGGTGTGCTGGGGGGCAGAGGGAGGGGGTCCGTCACTGGGGAGCTTCGGGGATGAGAGGGGCGAGTGCCAGTACTCCTCCTTTCCCCTTGCCCTCCCAGGAAGCCGTCCTTACGGGCACAGCATCCTGCCCCCTTGCCAAGGGGGATGGTGCTGGCGTTGGGATGTTCTGGTCCAAAAGGGCCGGGGGAGAGGAGACGAGCTCCAGCCGCTCACTTCAACCGGGGAGGGGGCGGTGTTTGAAGGGGAGTCAGGCAGGACTTGCTTCAGGATCGATCCCAAAGGTAAGTAGTAAGAGGCATGCCAGCCGGGAAGCGATCATGCTCCCTTGGAAGAAGTGGCAGGCGAGGGTTGCACCAACCTTTGCCGGCGCGAACGGCCTGCCAGCCTCGTGCTCCAGGCAGCGTCCAGCATGGCTGGATGCTGCCGGGAGCGCGAGACTGGCAGGAGGAGCCGCTGCAGCAGGCCATTTGCACCAGCAAAGTTTGGTGCAGGAGGCTTTTGAGGCCCAAAATGGGGCACAGCAGAGCGCATACGCGGGGATGCGCGCATGCGCAGTGCGGATGCACGGGGGGAGTCATGTGTGCATGCATAGGTGGGGGTGTGCATTGCATTATGGGTGCCGGCACGCTTGCTGTCGCGCGCACACACACACACTTTTGGCACACAACAACAAAAAGGTTCGCCATCACTGTCATACAGAATCATTTTGTTTGCACCATGTGCGGAGAAAACAGGGTTGACAGCTCAATTCTGTGTGTGGTTACATTCAGGAATTAATCATACACAAGCCAGAATAATAGCTGACAGCACATTCCCCCAAAAGAAACTATTTTTGCATGCATACAATCTCAAATACTAACATACTTACGTATTTATGGAGAAATATAAATGATTAAATAAGTTACAGATAGTAATAAATATCCTTTAAGCACTGGATTCCGCTCCCCTCCAATTTTTCTTCTAAAGCTAGTGCTTTCCAATTTACAATTTCCAAGCAAGAAAAAAAAACATAAAGTTATTTTTATAGTAATCTAGGCTCAGCTATAAAAGATTTCTTCTCAAAACATTGCATATGGCTTTCTTTAATTTATAAGCTAATGTAATTCCTGATGCTTTTCTCTAAATCTTACACAATTGGTCAATTCAGACTCGATTGCATTATACTGAATGAAAACCTAATGTTTAAAATAAAAATACATAGGTGAATATTTTCTTTCAGTACAAACTATGATAAGTAACTATGACACAAAGAAAACAACCTAGATTTGGCTCTCCTTTAGGCTAATAAAATCACTGCATATGAAAGAGAAATGTAATATTTTGGAAGGAAAAATATTTCTTTCTCCTTGGGGGCTGGGATTACGTTGTATCTGCAAGGCTGTGCCAAGGAAGAAGAGAACCTAGCAGGCAAGTCATAACAACAAAATCCTGCTGCAAAAAACTTTTAGAGTATACAATAAAAAAAGAAACGATTACTTATTATAAAGATGAATAAACATCACTGAGCTAGAACTTATTTCAGCTGAGCCCAACTGAATAAACAGGATCAATGCATAAAACCCTGCCTTGCTTTAGGCTCAATTTGAATGTAAAACCAAAGCTTGCTATTGGCTCAATGCTTTCAACTTCAGGCTAGTCGATATGTAGTCAGGACAATATTCCTGGATTATTTCTGGTTTGTTTTCATGCCTCCAGTGGTTCTCAACCTGTGGTCAGTGGACCCTTGGGGGGGGGACGCGGCACGATGTCATTACAGGGGGTCCACGAAAGTTGAAGAAATGTTATGATTTAAATCTTGAGTTAAGTCTTGGTGGTCCGTGGCCACCACCAAAAGGTATTTAAAGCGTGATGAAGAAAAAGTTGAGAACCACAGCTCTAACCAATCCATGGAGATGCAAAGGCAAAGTAGCACAGGTAGCTTTCAACTTATGACCATGACTGACTGCGGAATTACAGTTGTAAGTCGTTGTGGTCGTAAGGTAAGGCATCCTGTGACCAGATTCAAAATTATGTTTTTGAATCAAAAAAGTCAGTTTTTACAATGGCTGTTTAGTGGTCATGCCTATTGTTAAGCAGACACTAGAGTCGTTAAAGAAATCAATTTTCCCCAATGGGTGTTGTTGGGTTCTTTTTGTCAGAAACCGGAAGTAGAAACTGGAAACTGGCCAAAACTGCTGCAAATGGTTGTCACATGACTATGGGACTCTGCAAGCAACTCTATAAGGAAGTCAGTTGCTAAGCTCCCAAAATGTGAACACGTGATTGTGTGTGGTGTGTGTAGCTATCATAATATCAAAAACAGGTCACAAGTTGCTCAGGGGAGGTCCACCGTAACTTCCAACAGTCATTGACCAGTTGTAACTCAAGGACTACCTGTAAACCATGATTTTAACAAAGCACAGTTGTCTTGGTGAGAAGGGGCGTTGGTCTTACCTGATATGCCCCTTCTCATGGGGTGGAGACAGCATCCAGGAATGGGTTGACCTCATCTACTCGCTGATTGGACTGAGTCTGTCAGAACTTTAAGACACTCCTCTGTTGCTAGGGCTTCCCAGCTTTTGACGAAGACAAAGTGACAGACTCGACGTGTCTCGTTGTCAGACGCGTTTGCTCCCGGATGGATGGTCAGACTGTCTTTAGGGTGGGACTGGATGCTGTCTCCACCCCATGAGAAGAGGCGTATCAGGTAAGACCAACGCCCCTTCTCCATAGTGGGTGGAGACAGCATCCAGGAATGGGACATACCAAAGCTGGCTTGTCCTCACAGGTGGGTTGCAGCCTGGTCTGAACTCCCCTGGTCCGTGACAACGCTCTGCAGCACCCGTCGTCCAACCACCGCCTCCGCAGAGGCAAATCTGTCCAGCTTATAGTTCTTAATAAAGGGAGAGGGAGAAGACCAGGTGGCTGCTCTACAGATCTCCTCTAGAGAGGCCTGCGTTGCCCACGCCGCTGCCGTGGCTGCCCTCCTTGTGGAACAGGAGCCGGACAGAAGTTCGGCAGAATCAGCTCCTGCGCCCTGTGGAACCATGAGCACACCTTGGGGATAAAGGAGGGATCCGGTCTTAGCACAACTCTGTCGGAGTGAAAAATGCAGAGGTCCTCCCTCACAGAGAGGGCCTGTAGCTCCGAAATCCTCCTGGCTGATGTAATAGCCACGAGGAATGCCACCTTGAAAGTAAGATATTGTAGGGTGGCCGATCGTAAAGGCTCGAATGGAGGTCCAGTGAGTGCATTCAAAACCCTGGACAGGTCCCAGGTGGGGTACCTGTGCACCACTGGGGATCGCAGGTTAGTAGTGCCCTTCAAAAAGCGGCACACTGTGGGGTGCTGAGTCAGGGGCTGAAGCTTTCCACATGAGAGCACCGATGCAAGAGCTGCCACCTGTCTTTTAATGCTGTTTGGGGAGAACCCCTTGTCCAGGCCATCCTGGAGGTACTCCAGGATTTGTGCCACTGTCACCGTTGTTGGGAGGAGGCTGGTCCTATCACACCAGGTGCAAAAGTTCCGCCAGGTGGAATTATAGATGCGCACCGTGGAAGGCCTCCTGGAAGCCTGGATGGTCTTGATGACTCTGGAGGAAAGATTGTCCTCCCTCAGAACGCTCCACTCAATCACCAGGTGGTCAGATGTGGTTCTGGGTGAACCAGAGGCCCCTGGCTGAGTGAAACCTTGTCCTGAGGGATCCTCCAAGGTCGGGTCACCGACAGGCTCACCAGGTCGGCAAACCATGGACGTCTGGGCCAGTGTGGGGCAAGAAGCAGGATCTCCGCCCTCTCTGCAATCTCTTCCAAATTACCCTCGGGATCAGAGGAAGCGGGGGGAAGGCATAGAGCAGTCCCAGAGGCCAAGAACATCGGAGGGCGTCGACCCCTTCCTCCCCCGGGGCCGGAAACCTGGTGTAAAAGCGTGGCAGTTGAACATTGGTTGGGGTGGCAAACAGATCCGCCACTGGGGTGCCAAACCGGTCCAAGAGTTCCCGAAACAGTGACGGGTACAGGCGCCACTCCGCGTGGTCGACTGAGGCTCTGCTGTGCCAGTGCGCCTGCACATTTGTCACCCCAGATATATGCTCCGCCACAATGGATAGGAGGTGCCTCTCCGCCCAGAGGCCCAGCCGTCTCACCTCCTGCATCAGGGACTTGGATCGTGTCCCCCCTGACGGTTTATGTGGGCTTTGGCGGCCACATTGTCCATCAGTACTAGGACGTGCTTGCCAGCGACTGTCTGCTGGAATTGGCGGAGGGCCAGATGGACCGCCCTTAGCTCCAGCCAGTTGATGTTTTGGGCCCGATCTCTCTGGTTCCACTGCCCTTGTACCATTTGTGAAAAAAAGGTGCGCCCCCCAGCCGAAGAGGCCAGCGTCCGTAGTAAGAGTCAGTCGCTCGGGCTCTTTGAAGCAACAACCTTTGGCTAGGGCCGGGGACATCCACCAGGCTAACGACCGGGTGACCTCCAAAGAAACCAGGACCTTGGCTGGCGAGCCGCTCCTGCCTGTCCTCTGAAACGGTAAGAGAAACCATTGAAGGTCTCTAGAGTGCAGGTGTGCCCAGGGGACGATGGCAATGCTGGACACCATCTTCCCCAGGAGCTGAGAGAGCAGGGCCAATGGAACGGTTCACTCCCTCATGATCAGACGTGCCAGGTCTCTGAGGCTAGTCTGTCGCTCCTGGGACAGGTAAACCCTGCACTCCACCGTGTCAATTATTGCTCCCAAATCGAGCAGATGGTTAGTGGGGATGAGGTGACTCTTCTCTAAGTTAACAGAGAACCCGTGCGTTGGAGGGTTTGGATGGTGACCCTCAAGTCCTCCTTCGCCTGAGAGGCCGTGGAGGACTGAATTAAAATATCATCCAAATAACATTGGACACGCACAGGTAGAGCCTGGAGGTGGGCCGCCAAGGCTGCTAACACTTTAGTGAAAGCCCGGGGCGCCGAGGAAAGGCCAAATGGAGGGGCTGTATATTGATAATGGCAGCCGTCATAATAAAACCAGAGGTATTGGCGATGGAGCAGCAATATAGGGATATGGAGGTAGGCCTCCGTTAAGTCAATAGACGTGAGGAAGTCGCTTTCCCTCACGCCCCCCAGAATGGTATGCAGAGAGTGCATCTTAAACCTTCTATACTTTACAAGGCGGTTGAGACGCTTGAGGTCTAGAATAGCCGTCCACACCCCGAGGTTTTGGGGATCACAAATAATATTGAATAGAACCCCTGCCCCTGTTGGTCCTCAGGCACCCGCTGAATTGCTCTAATGTCCAGCAGGTGCTAAACGGCTGAATGCGTGAGACCTCTCCTTGCACGGTCTTTAGAAAGTGGGCAACGGATGAAGAACCTCGGGGGCGTGGAAAGGAATTCCAGGGAGAGTCCCGACCTCACTGTCTCCCTGACCCACGTGTCCGATGTAATTTCCTCCCATCAGTCTGCGAAAAGAACCAGCCGGCCCCCGATGGGAGGATTGGATGCGTAGGATTTAGGACCATCGGGAGAAGTGACCTCCCCTGCCCCGAAAGGGGCGCTTGGGCTGTCTACCTCTCTAACGACCTATTGGCCTGCTGTCTCTGTCTTGGAGGGTAACTACCTTGGGTCCTGGAAAAAACGGATCCATAGTCAGTGGCCCGAAAAGAGGAGGGCCGTCGAAAGTAAGGAGTGGGACGGAAAAAGCCCTTCCTAGCCACGGAAGGTAAGACTTTGTGCTTAACCCTGGACTCCACCAGGATGGGTTCCAGGGATTCGCCAAACAAGTGCTCCCCTCTGAATGGTGCAGATGCGAGGCGCCACTTATGGCGAGCGTCCGCCTGCCACTGACGGAGCCAGAGCAAGCGGCGGGCAGCTACTGAGGAGGCCATGGACTTTGAGGCAAATCTAGCAGCATTGAGCGTGGCGTCCGCTGAGAACTGAGCCGCCGCTATCAGTTTGTTGAGATCTTGGTGTGCTCTGGTATCGGACACCGGGATCCTATGCTGCAGCTGGCGGAGCCAAATTACGGATTTCCAGTTGAAGAAGGAGGCGGCTGTCGACGCTCGGACCGCCCACGCTGCTGCTTGATAGTTCCTCTGTAGCACCAGATCTGCCCTTCTGTCCTCAGGTTTCAGGGCCTCCTCAGGAGAGCCTGGCAAGGAGGAAGCAGAGTATAAAGCCGCCACGGGCGCGTCAATCAATGGGAGCTGAATCGCTCTGGCCAGCTCAGGCCCGATGTTTTAAAACCTGTGGTCATTTGAAGTTGGAAGTGGACCAGAGGAAGGGGAGGACCACTGTCTTTGAACCACGTCCACAAAAAGACGTGATGAAGGGATAGCCTCCGCCTCCATAGTGGGCTCTGAAAAGAGCGGATCTGCTGGTCAGTGTCTGCCTCTGGTGCCGGGTCTGGATGCGGAACTCCAAGCCTGACAGAATTCTTCGCTTTAAACAGAAGCGATTTAAACATGGAGGGCTGGAATAACCCGGTAAAGGCTGGTTGTTTTGGCAGCCCTTCGTCCTCGGACAGGTCTACCTCCCTGTGGTCTCCATCCTCAGAGAGCGGTAAGCGGCTCGGGTGAGAAGGAGAAGGGGGATAAGCCTCAGGAAAGGTCTGACAGTCAACCTGATCGCTAAGGCTCTTGGAGGCTTGCCTAGATTGCTGCTGAAGCCCAGCAGCGATGCCCTGTTTAATGGCATCAGCAATGATGGTCTGCAGGTCAGGGTGGCTGATGGGATCCATCTCCAACTCAGGGCGAAGACCAGCAGCCGTAGATGTGAAGGTGGCCTCTGGAGCCTCTCTGGCAGGGGCCCAAGGCAAAGTGGGGTAGTTGGTCGCTACATTGAGGACTGGCAAGGAACCCCATAGGTCTGCATTGGCTGCTGGATCCTCAGGGCGTGTGGAAAATCCCTGCCCTGGACCCCCTTCAGGAGACAGATCCCTCGACTGTCTGGGGTTGGAAGAGCTGAGAGCTCCTTTTTCAGGAGGGCTAAGAGGCTTGATATTGCCAGCCTGAGAGCAGAGGCGTTTTAGGGCTTTATCCCTTCTAGCCTCCATTTTTAAATCTGCCTTAGAGCTCCTGTGACTGTTGCCTTCCTTTCCTGCAGCCTTAGAGCTGCGCTTACTGTGCGACTTTGTTGCAGGCTGCTCTGATGAAGCCGATTGCTTTCCCACCTTTCGACTAACGGTCGTTTCATCCGCCATTTTTTAAAACGGGTGACAGCTCAGCCCGTGGAGTCAAAGGCAGGCAATGCGAGAAAAGACAGTTGAGAGCCCTATTCCCAGAGGGCAGCTATGGCGCTAAATATCCAAATAGGCTCAGCCGCAGTCTGACTGGCTGGAGCGAGGCTCTAATTGCCAAGTAAAAATCAACTCTCGCTTGCGCTAGAGCCGAAGCCCTATCGCGCAGCCCTGTCAATGCCGATGAACTGTGGAGCGCTAGACTCCCAGGGCAATTTGTCTCAGAGGATTCAGAAGCGAGAGGCAGAAAGTGAAGGAAACAGCTCTAACTCCTCTGCTGTAGAAATGCTTTCAGACAGCCCTTTTCACCTCCGTGTGGAGCGCGAAAGCTCCAGCCACACCAGCAGTTAGAATAGGGGGAAATCAGGAGCGCGCGGTTCTGAAGACAACTCAGAAAGGCAGGCAAGCAGTTCTAGCGACAGGAAAGGAGAGCGCGAAGCTCTCAGCCAAGAGTCTGGGGAATCCCCTCTCAAGCGGCAATGCAATTCGTGAGGAACACCCCTTCTGTCACTTCTGAGGCTGTGGGGGCCAGCGGAGAGGAGACAAGCTCTTACACGCTGCTCTGGCTGTCAAACTTCAGCGGCTCGAGCCGAAGCTCTCACCGCTGAAAGGAGAAATGCTGCAACTCTACCTATGTAATAGGGAGTCCGCAGCCCAATCCACTCACGATTTAAAGTCCAGTCACCAAAACTGAGAGAAGAAGGAAAAAAGGGTGGAAGGAATGAAGGTTGACACGTCTGTCCTCACTGAGGGACTGAGTCGAAAGCTGGGAAGCCCTCGCAACAGAGGAGTGTCTTAAAGTTCTGACAGACTCAGTCCAATCAGCGAGTAGACGAGGTCAACCACTGATAGTAACTAAAAGGGGCGTTGGTCTTACCTGATACGCCTCTTTGTCTTAAAGTTCTGACAGACTCAGTCCAATCAGCGAGTAGACGAGGTCAACCCATTCCTGGATGCTGTCTCCACCCACTATGGAGAAGTGAACTCAATGGAAATCTAATACATAGAAATAGCAGATTTGATAGGAATGAACCTATTAGGTGATCTGGACAGGCATTATTTCTCAGCCAAACTTCATAAATTGTTGTCCTGATGAAAGTTTCGGGAGGGATTGAAATATAAAAACATTTCAAATTAGGAATACCTGTTTTTCCTTAGATATGAACCATGTGTTTTGCACTTGAAATGGGTGATTCTAAGCATTTCAAAAGTGTTTAAACTCATAAAAATATTTTGTTCTGAACACATAAGACTTCTGAAGTGATTAAAACAAGCTATGCAAAATGTAAAAACAAATGTTTCCCATTAAAAACAATTGTTTTGAACTTGAAATGTCGGGGTTCAAATTTGAAATGTTTTGCATACCGCAAGAGGAAACCAGTATGCCATTATCTGTTCTTTGGGAGGAAAAGGCATAATTAAACATTACACAGAAGAATAAGTTTTACATTCTCACTTGGTCTTTTGTCAGCCATGTAATTTGCCAAGCCAAGGGAGTCTGAATCTCCCTTACAAGGAAAATATTGATGATTTACTAGGTTTTTCTAAGATAGCACAGATGTTAAATATTCCAAAGCAATTTCCATTCAGTTCAATGGGAATCATGAGAAAGTTTGTACATAATAGTGAGTTAACTATGATTATGACTCAAACTGAGAAAACGTGGCACTTTTATTTTAGCACAATTGCTTTGGGTACCTATAGTCTTCCAGCATATCTGAAGGAGCAACTTTTAAATTTCACCATTCAGGATACTATACACTCTATTACAAGAATTTTTTTACTATCTGAAGAGAAACTTACATTTCAGAACATAAGGTGCAACTTTATATGCCCAACAAATACAAGTAACTAATATGTTTACTCGTCATTTTTCATCTTGAGATCAAGTCTATGTTGCAGATAACATTGTCACAACCTCTGGTCTTTTTTTAATTGTTTCTCCACTGTTCCCTGCATTTTCTACCACTTAGCTATGGAAAAATCTTTAAGCATGAATGCTTCAAAATGTATGTGTTATAGTTTGATTATTCTAATAAAAAGTGTTGCCTAAATATAGACTTTTCTTTTCCATGGATCTGCAGAATTCATTGTGAATATTTAAATTTGTTTTTATTTATCTGATTTCTGCAGACACCCATCTCAACAAATGACTCTAGGTTGCGTACATCATAAAAATATAAAACAGTATAGAACAAATATATATGGTCACCAAGCACACTATTGCCATAGATATTAATACAGTCAAGAAATGTGGCCCTTAACATAGTCAGGGCACCAGGCCCATAACCAACCAGATCTTCATGACCTTATTATAAAAGGGTCGGGGTCATCATGATCTGTGAAGGGAGAATTGTTCCAGAATGTTCCTATCATATAAAATGAACTGTTACAGTGATGTATCCCAAAATACTGCCCCAAGAACTTTCATTTTCTGTTTGTTCTTATTTAGCAAAGACCTCCAGATATCCTGTTTACTTTTCCTGCTGTGTTGCAATATTATTGGATATGCTTCCCTTCTGCAGCTAGATATTGATTTTATTCAGCATTGTTTTGATTGCAGATGTTTTAGCTTGATGTGTAAAGTACCATGGTATAAAAATCTGGCATATAAACAAGAAGTAGGTCATGTTGGGAGTTAAAATATTTGCCAAAATTACACAATTTAAACAGCATCCCTTCACATTAACTCTCCTAGAGTTCTACAAGTTCTTCCCTCAGTTTTGAAAAACAATTCTGAAAAACGAATCTGCTGTTAAATATTATATTATATTTAATCTCTACAGATCTTCTATTTCAATCGTGAGGTTCATGACCCCACCTCTAACAACATTATGCTTCATTTGCTGCCCATCTGTCGAAGAGCCTCCTGCAATCTTCCTTCTCAGTTTCAACTGCTATTCCAGTTATTCCTAGTTATGTTGATAGTCATAAGCAGACTTATATATACCCTTACAATGCAATCCTATATATGTTTACTCAGGAGTAACTCCAACTATGTGCACAGCACTTAATTAAAAAACAATAAATGCCTAAAAACAACCGCACTTTTAAAAAGAACTATTAAAAAAGGCACACAAAACAGGAAAGGATGGTATGAACCACAGTAAGAGAGCCACTGTAAAATCTCCTCATTCCTGGGACCCCTCAGGCCTGATACCAGAGCCATGTCTTGAGGGACTACAGAATATGGAGAGGGATAGAGTTAATCGTACTGGGGGGAGGAGATTCTACAAGGCCGTCCATCATTGTGGCAGAGAAGACCTTCCCTCCTGGGACCTGCCAGATGTAATTCCCTGGCAGATGGGACCCGCAGCATGTCTTCTCTGCCAGAGCTGATGGGGGAAGCAGAAAAAGAAAAGTGATCAAGAAAAAGCAGTCCCTCAGATAACCCCACCCCATGCCTTGAAATTTCAGTGAAATCCCAAATAAGTATGCAGAGAACTGAATCTTAAGTTGATTTCTGTACAAGCCCTTTAAAAACCAGGATCTCTTCCTTCAAAAGCTGTACTGTATATATACAGGTAATCCTTGACTTATAACAATTTATTTAGTGAGCGTTTGAAGTTACAGCAGCACTGGAAAAAGTGAGTTATGACCGTTTTTCACACTTACGACCGTTTTTCACACTTACGACCCTCGCAGCATCCTCATGGTCACGTGAATAAAATTCGGATGCTTGGCAACTGGGTTCCTATTTATGACGGTTGCAGTGTCCCAGGGTCATGTGATCACCTTTTGCTACCTTCTGACAAGCAAAGTCAATGGGGAAGCCAGATTCACTTAACAACCGTGTTACTAACTTAACAACTGCAGTGATTCACTTAACAACTGTGGCAAGAAAGGTTGTAAGATGGGGCAAAACTCACTTTAACAACTGTCTTGCTTAGGAACAGAAATTTTGGGCTCAGTTGTGGTCATAAGTCAAGGACTACCTGAACAGAAACATACCGTATTTTTCGGACTATAAGACGCACCGGTGTATAAGACGCACCAAGATTTCGAAAAGGTAAGTAAGAAAAAAAGTTTTTGCCCTCCCCCAGCCCCAGGAGCACTCTGCAGACCTCTCAAACCCTCTACCCACCCCGTTTTTGTGAAAAACGGGCCGGTTTTCGCCCATTTTTTGCAAAAACAGGGGTGTTTTTGCCCTCCCCCAGCCCCCAGGAGCACCTCCCAAACCCTCTGCCCACCCCATTTTTGTGAAAAACGGCCCGTTTTTCTTATTTAGCTTTGGCTAAATAAGAAAAATCAAACCAATTTAGGGCAAGGCAGAATATGTCAATCTAGTCATTCTCTTCAAGGATTGGGACAAATGAACACATAGTTTTTTTGTACCATTTGACTTCCTCCTCCACCTTAGCAAAGAAACTAATATGTTAGATAACCAAAGAACCACGTTAATTATTACTTAAGTGATCACTTGTGCCCAAATAAGAGTCACACCCCAGGCACTGAAACATTCACAAGTAAACAATAAGCTCCAAAAAGCTTACATAAAGATTGTGTGGTTAAAGCAGATTGATAAAACAATATCCCTAAGCTAAGCACTTTTATGACTTACTGGCAAGACTATAATATTTCACTTGGTTCTACTATAATATCAAATTCCAGATAATTTGATGGAACTAAAACTCATTCTAGTTGAAGTCGCTTAGTCTTAGTTTATATTTCTTTTTAACTGCAAGGTTAGCATGGGTTAGAATATTAACATATGTATGGACTATCATGGTCAAGTGGTATAAAAAGATCACATAGTAGATTAATATGGAAGAGGCCAGTAATAAAACACATAGTCCACATCTAAAAGATCCAAGATTCAATCTCTTCTATTTGCTAGATCAAATAATTTCATGAATTAAGACTTTTGCTTTTAATACAATTTAAAAAAACATATGCTACAGGGATACCCAGGCTTATATGCTTTCTCCTTTCCTATCATATACTGAGAAACTCTACTATATAAATTTGTCCCAAATCAGCAGAAATTCTTAAATAACTGGACCTTGGACATTAATGATCCACAGAGATCTTCCAGATGGTCTCCTCCAGTCAACTGGCTCACCACTCAAGTTCCTACCTCCCCAAATTCACTACCTGTCACTCCTCTGATGTTACACAGCTCTTCCATGATGTCATCATACAATCAAGTGTTCTTTCTCTGTGAAGATCTCTTTCCCTGATAAAAAAGACTTATTACTCAGGAAAGTTCTACTGAAGAACATTCCTGTCCAGCAAGTTTATGTTAACAGATGTTACTATTAGATGACAATTATGATATGGGGTACATAAATTAATCCTACGTAGTAGTATTATTTAATTCTGCATTAAATTTGGGGATACAACTCAGAAATAAAAAGCTTTTAAAACTGGACAGACTGGGAAAACGCAGCTATTTGCACCAAATATGCATATGCACCTTATAGCTATTTGGACCAAATATGCATATGCACCAAAGACAAATTCCTTGTGTGTCCAATGACACTTGGCCAATAAAGAATTTTTTCTTCTTTTTCTTTCTTTCTTTCTTTCCTTTCTCTTTCTTTCTTTCTTTTCTTTCTTCTCTTTTTTTCTTTCTATCATCTATCTATCTATCTATCTATCTATCTATCTATATATCTATCTATCTATCTATCTATCTATCATCTATTTTCATTACTTTTCCCACAACAATTATATTATTACGGTAATAAAAAAACATGCATTTGCATGGCTTAAAGCTGAAAATAAATAAAGGGGATATTTCTTTATTGGGGAGTCCTTGCATTTTCCAAATATTTAATGATCAGAATTGCAGAAAATTTGAGAATTGCTGCCACAGAGAATCTGTAATTGAGGACTCTGTTGGATTATACCACAGGACCCATTTAATTAGGATTTTGCTGCCACCATAACCAACCAGGTTCTTTTAGAAAGAACATCCATAAACAAGACACAAATACAAGAGCATTCCCTCATTATGTTCCACTGCAACTGAGAGTAAGCAATTTTTCACATTACTACGTTTTTTAAAAGTGAACCGTTCTCCATTATCAGGGGTGAAATCCAGCAGGTTCTGACAGGTTCTGGAGAACCGGTGGTGGAAATTTTGAGTAGTTCGGAGAATCGGCAAATACCACCTCTGGCTGGCCCCAGAGTGGGGTGGGAATGGAGATTTTGCAGTATCCTTCCCCTGCCATGCCCACCAAGCCACGCCCACCAAGCCACACCACACTCACCAAGCCATGCCCACAGAACCGGTACTAAAAAAAAATTGAATTTCACAACTGTCCATTATACAACAGGGAAACTAGTCCCTAAATCCATTTTCATTTTTGTTATCAGTAAAAAATATACTGACTTTAAAAACAAGTAAGACAAAGGCTGCATTTTTGCTTTGTTTTAGCCATATCCTGTAAACTTCAGCAACTAATGTTTATGCATGTTGAAGAAAGGAAGCATACTGCAACGTTGTTATATGAATTTATTAATGTATTCAAGCTACTACCCTGTTTTCCCCAAAATAAGACATCCCCTGATAATAAGCCCAATCAGGCTTTTGAGTGCATGGCAATAAGAGCCGAGGTGGCGCAGTGGTTAGAGTGCAGCACTGCAGGCTACTTCAGCTGACTGCTAGCTGCAGTTCAGCGGTTCAAATCTCACCGGCTCAAGGTTGACTCAGCCTTCCATCCTTCTGAGGTGGGTAAAATGAGAACCCAGATTGTTGGGGGCAATATGCTGACTCTGTGAACCGCTTAGAGAGGGCTGTAAAGCACTGTGAAGCGGTATATAAGTCTAACTGCTATTGCTATTGCTATTGCTATAAGGCCAAGCGCTTATTTCAGGGTTCAAAAAAATATAAGACAGGGTCTTATTTTCGGGGAAACACGGTATATTCAAGGGTTATAAATCAGAGATTAGGTTAAAAGCACACTTTGAATGCAATGTAGCTTTTATGGTTAAATATTGGGTGCCTACAATTTTTATTGCTCTTTTTTCATGCTTATTTGTTTTCTGCCTTATAATCTCTTTCAGGGAAATAAGATGGGATACAAATCAATAAAATAAAATAAAAATCAATTTCATTAGTGCCCCAAACATTATTAAGTTTCTAGCAGAGAATAAGTGACAGGCAAGTGTGTGCTTGGATATATGGGTCAAAATTTGCCAGAAGTCCCCACATCTCCTGTGGTTTGAAAGTATGCTTCCACGTGCAAATTCCTATCAATCCAATTAATGAAATTCAACCAATTCAAGCTATGTGAATACTAAGCATGATTAAAATTCTTGCAGATGGCAACCAGCCTTTCTCCTCCCACTCACCACCTACTGCTGCCTGAAGTGGAGTGACAGCAGCATTCCTATACCCTGGAGGTTTGACTAAGGAAATGAAACCTCTCTGCACATGGAGGTATCTCCACCCTCCAGCCTTTGTTGCTTCATTTTACCACAAAGCCTTGCTTGCTTCTTTTGACCAAAAAAGAAACAACTGGCGGCGGCGGCGGGGGGGGGGGACACGACATCATGCCCAGCCCATGAAAAAGAAGAGGGGAAAAATGTGTGAGTCGTGTCAATTCAATCACAATTAAGCTGATCTTGAGCAGTGTCCTCTCATGGTAGGGTTTGCTAAAGCAATGCCAGGTTTCAGATTCAGTATAAGAAAAAATGATGGCCAAAAAACTAAATCCTGATTGGAAAAAGACCTTGTGATTTGGGGGCTCAGAAGGGTATTATCTAATTTACGCAGTCTCTTTTAAAAGAACAGAGGCATTGTGATTATTCCTTGGTCCATCTTTGTCACTCAAGGTGGCTTCAGTAGAAATTGAATTTTGCTATTAACGGCAGAGTAAAGTTGAGCCTTGAGCATATTGCCCGAAGGACTGGGTCTTTTCTTGAGGGGTACCCTGGCTCAGAAATGTTCTCTCAAAAGTGGAGCGAACAAAACCTGCATTAAGCATTTTTATAGAAGAGGTTAACACATTTTTTTTACTGGCATTGGTATTTTAGAGAGTAGTTTCCATAATGTGCATTTCTCTTTGAGAGCTCTCAGCTTATAGTTTTGAAAAAGAATGGCTGTATAGTGTGAATAGGTTTTTTTATATCTGTTGTGCACTGAACTAGAATCCACTTGATTCAAGGACAACTGAGAAATATTGCAAACAACCGAAATGCCATTAGTTTAAATTTAGATTTTAAAAAAAGATTGCACTAATATAATGAAGACAACCCTTCTTGGAGCTACCTCCTTCAGATGTGTTGTACAAGTTTCATAATTCCTTATAATAGTGGCAATTAGGAGACTTTAAGTCCAAAACATCTATCTATAAGACACTTGTTGGGAAGACTGGCATGGTCAATGCATATCTACAATGCCTGGCAGCCTTTGTTGAGTTTGGTTTTTCAGCTCTCCATGACAGGAGAAAGAAACAGACTTCACTATGGATAAGCCAGCTGATTTACTGCGCTTGTTAAGGGATGCCAAAACTTAACAGTAATATAAACACAGATAACTTGAAACTCAAGTTAAATACTTAGTGACTAACACAATCCAAGTTACTCCTTAAAGATTTTATTAAGCATCTGGATGAAGAATCAGTGCAGACTTAACACAGCATAGGACACACCCAATAGATCTTGGCCAATCATAGAAAACTAAGCAGAGTTGGATTCTCATTAGTACTTGGTTAGAACACCACAAAATGACAAGCGTGTAATTTAGTCTACAAAAGGGGGGGGGGAAACATCTTAGAGGAAGGTGACCTACCATTACAATATACATTTCTGGACAAATGGAAGAATAGTATTTTACTATTATAAAAGACAGTTCAACCCCACAGCCTATTTTTGAAAGGAGGGAGAGGGCACCTCAATCTGCAGTTACTCTGACCAACGCTGTCTTCCTTTTCCATCCTTCAAAATGTTCTGGCAACTGGCATACAATACCGGAAAGATATAAGGGCAGAACTAGAGGTCGAAAACACTAAATGTAATTCAGCATAGTAAGAAGAAATCCCAGCCTTTCTCAGCCTCATTTCTTCTCAAAATGTGGGACTCAAATTCCCATGCTGGTGGAGAATTATGGGAGTTGGAAGACAGGAAGTTGGGGAAAGCTACACACCCAAAAGGACTCTGTATTTGTAAAATGAAAGGTCAGTGAAACCTATTGTCTCCTTTTCCTCTAGTCTCTTCTTATAATCACTGTTTATTCATAACGTAGAGTAATTGTCACTTAGGATTTTTAAATGGCTTTTAGCTCCCTGCTACTGTCTGTTGAAGGATGTATTCATCCATTGAGGTGGACACTGTTCTGCTTTGAGTATTCAAAAAGAGTAAGGGAGGCTGAAGATAATCTTAAGAGCAATAGCTGAAAAGAAAAAAACACAGCAGGATGTGTAAAAGGCATTCTTGCAAGAAGAAAAATCCACAGCAGTCTTAAAAGTGAACAGAACTCTCAAAGTGCTTAACACAAGCAACTGATAAATGACATTTGGGGGACGTTAAGACAGATAATCATGAATAAAAAAGACTGAACACACTATACCAGGGGTGTCAAACTCAAGGCCCGCAGGCCGGATCTGGCCTGTGGGGTGCTTAGATCTGGCCTGTGGGGCTGCCCTGGAAACAGCGAAGGACTGGCCTGTGATGCCTCAGGAGAGCTCCATTTTCATTGGCAGAGGGTTGCAGGAGGCTGTCACAGCCAAAAACAGAACTCGGGAGCCCGTTTTCACTGGCAGAATGCTCGGGCCACTACAGGCGCCCCCGACACAATTGGGGGCCACGTCCCCCGGCCCCCCCAAGATCAAACACCACCCTGATGCGGCCCTCAATGAAATTGAGTTTGATACTTCTGCACTATACTGTACCATTATTCTCAATAACCAGAACTGTGCTGCAAAGAGATGTCTATATAAAGTATTTGGTTTAAAATACTAATCTAGCTTAAGGCTATGAAGCAGACATTCTAAGACACGCAGCTCAGTTGCTTAACTTATCTTCAGGAACATCTAACTAAAATCAGAAGTCTAACAACGAGGAGATAAACAGCCAGTCAGAGGCTAAGAACAAATCCTGACTTTTAATGTTGTCTTATCAGGAAAGTAACAAAACCAGGGTCCTGGTTAGCATGCAAAAGCAAACAAACCACTGCAGAGTTCTAGATTTGTGCAGTTGTTGTGAACAGCAGAGCTAAATTGGAGTAACAGAGTAGCGCCTAACAGAACACTTGCTTGGTGGTAATAAATCTGGCTTCCTGTTACATATGAGTAATATATTGTAGACACCCAGTCAGGAGCATTGTAAATAAAGGGAAGCACTGCAGCATTTTTTGGCAGAATTAGGTTTATAGCATGTATTTGTTCTAGCTGCCTACTGCCTTAGAACTCACTCTAACAAATGAGATATACTAATGTTTGATTGAGCATTAAGAGAAAGTCTGTAATTTGAGCTGTCTAGTATATGGCAAGTAGGCCCAGAAGAAGTAACCTACACATTCTGACACAAATGTACACATTCTTTTCTTTTGGAAGCAAGTTAGTTGCTAACAATTAGGAGAGCTGTTAACTAGGCTATTTTCAGCTCCTCTTTTGCAGCTGACAAGAAGGGAGTTGCTAGCAACAGAAAGCTGTGTTTATACGCCAGCCATGCAGGAACTGCAGTTGGAATAACATGAAGCTAGCCAAAAGTTCTCCTCAGATTAGTATTCTCACAGTCCTTTTGCTGCTGCTGCTGCTGCTGCTTGCAAAAAATAAAGAACTGGCATAACATGCCAAACTCTGAAAGCCGGAGAGGCCTGAAAGTGTGTTGGGGTTTTGCATGACGAAATCAGGCTGTACAAAAATGCAGTGGAATATTTGCACTTAAAAGGTACTCTGCTCCCTCTTGGACTTTCCACTGCCATGCAAATCATTATCTCGGCCAAAGGTGAGAAACAAACAAGGCAAGTTCAAGCTTGTGCACTGTAAATTAGATTTGAATTTGAAGGCAAAGCTGATGATTCAGCACTAGCAGCAGAGAGGGTATCCCTCTCCTAACATCAAAATGTTAAGAGGATTTTTTTTAAAACATATCCATAAATTTGTTTTTGCATACTCTGAAGAGCTTAAGGTGAGTGGCTAATAACAAGTGTCACTGGAATGTGCAGAGCTGAAATTTTGAGCCCAACAGTCACACCATGGAGTGGAGAGGTCTGTGGTGGTTTCAACATGATGGGGGTTAAGCAAACATTGTACTGATGAAAATTGGCATTTTGCTTTTAAATTTTGGTATGGCACAATGATATTGGAGCTTCAAAAATTGAGTTGAGACTTTCTGACCTATTTTGAATTCTGAAAGACTGTACGTTAAATATAATAGCATCAGATTTAAAGAGTGCAAAGTAGATACCCTGTTTCCCCCAAAATAAGACATCCCCTGATAATAAGCCCAATTGGGCTTTTGAGTGCATGGCAATAAGACCAAGCGCTTATTTCAGAGTTCAAAAAAATATAAGACAGGGTCTTATTTTCGGGGAAACACGGTATGACACACTGCATTATTAATCATCAAACCTCCAGACACATGTTCAGTCTTTGTAGAAAACTTTTTATGTATTTCTATAGTCTCTTTCCTAATCCTGTCTCTTTCAGATATACTAAATTACAACACCCAGAATTGCCAGCTGGGATAGTGAAATGCTCCTGTCTTTTAGTTAAGGCTAATCAGTTCATTTGTATGCAAGCACTTAATAGCAATTGATTTAGGGGAATGTAAAACTCTACATTTATGGCATTTTAAAAAATTAGTCAGCCGAGACAAAGACAATATAGTACAATAGTACACTGAGCCGAGGTGGCGCAGTGGTTAGAGTGCAGCACTGCAGGCTACTTCAGCTGACTGCTAGCTGCAGTTCGGCGGTTCAAATCTCACCGGCTCAAGGTTGACTCAGCCTTCCATCCTTCTGAGGTGGGTAAAATGAGGACCCAGATTGTTGGGGGCAATATGCTAACTCTGTAAACCGCTTACAGAGGGCTGTAAAGCACTATGAAGCGGTATATAAGTGCTATTGCTATTGCTATTCCGCCCCAATTATTATTGGCATATATACCATCCAGAGTCAATATGTTGTTTTACTTTACTACTACAGAAACTGAAAGGTATTTTGATATCTTAATAAAGAAATTCTTCCATTACCAATTTGACTATAGTAAATAAACACTGAAGTGACAATAAATGTTAATCTTTAAGATACCACAACACTCTTTTATTTTGCTCTGGTATGCTGAACAAAATAGGCGTCTTAATTTATGGACCAATTTTGCTTACACTCAGTGATACTTTTTCAACATATAAGTTTCCAGAATTTCCACACTCTGCATTTTTGAAGTTTTGTTTCCATTTGACACCCCTGTTAATATGTTTCCTTACATCCATTAGACTACATTATTGGTAGCATAGGACAATTTGTTGTAAATCAAATCAAATTAAGCCAGTTGTTCTTAAAAATTATGCCTATTAAAGTTGTTGCTTTTAAAGCCAACATATAAATTTACTGCAAAGAGTAAGAGAGCTATTATTAGGAAAATTATTACAGGTAGTTCTCCCTTACCAGTCATTCATTCAGTAACCATTTGCGGTTACAATAGCGCTGAATAAGATGGTTCTCGAAGTTGCTGCCATCACAACGTCCCTGCAGTCATGTGATTGCAATTTGGGCACTTGGCAACCAATGTGCATTTGTGATGGTTACAGTCACAGCTGGCTTCTGATAAGTAAAGCTAATGGGGAAACTGGCAGGAAGTTGCAAGTCATGGTCATGTGACATTGTGCGTAACAATCACAGGTGATTCACTTAACGACTGCACTGCAGTCAAAATTTACAAACTGCCTTCATAACTAGGGTGTAGTCACTTGATTTTTCACTTAACAACTGTGTCACTTAGCGATAGAATTAATGGTCCCAGCTGTGGTCGATAAAGTGATAATTACATGTACATGAATAGCCAAAGTTTGCATCATACAAGCAAAAGATCATTACAGGTAGTCCTCGACTTACAACAGTTCATTTAGTGACTGAAGTTACAACGGCACTGAAAAAAGTGACTTATGACCATTTTTCACAGTTACAACCTTTGCAGCATCCCCATGATCATGTGATCAAAATTACCAACTGGTTCATACATGACCGTTGCAGCGTCCCAGGGTCATGTGATCCTTTTTTGCAACCTTTTGACAAGTAAAGTCGATGAGGAAGCCAGATTCACTTAACCAGGTTACTAACTTATCAACTGCAGTGATTCACTTAACTTTGGCAAGAAATGTTGTAAAATGGGGCAAAACTCACTTAACAAATATCTCACTTAACAACAGAAATTTTGGGCTCAATTCTGGTTATAAGTCAAGAACTACCTGTAGTTATCTCAGGATCTATATATTTCAAACAATGCAAATTACTTTTTTTTTTAAATAAAAGTGGGGGAATGCAACCAAAATTACAAAATGTAGTAGCAACATTAGAAATAGGTTATATAGTTCTGGATGTACATTACTTACATGAACAATATTGGTAAAAACAAGTTATGCATCTAATTCTGTCTAGTTACATCTTTCATCCTTTTCACATTAAGATTTTGTAAACTGCAAACAAGCTGTGAAATTAAACACAAAATTAACATTTTATCCTACACAGTAGTATAAATCTGTCCTTCTGCATTCCCATTAGTGTGGTGCCAACAACCAAGTACCATCATCTGGCAAGCACTGCACATTCTATCAGATCGAGACAACAAGCCATCTATCTAGAACAGCGGTTCTCAACCTGTGGGTCGCGACCCCTTTGGGGGTCGAACGACCATTTCACAGGGGTCGCCGCGCGCGTTAGCCCGCCATCTTGGTGCCACCGTCACTGCAAGGGTGAAATGCTCCCGGTTCGGCCGTGCCTGTGGGTCGTCAGACAGCCGGTAGCGACAGAAGCGGGAGACTTCGCCCACCCGCCCGGACGCCGCCATTTGGGTTCTTTTACCCTCTGCGCATGCGCAGAACGCTTTGAGCATGTGCAGAGGGTAAAAGAACCCAAATGGCGGCGTCTGGGCAAAGTCTCCCGCTTCCATCGCTATCAGCTGTCCAGCGACCCACAGGCAAGCCCGAACCCGGAGCATTTCAACCCTGATGCCACGCCCCGTCACCTCATCCCGCGTGGGGAGGGGCAGGGGTCGCGGCGGTGTTGCAGGGGGGTCGCGGCATTAGAAAGGTTGAGAACCACTGATCTAGAAACAATTTTTCCCTGAAATCCAGTCTTCCAACACCATAAACATCGAAATATTACATTTTTGTATTTAAGGTTCTATGAGTACACCCTGGTATGAATTTCTTTGTTGGAAGCCGATTCATTAAAATTCAAATCTGTTATTTTTACCTAATGGCATTAATTGCTCTCTCCATGCCTTAGCCCAACAGCATTCTTATAACGTTGTAAGTCAAGACTCACCCTGAATAAAGCTACTTAGTACAAATCAGACGTAGTTCTCCAGGTAAGTCTCATTAATGATGCAAGCTACTCCCAAGTCTGTGCTTGCACACACTTCAACTGTCGTACTGTTATTTGGCATGCTAAAATAATACCTTATCCAGGAAGAGATTTGCATGCATAGGTTACTGAACCTTGCATTTCTGATTATTTCAGAGGAAAACAGTAGCTGCCTTTGAGAGGTTTTTGCGAGTTTGTTTTTAAATTTTAAGTGTTTTAAAATGTTTTGATTCCCTATTAAAACCAATACATTCTGTGAAATTAAAATAAAACCTTCCTATTTTTTTTTCCACAATTCCATATGCCAAATGAATTAGCCATGGTATTTCAGCATTGTTGTGCCTTAAAAAAATTATGGCTTTACAGTTAGTGCCTTCAAGACTCAATTCTACCCTTATTTCTCTAAAGTGCTAAACTGCAGAAATGGTCTCACCAAACAAATACTAGTTTTTTCTTCATATTTACACCCGTTTAGAAGAACTGTGCAAAATGTGATTAGGGTTCATTTTGTAACCAATTTGAAAACTTCCTAAAAATTGTGACAGCAGTCTCTCAATGTGCTGGTTTAGAATCCTTTAAATAGATCTTGCTTGTTCTCAGAGTTGAAGTCTAACAGATCTGAAAAGAATGGAATGGAAACAGACAAATTGAGAATGTTTTATTTCATGGCACTAAAGCAATATGGCACTCAAATGTTAAAGGGATTAAATGGAGCTTTATTTCTACTGCAACTTGCAGATATTATACTATAGTACTGTATGGTGCTGAGATATGGCTGGTCAAATCTAAACCATTAGACCATGGGAAACACTATTCTGTAGTTTTAAAAAAACTAGGTGCACCATAAGAGGTACCTACAGTATTTCTCCAGTGTTCCATTCAGGGTACAAGATGGTTTTTTTTTCCTTTTGGGACAGTGGAGGATACTTAAAACTGAAGAGCTGGCTTCCAACTTTTCAATTTTTTTCTCCCCTCTTCAGGAACATTTTGGACCTCCAGAGTTCAGATGCACGCTTGACAAATAAATGCACTAGCAAGAGGCCCTCATTTTGTTCTTGATTATTTCCAGTTCCACCTAACATTTACTTTTTATAAATTAAAAATTGAATTGAAATCTTTATTTGGCCAAATGTGTTTAAACACAGGAGGAATTTATTTCTGATACAGAAGCACTCTGTACATGCAATAAACAAACAAATAATAAAATCAAATAGAGTCACAGACTTTGGTAGGTGCTAAAGTAATATGAGCAGGCCCTCAGACAGTTGACAACTGATTCAACTTAGCAGAATAAACATGTCTTAAAAACCTAACTTCTAAGACAGGAAGTAGAGCCAGCTAGCCAGCCTCTCTGTGTGACATCATGTTTAAAAATTCCAGCTTTTGGTCAACAACCAAACTGAACTGAATTAAAGTTATTACATCCACATTTACCAATTCCACAAAGTAATGGAAAGGGGGGGAAAACTTACAAGAAGCTTTTGTATCTCTTTGCCTCTCATGGCTTATTACCAAAGTGATTAAAGTGAAACTAATAACAAGCAGGAACAAAAATACCCTCATAAGCTATGCATATAGAGAACTGCAGTCAGTTCAGGTGCTGTGAGAGTGACAGTCCCACATGAACAAACTTGGAACATCCTGTGACACAACACATCCCTCTTTAGGCGAAGAAGTTAATGTCTGTACAATAATAGCCTATGAATTCACCTTGACTCTCAGGTCACCAGGAAAGAGATTGATGATGCCCAGCTCCAAGCTAAAAGGCAGGTGTACTTCTAGGATGTCATGCTCCAAGTGCAGGGGCCAATTACGCTCCTCTACTTAATAGCAAAGCTCTCATTGATTTCCACAGGAACTAGAACAGCTTGGATGATGTCACCAGTTACAACTCCAACCACACGCCCTGGGAAGTCACTGTGACTTTGATTACACATACCTTTCAACATTACTGCCACTGCTGCAACCCCTCAGCCTCTAAAAGCAAGATGAGATCAGGGTTCCAGAAATCACCTGAGCTTCTTACACACATCCCTCCTGGGCTTTGCACACATTCCTTTTTCACCCCTTCACATTTCTGGGCATAAATTTATGCAAACAGAAAGGAGTGGGGGGTGGGCAGATAACAATGTGATCTTCGCTCACATCTATCTCTGGCCTAAGCATTCATGTACTGTAGTTTATGCACTCAAGACATTCAAAAAGGGGGGGGGCGCCTCCTTCTACGAGCCCTTTCTCGCATGTGGAAAGCATCTACCATCCCGAGACAGACCCACAAGGAGCCTTCTAATTTATCGCATCACAAATCAGATCGACAAGTCGGAGTGCGATCTGCAGAAGTCCCACGGGGATGGGCTGAGGAGAAGCGTACCTCGTTCTCTGCAAAACAGTGTCAATCGGTA
>QLTV01003461.1:3421203-3436670 GCA_003457575.1 Thermophis baileyi | reverse complement strand
GTTCTCACTGTCAGGAAGTTTCTCCTTAGTTTTAGGTTGCTTCTCTCTTTGTTCAGTTTCCATCCATTGCTTCTTGTTTTGCCTTCTGCTTCTTTGGAAAATACATTGCCCCCTCCCCTTCTTTGTGGCAGCCTCTTAAAAGGCTCACACATGGGCAAAGCATGTGAGCCATTTCCTCCTTTCAGTGGTCCATGAAAGTACATCTATAGCAGTGATGGCAAACCTTTTTTGGTTAGCAATAGCAATAGCAATAGCACTTAGACTTATATACCGCTTTACAGTGCTTTACAGCACTCTCTAAGCGGTTCACAGAGTCAGCATATTGCCCCCAACAATCTGGGTTCTCATTTTACCCACCTCAGAAGGATGGAAGGCTGAGTCAACCTTGAGCCGGTGAGATTTGAACCGCTGAACTGCTGAACAGTCAGCTGAAGTAGCCTGCAGTACTGCACTCTAACCACTGCGCCACCTCGGTTCACGTGCCAAAAGGGGGGGAGCTCAGGGGGGTCACACGCGCGTGTGCCCACTCCCATAATTCCATACGCCCCCCCCTGCGCATGCGCGCGTGATCCCTCCCCACTCCCGGCACACGATGGCACGCCCGTTTTTCGCTCTCACCAGGCTTGAGAGCCTTTCTAGGAGCCTGGGGAGGGCGAAAACGGCCTTCCCCCCGCCCGGAGGCCCTCTGGAGGCCAGAAATGTTCCATTTTCCGACTTCCGGTTGGACCGGAAGTCCCATTTTTTTGCTCTCCCCAGGCTTCAGAGCCTTTCTAGGAGCCTGGGGAGGGCAAAAACGGCCTTCCCCACCCTCCCGGAGGCCCTCCAGAGGCCAGAAATGGCCCGTTTCAAGTTTCACTTGTGGCACGCGTGCCATAGGTTCGCCATCACGGATCTATCGCATGTAGATAATAAAGTTGAAAAAAGGTGAACAACATTTTTACAGAACGATAGATATGTTGAGGCTGGGTGTGACAAGGAATGGCTGGGAGGGTAGGGGCCAGGCAAGGCACCCCTTGAGGTGAGTGACATTGAGTTGGCCACGCCCACCCGGTCACATGACCACCAAGCCATGCCCACAGGACTGGTAGGGAAAATTTTTACATTTCACCACTGGGGTAAGCTGCCATGCAAACAGTTGAGGTCAGTTTGAGGGAATTAGAAGTAGCTGATATGGAATGGCCCACTTGGAAATCAATTGAGAGTACAGAAAATACCTAAATGCTTAATAAGAAAAAAGTTCATCTTTATAAAGTCTTCCTTACTTTTGTTCTTATATGACTATCCTTTCAGAAGTTATTAAGCCATAGAGTAGAATCAGAATCACGTAACCCAAATTAATTATGACCTAGTTCTGTAGAGGTTCTGAGTTATTCAAACTTCAGAAGACTGCACATTAAAAAAAGCAACTGATAGAAGTCAATCCTCCTGAAGCCTGCCTAACCAAGAACAGTACTGCTGTTCTTAGGCAGGAAAAAATCCACAATTCAAGAAATATGAACAAGTGTTTAAAAGATTTCCATATTATTAATGTATACAAAAACTTACATGATCACAGTACGAGTGAAATAAACCTGGAAAATCTTTTAGACACTAGAATTAGTATTTGAAAACAAGCTTTTGTTGGATCAAAGCCACAGCTTACAACATCCTAGTAAGTGAAATGAATGAGGCAACCCAAGCCCACTGAAATAATACTTAGTCCACGGACATGTTAGAAAAATGTTAAAACTAGTGTGAAAACCGGTTTACTTTT
This sequence comes from Thermophis baileyi, assembly GCA_003457575.1. Classification (NCBI taxonomy): domain Eukaryota; kingdom Metazoa; phylum Chordata; class Lepidosauria; order Squamata; family Dipsadidae; genus Thermophis; species Thermophis baileyi. The sequence continues at coordinate 3,434,917 of QLTV01003461.1, read as the reverse complement.
AGTGAAAATAGCAATTATTTGAGAATTATTTACTTACAGGCAACCACAAGCATCTGTATATTTCCAGATCTATTATAATTTACAATATCAGCTGTCGGCACCAGAAAAAAAATATTTCCTTCCTTTCATTCTTACAAAGGAATCAAGTTGGAGCTTTACGGAAACAAGAACTGCATAATTTTTTTTTAAAAGTAGGACTCTTGGTTAGTTTTATTTTTCAATGTAAAAATAAAAAGGAAGCCTCCAGAACCAAATCATTGGCACAAAGTGCAAAATATTAATGGGGGAAAAAGGATGCCGTAGAGAAATAAAATGCATTCCATTAAATTGAAACAGCAGCTTTTTATTAAACATGAGTTGACACATTTTTTTCTCTAAATGTAAGGGATATTTTGTTTTGTTATATTATCAGTTCCATATAATGCACCTTAATGTTCCACGTTCTATATAGCAAAGAGCAATCTCGGCTTATTTGATGAATTTACACAAATATTGTCATCCTCAAAGCTTTGGGCTCATCTCCCTCCCTTACTACTTGTAGTGTAATGAGTGGTTATATGGTAAGATGTATGATCTACCTTTTGAATGATATCACCAACCCTTAGCATTTACTGTATTCCCTAAAGAAATTCATTATTCTTCATTGCTCAAGTGAGTTGTGAGAAGGTAGCCCATGCACTCAAAACCCTCAAGAGAGGCTGAGTTAGAGGGACTAACTGAAGCCATAAGGAGGTTTTTAAAAAGTAAAAATTAATTTACTACAGTAATGCCTTACCACTCTCCCTCATGAAGTTTTATTACTTCTCTTAAGGAAAGGAATCTGAGAGTGTTTTATAGTTGAACAATATTTGAGAGTGAAATGTAGCCGTTACTATCCTAAACACAAAATCCTCTTTGGAATTTTTAGAATAGAATAGAATAGAATAGAATAGAATAGAATAGAATAGAATAGAATAGAATAGAATAGAATAGAATAGAATAGAATTTTTTATTGGCCAAGTGTGATTGGACACACAAGGAATTTGTCTTGGTGCATATGCTCTCAGTGTACATAAAAGAAAAGACATGTTCGTCAAGAATCATAAGGTACAACACTTAATGTGATAGTCCGGGTACAAATAAGCAATCAAATCATAGTAGGAACCAGTCAATATAAATTGTAAGGATACAAGCAACAAAGTTACAGTCATACAGTCATTTGTGGGAGGAGATGGGTGATGGGAACAATGAGAAGATTAATAGTAGTGCAGACTTAGTAAATAGTTTGAAGTGTTGAGGGAATTATTTGTTTAGCAGAGTGATGGCATTCGGGGAAAAACTGTTCTTGTGTCTAGTTGTTCTGGTGTGCAGTGCTCTGTAGCGTCGTTTTGAGGGTAGGAGTTGAAACAGTTTATGTCCAGGATGTGAGGGGTCTGTAAATATTTTCACAGCCCTTTTTTTGACTTGTGCAGTATACAGGTCCTCAATGGAAGACAGGTTGGTAGCAATTGTTTTTTCTGCAGTTCTAATTATTCTAATTATATTAAAAGATTAGTTAGAAAATCCAGGTAAGCATTCCCTTCATCTTCACCTGAAAGTATCTCCAAACAGCTCTGGGAGTCAAAGGGGAATGAGTGTATGGGAGTTCCTGACTTACAACCATTTGTTTAGTGTCTGTTCAAAGTTACAACGGCACTGAAAAAAGTGACGTATGACCGTTTTTCACACAACCATTGCAGCATTCCCATGGTCATGTGATCAAAATTTGGACACTTGGCAACTGGCATGTATTTAAGACAGCTGCAAAGTCCAAAAGTTATGTGATCACCTTTTGCAACCTGACAAGCAAAATCAATGGTGAAGCCAGATTCACTTAATAACCATGTTACTAACTAAACATCTGTGTTGATTCACTTAACAACTGTGGCAAGAAAGATTGTAAAATGGGGCAAAACTCACTTAACAATGGAAATTTTGGGCTCGATTGTGATTTTAAGTCAAGGACTACTTGCAGTAAGAGTAACTCATTTTAGACGAAAGATAGTTAACTTAATTTTTAAAGAAATGACAGATTAGAAATGTATCTCATTTTTATTCTCCCCCCCCCTCTTTTTTTCAACACTTTCCATTAAAATAACAATAATACTCTAAAGCAATCCTACTACTGTAGAGGTCACCAGAAGGGGAAGAGCAGAGACAGGAAGCATTTTTGCAAGGTTTTGCAACTGTTCTTTTCAAATCTGCAGAAGAGTACTTAAGTCCTGTGCTAAAACAGAAGCAGGCAACCTTTTGTAATTGGCTTAATTTTGTGTGTCCTTCAGCCTAAATTTAAGTGTTCTCTGCAAATGATCAGTTAATATGCCTGTGAAAACTAAAAGGCTAGATTCCTTGCAGTGTAAAGAAATGAAGAAGACAAAACAGTAAAAATGACAGAGAAATCGAGGCCTATTCTCTTTGGCTCAAGCCTTATTCACTACCAGAATGTAGCTCTTAAAAGAAAATGTAGTTAATAAAATATATTTTTTTAATGTGACAACAAGGTTTTCAAAAAATACACTTTCTAAACATGTTTTCAAAGTTTAATGACATACATATTATCCAGCCTTCTGAAGCAAGATTTTTATATTGTTTAACATACTTTTAGGAATGTGTTGCAAGAACTACTGCATTGGTACAAGTCCTCATGACTAGTCCTTTAGCTATTGTTCAAAGTTACAATACACACCAAAAAAGGGAGTTATGACCTGGATTTGAAGTTCTGACGTCTAGGATCCCACCATGATCACGTGACTGCATTTTGGACACTCTGCAACTGACCTGCATTTACACCATTTGCAGCATCGTGCAGTCGTATGACTACAATTTATGATGTTTTCCCCCAGAAACCGGCATTTACTTACGGTATGTTTTCTGGCAAAAAAGGCCCCATATAAAAAAAATGGGTTCACTTAATGACCTCAGTGTTCACTTTACAACCATTACATTTCCTTAATAACTGCCACAAAAAAGATTGTGCTAAATGAGACATTTGTTGAGTTCTGCCCCATTTTACAACCTTTCTTGCCATAGTTGTTAAGTGAATCATTGCAGTTATTAGCAATATGCTTGTTAAGTGAAGCTGGCTTCCCCATTGACTTTGTTCGTCAGAAGGTTACAAAAGGTGATCACATGACCCCAGGACTCCTCAACCGTCATAAATAAGACCGTTACCAAGTGTCTGAATTTCGAGCACATGACCACTAGAAAAAAGTCTGAAAAATGGTCATAAGTTACTTTTTTCAGTGCCATTGTAATTTCAAATGGTCTCTAAATGATCAGTTGTAAGATGAGGACTACCTGTAAAGTGTTCTATTCCCAAGAGATATTGCCTTACTAAGAAAATTATATTATCCTACATCCAAAGGCTTCCACTAAAATCCCTGAGGCTGTGGATACACTATTTTAACATGCAAAGTTTTCAATTCCATGTTATGGATTCTGGCTCTGTCTTGCTGTGAAAGCAACACTTTCTCATGCAGCTGTTTCTTCAGTCTGAAATCCCTTAGCTGATTTCTTTTTCATCTAATAACACTCGAACTTTCTTACATGTATTTCTCTATATTGCTTAGGTCCTTTTACTATTTTTTTTGCAGGGGGAATATCTGAAAAGGCTGCTGGTCATAAAAATCTGTATAAAAAAACCCTTTTCAACCTTCCAATCAGATATTTTTTTCAACAATATTGTTAATTAAGATTAGGCAGCAGAGAAAGAGATAATAAAAGCCAATAGTTCTTAAACTGGGGGTAATTACCTCCAAGGGGTAATTTTAGCATATCTTGGGAGTAATTTGTAATTGCTTGCTTGTGAGTTGAGAATCCAATTTGGGACTGCTGCCACCAGGACACTTGTATAAAACAACAGAGGGTATGTGTGTAGTTTGAATCCTAATATATTACACAGGTAATATGCTTGCAAAACGCTTAGGAAATAGACAATTATCATGCAGAGTTTTAACTTTATATACCATTTATTTAATTACAATAGAGGGACTCTGCTATATGCAACTTTTCTGAAACCACTTGTTCCTAAATATGAAAGTTCAGTTTTTTCTGGTATTAATCATAATGCATTACACCATTTTTTCCAGTAGGTAATATAGGGGCATCTTTTAAGGAAAATACTGAGTTTTAAAGCCCCCAGTAATTACCTGGGTATGAATAAAACCCTCACCACATTGCAACTTTGTCATTAACTCTTCATCTCCCAGAGTTCCAAACCAGTCTGCAAGTTTTCTTCCTATACGAACAACAGCCTCTATATACTTATATTTAAAGTAATTTCTATAAACCATTTTGAGAGCCAGGGAAGCAGAATATACTGCATATGAACTAAATAAAATACAGTATCAAAACGAGGATGACAAATATTAGGAAAGAAAAATATCATCATTCTGTAGTTATTTTTAGGATCTTCGAACTGTAATATTTAAATGTGTTATTTTATCAAAACAAAGATAACCAAAACAAAGGTAACAATTCATTATGTATAAGATCTGTACACTCACACCTCTTCATAAGCAATTGTTCAGCTCATTTCCTCCCTGATTTAGGCTACTAACATTCATACAATCTGAGGCCACAGTATCAGAAGTCCAACTTGTTGCACAAGTAGAATTCTTTGACAAAAAAGCCTTAGGCTATCTACACAATTTCATTCTGCAAATGTTAAGAAGCCAAGCAGTAGAAATGGTTGGAGGTTAAACCATTACATGTTTCATGTGCACATAAAAGTATTCCTAAAACCAAGAATCAGATAAAAGTTAGTGAAATGGGTTAAATAATAGTAACAGAAATGATATTTTTTACATGTAATACTGTACCAAGACAGGCAAAGCCTAACACATACTTAATACAATCTACCAAGAGGGGTAGGTGTCCCCTCTATTAAGGGGTCTCCTCTATTAAGAGATTCCATCTACGGTAGTAGAAGGACCTTGTCCGTGGTGGCTCCTTCCCTGTAGAACAGGGGTATTTGGTGTCTATAAGCTTTGCTTGCTTCCTTATTCTTTCTCTTCTATTTCCTTGGCTATCTTTCTTCCAGTAACAGATACCTACATCTAGATAGCTGATAGTGTATATCCATCTTCATATTCAAACCTGTCATAAAAACAAGGATCAGCCTTATCTTGTATGAATGCATGCTTGACAAGTATTTGGCTCAGCTGTATCAGTTTTTCATTCTCTAGCTGCTTGTTTCAGTCAGATGTTCTCTTGAAACTTGCACACGAGATCTTTCTTTCCTGTTTCCTCAAATTCAAGAGGCCTATAGGTGTCCTTTTTTATTTATTCATGTAAAATCAGTCTTTGTATCAAAGTGATCAACTTGTATATATGTCTTGCCGTTATGTTGCGCTGTGCTCTCACAATATTTCTCATGCTAAAACTGTATTGCAATCTTCATCACATTTCTTGGTCTATCAGGCTTATTTTATAGACACCCTATTCTGCATCCTATGTGGTCCTGAAAACTCATTTGCATCTCACTTTGTCATTCTTATGCAGTGCTTTAACCTTCTCTTCTACAGTCTTTCTCCATTTTTACTTTTGACTGACTAACATCCTTTTTATACCCTTTTATGTGGGTTTCCCCCCCACTTGCTTCCTCTTGGCATTGCAGGATAGCCTTTGTAGTAGAACCCTTATGTTGGGCCTCTTAGAGCTTCTAGATGTGGTGTTTCAATATCCCCTTTTAGCTTTGCCATACAGTTAACTTCTGGACATGTGATGGCCCTTCAAAGCTTGTGGTCTCTGTTTAATGTTTGCCTGGATGTGGTGAACAAAACTTGACTTCTGATGATTACTTTCTTTTTCCTATTCATCAAGATAGGCAATAATGCATACTTTAACTATCCAACCATCACATCTGCAGTTCAACTAGGTTCTGTGTTCTTTTGGCCCATATACATATATACATTACAACAAAACAGTTTTATGTGCCCTGGGCTGGGCTTTCTTCTGTGCCATGGCTTGTATACATTCCATTTATGAGTTTCACTGGAAGCTTCTTTGGTAAGTACAGATAGTCCTTGTCTACCAACTGCTTTTAAGTTACCTTAGTGCTATAAAAGTAACTTTGTGACCAACCTTCACTTTTACAACTGCCACAATGTCCCAGAGTCACGGGATCACCATTTGCAGGCTTTGCAACCAGCATGCAGTTATGACCATGACAGCATCCCTCAGTCACATGCTCACAATTTCTGTATTTTGCAACCAGCACACATTTTCGCTTGCGACAATGACAGAAGTTGGAGGTAAAATTATATATCATGTCCATTTGATTTTTTGCTTAGTGATTACTGACCAAAGGGGAAGTAAGGTTGTAAGCCTAGTTAAAGTCACATGATTTTCCACTTAGTGTCCGCATTGCTTAGCAACTGAGTTGCCAGTCCCAATTGGGGGTTGCTAAGAAAGGACTACCTAAAAATGTCTGGGTTAAAACTGTTTAATCCTAGAATTTATCTGAAACTTCTATATCTTGCACAACGGTGAAATTTTACCTTCCCTACCGGTTTGGAAGCGTGCGCTTTACCGCACGCTTTTTCACCCTCTGCATATGCGCAGAATGCTTTGCGCATGCGCAGAGGGTTACAAACAAGAAAATGGCAACGTCCGGGCGGATGGGTGGAGCCTCATGCTGCTGCCGCTACCGGTTCTCCGAACCACCGGCGGCCGCCGCTACCGGTACGCCCAGGCCGAACCGGTAGCATTTCACCCCTGATCTTGCAGGATATACCTGATTATCTCAGTCAACGTTAATTTTTTTCCTATCTTCTATCTATACCATCCTGTACTGGAGAATAGCCTCTATCGTTTCATGCACAATTCCTTGCTCTTTTACATACATTTGCATGTTCCTTGTTACATATTCACCCTTTTGTCTATACATACTTGAGATTTTCTCCCAAACTTATTACTGGAGCCACATATTCTTTAAATTTTTCCAATATGGCTCTTTCCCTTGAGCAGGTAGAAAAACGTTTACCTTGTGTAATAATCTCTGAATATGAGATTATAATGAGCACTGGCACACATATGTTGCTATAAGCTAGTTCTGATGTCTTGTCTTCACATTTATTGGCCTAGTGCCTTTGGCCTTTATACAACATGCACACCTGCTCTGATTCTCACAGGGCTGGCACTTTAGTCCTTTGGCTAAGTCCCCTAAATAACAAACTGTATCTGGGTCTCTATGTCTATTCTTCAGTGTCATTTGGCTACACAATGTTTGTGATTGAAATTCTTTGAAGTTCTTGCTTTACCTTCTGCCTCGGCTAATTCAAAAAGTCTTATTTTTCCAGAGAGCACCTTTCATAAGCAATCCTCTATTTTCACTTACATAATATTCTTTCTCTGTGACATTTTAGTGAGAACAGCCTCGACAAATAAGGCATTTTAGTTGATGAATTGAGCACCTCTCCTTTGCTTCATATACAACAATTTTTTAAAGCACCTCTCCTAGCCAAGGTGATAATTTGTTCATTGACCAAGTAAATAGTAAATTGATGTTCATACAATTCAATTAACCCTATTTTTTTTTAAATGAAGTTAGAAATGCCAGTAGAATGAAAACAGATGCCATCTGCCAGCCCATTTATATTCTCATATCATTGTCCTCTCTCCTTTCTAGCCATTTTTCCCCCATTGGGGTGAGGTGAGTCTTTACCTTGGAATATAGTCTAACAGGTATTTCTTGTTCTCCCTTTCCTAGAGTAACTGGTTTGCAATGACCCTAGCCACTGCAAATAAAGCATTTCCTTTCTTTTTTTCCCCAAGCTTTGTAAGTAAACCGATGACAGTTATAGGCATTCTCTCTTGAGAGTTATGCAGATTATAGTCTTGCAGATGTTTTATTAAGAAATTAGTATTCATTTCTTCTTCCATTCTTATTGTATGTTACCTCAGCCTAGTAACTTCTATCTATTCTAGGAAATGAAAACAGTTCTTACTTTGTAAGCATCTTTTTCCTTTCAATCTGAATTGCTATATCTTTTCTAATTTAGATTCTCCCCTCCTTCAGACAACTTGCCTGCTGAATTTTCTGAAAAGATGCACTTTGCATACTGTCAATCTTTTTTTAAAAAAATGTATGTCTAAAACTTTCCCCAAACATCTTGGACTTAATCTATATTTGTTAAAAGCACAGTAGATGGCTATTTCTCATCCAGCATTCACCCAACTGCTTTCTCACTTGCAACATCCCAGGTTTCTTGACTTTTCCCTGCTTCTGTAATTTTTGCTTTGTCAACTCAAAGATGATTCCTTTAGACTTCAACAGTATTCCCCTCTTGAATGGTTAAAAAGAGAATTCTGGTCCTTCCAACTTGTCTATGGCTGATGTCAAAGAACATGTGTTTTGTCTGTGTGTTTTCCAACTCAATCAGCAAGCTTGGAGATATGCCAGTGGATTGGGAGAGTCAGGAGCTAAAGCGTCCTCTGCTTATCTAATGTGATACTGTAAGGCCCCTCCTCTACATAGAGCCTCTCTACTAATACACCCACCAGACAGCAGAGCAGGGTTGTGATCTGAAAACTTTGCAGCCATCTTGGGGCCAACCACAATGGCAGGATAGTTTGCCCAGGTAAACTCAAATCCAACCCAGATCAGTCCAAGACATTTCCATTTGAGGTACACAATGCAGTCTTGTATCATTATAGCTACTTTAATGTGCCCCTGGAGGAGTTGCAAAAAAGAGGTGCTGCACATGGCTGGACATTTTAGCTTGGATCTGATCAAGTGAGATTTCTGATGGCCACAAATTAAGGTTGAGATGTGCTGGTATGTTGTAACTATCTGTGCTGTCTCCCACCAAGTTAAAGGTGTTCTGAGCAAACTACCAGCCTGCAACTTCTACCAGCACCCAAAATTCTCTGGAAGAGCCTTTCCATGGACTTTTACAGATAATTCCCTCACATCTCAATCCCGCCTTCCCAGAAAACCTATTTCCTCACTTTATGCTTTTCATCTTGCCTGCACACAAGCCCTCCCTGTACTCTGTATTTTGTTTCCTTGCTGCCAACCTCAGACCCAGCTTGTGCTTGACTTCAGCTCCTCAGAAAGACCTGCAGACAGACAGACACACGGTCACTGCACCCTGGTTGACAAACGCTCAGTGCTTGTCCTCACTGCTTAAGTTGGACCATGAAACTGACTGGGAAGAAAGGCAGAAGTGAACTCCACTTAACAATCTTTTAGATTGTCAGAATGATAGATGAAGAGGGGATATAGAGTAAATCCCCAATTCTTTATTTACTCCCTGTTGCCCTGCTGCCCCTCTGTGGTCAAAAGCTCATGAGATTCTTAAATGTCAATGCTACTGAACCACATCTCCAACAGAAATGAGGATAGAAATATTGTGCTTGAGAAATTGGTGTTAACAAAAGACATTTAATTTCTTAATTTAAAATTCAGGAACCAAAACAATTGACCAATCCAGCTTTCTTCTACTGCTCAAATCCCTGAACTTCACTTACACATTGTTGCATTGTAAATGCTAAACAATCTGTTACATAGCTTGAGTCATATAGTGGGTAAATTGCATGTTGGTTCTAAAAATTACATGGGGATCCAGGACAAACAATGCAGATATGATCCAGAACATACTGATGAGGCACATCACATTTGAAAAAAGCAACCTTTAAATATATACTCTGCATCCTTCAGAGTTGGTTTACATAACTGTACTTACTATCTGCTTTCTTCTCAATATATGCACATTTTAGCAATACCAATAGCACTTAGACTTATATACTGCTTTACAGACCTCTCTAAGTGATTTACAGAGTCAGCATATTGCCCCCCAAAATCTGGAACCTCATTTTACCAACCTTGGATGGATGGAAGGCTGAGACAACCTTGAGCCAGTGAGAATTGAACTGCCAAACTGTTGGAATCAGCAGTCAGCAGAATTAGCCTGCAATACTGCATTCTAACCACTGCACCACCATGGCTCTTTTCACATTTTTAGCATCTTATCCATCAGTCCATGCTGTGGTGCTATAAAGTCTGACTTCATTACTGGGTATAATGCCACATTATTGATTCCATGACATGGAAAGATGCAAGATGTTTTAAATTACATATGCATAAATGACCACTGGTGGCTCAGCGATTAAGACTCTGGGTTTGTCGGCTGGAAAGCCGGCAGCCCAGGTTCGAGACCTGAGCTCCACATGATGGGGTGAGCTCCCATCGTTGCCCCAGCTCCTGCCAACCTACCAGTTCAAAAACATACAAATTGCAAGTAGATAAATAGGTACCACTTTGGTGGGTAGGTAACAGCGCTCCGTGATGTCATGCTGGCCATATGACTATGGAAATGTCTTTGGACAGTGCTGGCTCAATGGTCTTGAAACAGAGATTAGCAGCTCCCCTTACAATTGGCAACAATTAGCAGAGTAAAATCCGCAGGGACTCCTTTACCTTTACCTTTTTATAAATGACCATCAATTCCTATTTTTGTTCCATTATACAAAAGAACTACTCGCAGATCTACCAAGGCTGCTTTTCATTTAAGAAACAACTACCAGGGCTTGATACATGTATTTTTTTTCCCCACCCAACACTGGTGGTTTCTATCTTGGAGACAAGAATAAATATTTCAAAATGTTACATCCTTTTAATTATCCTAGAAGGATAATAGTAAACTACTGGTGCCTTCTATGCCATTACATTCATGGTTTCTATGCCATTACGTTCAGCCTAAAATGCTAAACATTAAAAATAAGTTAAACAATATGGCAGTTTTATCATATCTAAATTCTAGGACATCTTTCTTCTTTCTAGCAGCATGTTAATTGGAAAGAAAATAATTGTGCCTCATATTTTCCAAACATATTCTGATAAACTAAACCGTGGGATCTTTAAACGAACATTTCAAGAAAGGCAAACTATGCTGACAGTGAACAGGTCCAACTGTGGTCTACTGGTATCCATGTTGTCTGTCTTCATTTTATTTAAAACCAAATTCTGTAATCAACAATAAGCTGGCCATACACATAATTACTGATGCTTATTTTATTACTTTAATTTTAAAATGTATTATTCTGTAATGCAACACAGTAGTACTGATCCCCAAACAAGACATATGGCCATATAACAGCAGTGGGTGAAGTGTAAGAAACTGTAATGAAATCTAAGATCTAAATTTATATAGTCGCAACTGGTAATGTTACATCCTTAAATGGAAAATTGTTTTTCTGTATGTGTGATTGTGGACAAAGCTAATTTCAAAGCCCCTCCATTCATTCTAACAGTTCTATTATCTCTATTATGCAAAAAATCCAGGAAGTTAAGGTACAAACTAACAGAATTCATAGTCTATTTCTTCTGACATTTGGAGTGATGTGTCCAATAATCTCCAAAATTCTGAAGCTATAGTAGCCTTCTGATTTCCTTAGTACAGCAGACAGAAGGATGATTTTAGTGCTGGTCCCTGTATTTTAGATTCCAAATTCAGATTTTCATCCAAGCATTTGCTTTATACAGGATAAAGAAATCACTGTTGTGCCATGACAGCATATTCAATTTACACCAAAGGTCTGGAAACATACCAAGACTTCTTCCCGCCAAAACTGATTAAATATTTCCCAACACAATCCCTTTCTGCTTCACTCACACAGTTAGCATCATATTGTGCAGTTGTTCTAGTTATGCATCCTGTCTCCCACATACTTCCGTACCTACAATAGCTGTTACTGTTACTATGGCATCAAAACGGCCATCCTTAACTTATGCAATCTCCTTACCCCAAATGAAAAGGATTCTCTAATACTAGAAACAAAGTGGACATAATATGGTCTGCTGAAGCTGGTGAAGGTTCCTCAGACCTAGAACAAGCTTTAAAACTGGGTGAATTTACTATGCTAAATGTAACACAAAATACATGTGATGCCTTCTACCTCTTTATCTGCCATGGTAATCACATACATTAGAAATCCAGCTGCAGAAAAAATACAAGAAAGACTTTCACAATACATTGAACACAAGACAAGGGGGAAAATCTGTTTGAGTGATGGAATGCTTAAAAATAAAGCTCTGAAAATGTATAAGCACATTTGTCATATGAATTTGGGTTATAAAAATTCGATGCCATACCCAGTAACCCACTTTTTTCCATTCATCTCAATTTATGCAAATTTGCTTTATGCCAGGTTTTAAACCTAAACCTAGCATAAAGCAAATAAAACCTGTATATGTTCACCTTTGTCATTTTTAAGAACTCAAACTCTGCATTTTGGCATAGGGCTAAATATTATCTTACCTTGACAATTGATATTTTAAATGATATCGCAACACAGTCGCCCTTTATCGGCAAGTGTAATTGGGTCACTATGTACCCATGTTAGTAGATAGTTGGATCTTTGCCCTCAGTTACAACCGCACCTGCTTGGTGAAGTTGTTCACACAGAGGCATCAATGTACAGCACAGCAATCCCAAAACTTCCTCTGAACAACAAAACGTACCACTTCATAATTTACAGACTGAATGGAAATAATGCCCTGACCCAAAACTCTCCTTAATTAACCATTCATTTCCAACAGAAACCATTTCTGACGAGGTTCTTTCTTACCTTGGGACATACGATGACATATAAAGTAGGATTTTTGTACCCATAAAGCACTTTCAGTTCAGCAGCTCATGGAACCAAACCTGTCTTGCAAGATACAATCACCTAGCTAGCCTACAACTACTATGTCCAAGGAAAGGTATTTTTCTTTGGTCTATGGACAAAAATAAATAAGTAGAAAAATAAAATCTTTTGATAACCTACTAACACCTCTAAGCAAAATAGGCAATTTTCAGCGATGCCCCCTACCAAGTTCCTTTTGCCAAATGCTGTTTTCTAAATACTTAACTTAAAAGAATTCACAACTTGTGTTACCTTTGAGTATTATCTTTATTTACAATAACGCTTTTAGCTGCTTAAAATCCTGTAGGTATCCTCAGAAAATAAATATATTGAGAAATTGTAACTGAATGGCTCATTTGCAAGGATGCCCACATAACCAGCCAGCAGGGAGGTGACACGAGGCTGGCTCCAGGCTGTAATCAACGCCTCCTTGAGAGAGGGGTCCGTCCCACAACCTTTGAAGGTTGCGGTGGTGAGGCCCCTCCTCAAGAAGCCATCCCTGGATCCAGCAGATTTAAAAAACTTTCGTCCAGTCTCCAACCTTCCCTTTGTGGGGAAGGTTGTTGAGAAAGTGGTGGCGCTCCAACTCCAACGGCTATTGGATGAAACAGATTATCTGGATCCTTTCCAATCGGGTTTCAGGCCTGGTTATAGTACGGAAACTGCTTTTGTCGCGCTGATGGATGATCTCTGGCGAGCCAGAGATGGAGGGTTTTCCTCCATCCTGGTGCTGCTTGACCTCTCAGCTGCTTTCGATACCGTCGACCACGGTATCCTTCTGTGTTGATTAAGGGAGCTGGGAGTGGGTGGCACCGTTTTGCGGTGGTTCTCCTCCTATCTCTCTGATCGTTCACAGTCGGTGTTGGCAGGGGGGCAGAGGTCGACCCCTAGGCCCCTTGAGTGCGGGGTGCCTCAGGGTTCGGTCCTCTCTCCCCGTTTATTTAACATCTACATGAAACCACTGGGTGAGATCATCCGACGGCATAGGGTGAGGTTTCAACAATACGCTGATGACACCCAGCTGTACATTTCCACCCCTCGTCAATTCAGTGAAGCGGTGGAC
>QLTV01003461.1:3368029-3413262 GCA_003457575.1 Thermophis baileyi | reverse complement strand
ATATCTCTGGACTTTCTCAATTGTATTAATGTCCGATATGCAGTGCGGGTTCCAGACAGATCAGCTGTATTCGAGAATTGGTCTAGCAAATGTTTTGTATGCTCTAGTTAGCAGTACAACATTACCAGAGAAGCTACACAAGATTAGGTTGACAACTCTTAATGCTTTTTTGGCAATGTATTTTTTGGCAATGTAAATGCCCATCTTTACCACATTTTGTTTTATTTTGCATTTCAAATGGCAGGTTTTCTTTAAGCCAGTTACAGACTCGCTGCAACATTTCAGTACAAGCGCTCTGCTCCGTACATCCTGCAAGGTTGCAATCTCTCCAAAATAAGCTTTCATCAGGCTTACCAAGAGGGCTTGCCAGTATTATGTAAGGCACTGCCACATGTCAGTGGGTGTCCCTGCCAAAGACTCCCCTCCTCTCTAGTACGAATAAAACATGGAACAGGACAATCTCAAACATTTCTCCAAGACTACCGGTATGTTGCAAGCCTGAGCCCCAGAGGGTTTCTCGCTCTCCGTCCGCGGCGAGACCCGGGGAAAACCTACTCGTATTCCAAGGATGACGCCTGATCCTCGCCCACGGGGGGGGGGGAGGACATTTTCGTACTGCGCTGCAAAGCAGGAAGGGCTGTTTCTGGTTGGCGCTTGCAGCCGCGTCCCATATCTGGAAGGACCGCTTCGCTACCTAAGCTTCCCGCTCTCCCCAACCCCCCCCCCCTCTATTACCGGCAGCAGCACGGAGGTCACTCGCAGGAAAGCTTTGTTCAGCGAATAAAGGCCCAAAGATCCCCTTCCATGCGGAAGATCACAACAACTCATCGCCACCCGTGTGGCTCCAGTTTGTTTGATTCGCGGCGCGTGGAATCCGAGGCAAAATTAATCGCGCGGCCTCTTTTCTTGGGGAGCTCCAAAGAGGAGCGGCCCGAAACCTGAGCTAGTTTTAAAAAAAGGACAACCACCACCGCCAACTCGTGACAAGGGCTTTCTTAACTTTGCACGCACACACCCCCCCTCCCCACGCCGAGGGTTCAGTTCGGCCGCCGCGGCCGCTCGCTTTTGCAAAACAACTCCGAGCCGCTCTGCTGTCACTCACTCGGCGCTGCTCTGCCCTGTTCTATATTTGCATAGTCAACGCAAGCCAAACCCCCCCCCCTCTCTCTCCTCGTAAACTTTCTCCTGCAACTTGCTTTGCTTGGAGGGGAGCAGGAACAAGCAGAAAGGAGCAAAACTGGAGTCCGGAGTAAGCTACCTGCTGCAGGAGTCCACGGCACCGAAGAGCGGCCGCACAACCCAAATCCAAGCGCGGAAGGACGAGCTCACCTCAGCAGCCCAGACGGGTGGCAAAGACGCCGCCGTTGTCGTCAACCAGCCAAACCAAGCCAGCGCCAACTTCGCCTCTTGCGGTAGGATTCTGGGAAGGCGTCACTTCCTAGAAGTGGTAGATTCCGAAACCAGCTTTTGGCAAGTCGGTGCCACCTCCTCGCGGTGCCCGGTTCCTCTGTCTCGACCGGTGGCGTGAGAAGGTGCAGGACTTATTAAAATGGTGGACGGTGATTATCGGGAAAAGGAAGGACGTTTTCGTATTGACAGCTCTTGGGATTCCTTGAGCCGAGTTCGGCATACCTGAAGCGCATTTTAGTCTTGAACAACGAGTCCAGCTTTGCGCCAGTCCTGTTATAACTTGACGCTGGCAAGCGCCCCAGACGAGACGAGTTCCTTGGCACCTGAGACAGACAGTCCTATAAGCACTGCCCTCCTTCCTTTCGGTTTTGATCAAGATAATTAATTTAAAAAGATTGCTGCCTTTCTGCAATTCAAATCCGGCTGAGCCATTTACTGCCTAATGCGTTCTTCCTCGACCCGACAGCTCTCTAGGAGTGTTGGAGGTATCATAGCCAGAAATTTAGGGGCGTTCTAGACCCAACATCTGGAAGGTGGGGAAGGTTGGGGAAGTTTGGCCTAATATTAGACCCCACTTGATGTCACTTCTGTAAATGAGATTTCCTATGCTTTAATTTGTTTTTGTGCTGTGTGTTCCTGACAGGATCCTGTATCCTTGCAGGCAGAGACAGAGAGACTGTAGATAAAGTGCACATATTAGCCTAATGTGCTGTGCAGATCAGCCATATAAGGTTAATTTATGGTTTGTTTGTTGTGTGAACCAAGAACATTTGGATGAGTTGATCATAAGTGTGTTGTGTGAATATAGCCAAGTAATACTGCCTGCTAATCTATATCTTTCCTACCAGTTTTCAAAATAGGGAGCCAGAATGAGTATGGGTAACCTGACATGTACTTTTATCCTTTCTCTGGCTGTGTTCATACAACAACCCTTACTTAACTGAAACATTGCTTCTAAAATTAACAATGGGTTCACACATCACATCATATAGTTTGTGTAACTGGTTTATTTAATAACAATTGATTAGGTTCATTAAATCTTCACGTCCAACCAATCATTTTGCCATAGCTAATATGACACACATAGTTGTTAACATGTATGTCCTGGGCAATTTCTCTAGCACCTTGACTGTTGAGTATTCTCCTCCCTGAGCAGATCTAGAATATTGTCTTCCTGCTTGGGCATCTATTTGCCTGCTGCCTTGTGTGAACCAACCTCTCTTTCCAAAGTAATGAGTGTGAATAGCAGAGGAGGATATGATTCCTTATCCATAGGAAGGGTCAGGAATAGGGCAATTGCTGTCTATAGTACTGAGCCCAAAGGATTAGGATACAATAATAGCATGTTGTGAGTTTATGCTATCACTTTGTACAGCGTGCTATCATTTTGTGTGTAGGAACATGTTGTAATTGAGCTGTGTCCATTAACTGTTTCCCAATAGAGCTTAAATATTGGCATAGTTGGCTTCTTTGTCTCTCTTTAGTGCCATTTTCTGGACTGGGTTAGTCTCAGTGGATAGAACAGGTGACAGCTGTTCCATCTAGCAAGAGCAAAACTTTTTCCCAGCCCCCAGAGATGTCATTGGAGTATAGGGTTCCTTTTTAATCAAAAATAGGAATATACTCTTCTGCAAAGGCAGCTACTGAAATGACTAGATGCTTTACTATGATAAAATGCATTGTTCTGGTATATTTTACACATGGAAAAATTCAATAAAAAAGGAAGATAGAGTAAGAAATAGCTGGATAGCACACTAGCTTGGAAGAACAGAAACTTATAAAAATATATTGTAAAACTATTGTATTTTTTTCCAACATGGTAATCTGGCACTAAATCAGTGTTTCTCAACTCTGGCAATTTTAAGATATGTGGACTGGCTTGGGAATCCTGGGAGTTGAAGTCCACACATCTTAAAGTTGCCAGGGTTGAAAAACACTGCTCTATATTACTTGGTCTTCGTGTCAGACAACGAAGATAAAAGATCACAAATATCAAATTAGCTTGCCTGCGGCCAAAACTGCATAGCAAAAGACTACAAGTGGAATTATTGCCTTTATGTTCAGCACAGTACAGTAATCATGTACTCTGAACAGAATTCATGAGTCTACAGTGCGATTCTATCCATGTTGAATTAGAAGCTATCCTCACCAGATTTTATTCCTAAATTAATATGAAGGATCATTGCCTTAAAGAACCACTTATTGTGTTTCTGTTGTATTTTTCATGGTTGGTTCTTTAGCTGTTCTAGAAGGGAATGAATTGTGCCTAATATATTGTGTCAATGTTTGTCTTAGTTTGATGTTAGGCTTTTTATGACATTTCATGTTTTCAAGATACAAATTGGGTATTGTTTTTGTCTTTGGCAGGATAAATAGATCAGTAGTATTGAGCTGTGATAACTTCCATTCCATTGATGGAAAGGATAAAAGTGTATGTCAGACTAATACAATTTCAGCAGGCAAGGTTTAAAATACATGCATACATTTTAAAAATGTTGACCCTAGTCATATTTCTTTTGGGGTAAGCCTTCTATAATGGGAATCTGCTGTCCCAACCAATCTCCAGTGTAATGCCTCTTTTCCTCTATCATGAACAGCATGTGAAGAGCAGCTCTGTCAAACTCTTAAGTCACAAGCAATACTGATATCCGAGTAGGCTTCACTGGGCAAGACATTAGGAGAAAATGAGTGATTTACATGTTTTGATCAGAATTTTGAAAGCGTAACAAATGCTACCTAATAAAAATCTAGCTTGATTAAACTCTGAAAATCCTAGTTCCTTAAAAATTAGCATCAGCATCTACATGAAGAACTTTGTGAAAATAATCATTACTTGGCCACGAGGAAAACACCACACACATAGATTAATAAGCAGACACATATACACACTGAAATGTTGATGTTTATTTAAGTATAAGAACAGACGAGAGAAGGTTTGGTTACTTACTATCAATCATGTTGGCGACATGGACTCTTGCCGAGCTCTTTAGCTGTTGGCTTTTCATTCCTTACATTTGTTCTTCTCACAACCCATATTGGGGGTTTTCTTTCTTTCATTGCTACAGCTGTTGTTGCTATGCTGTCTATACTGTTGCTATGATTTGCAAGACTTTTGCATTTGCTAGATCATGGTTGTCTCTGATGAACAGTAATACCATTCATTCCCCTTGCAGTCTCCTCTCTCCAGTTTCTAAATAAATGAGAACAGTTTAATAATAAGGAATAGTTTCTGGGACCTAATATTTGGCTGTAGGAGTTTACCATTTGTATGAGGGGCAGGAATCGGGATGAGTTTGGTAGCACCTTTCCGGCCAATACATTGTATTAAAAAATGTAAGCTATGCTCACAACCTTAAAGTGTTGGAAATGGTATTACCAGATTCCTTATGATTTAAGGTTACAATAGACTAACATAGCTGTTCTCCTACAATGTCTATAATAGGGGGAAATTATCCTAAATTATAGCTACTCATACCTGAAGATAATATTGATTGATTAATTGATTGACTAGGTGCCATCAAGTCAGTGTTGATTCTTACCCAATATGTAGATAGATTTTCTCCAGAAGCATCATTTCCCAACCTGGCCCTTCAGGGTTTCCAGCAGTGTTGTAATTGAGTCAGTCTGCCCTGAGGTTGGTTATCCTGTTCTCTTTTCCAGCGTTATGAAATTCTCCAGACTCCAGAGAATTAGGTCTTCACATAATACATCCAGAGTATGATCATTAAAGAAGAATCTACATGCTTTTGTGATAATTTGGAATGAAAATTAAAATACCTGTAAGCTAAGACCAGTTGGACTTAATTAATATTTTATGGGAGACCACAAGGAAAGCCAGGCTGCTGAAAACAGATCCAAAGATCCCTGAAGAAGGCAATGGCAAGCGACACTGTTTTCAAGAAAACTGCACAAATTATGTCTGTGCAATCAGACTTAACTTAGCTGGATATGGGCAAAAGTAAGTCAGCAGCACTCTTATCTACAATACGCCATATTGCTGCTTGTCAGACCTTCAAAGTAAACCAGACTAGGAAACCAAAGTTATGAATGCTAATATCAGTTTTATTGTAAGGTTACAATAAGAGAAATTTGAAAATCTAAAGATGCTTTCTCCCCTCCCTTTATTTTTATGAGAACTAGAAAGGGGTCAGGTTTGAGACACTTTTCTCAAATTACATTTCTGCCTCAGACTCAGATTTCTTTTATCAAATCAGTGTCTTGGATGCAGCTCTTCTTTTCTTCCTCAAAGTCATCCCTACACTGCCTTGTTCACACAGCCCATTTACAGTGATTAACTGAACTATGCTTTTTTCTGTCCCTGAGTTCATGTGAGACATTCACCTGTAAATTAATTACATGGATTTGGTTGGCCTAAAACACATAGAATAAAATGTGATTGGCTGCTTTATAGATTACATTAAATCTGACTGAAGAGTTAACCAGTGAAGAAAGTGAATATTTGTTCAGAACTAGTATATTTGCTTGGAATAGTTTTCATTTATATCCTGTCTTTCAGGTCAACATTAGCACGCAAGACTGCTTAAAAACACACAGTCATACCTATTCTCAAATAAGCATACTGACTCATTTAAAAAGGTTGATTTTGTGGCACCAGATGACAGATTTTGAAAGCTTGCATTTTATTTTATTATTATCTTATTTTATTTTTGAGTCTGCCTAATAATTATGGCATTTCTGTAAAATGTATACAGGATTTCCCCCCCCCCCCCTTCTGGCCAGCACAACTTACATGGCATGTCTGAATAATAAAGAAATTGACCATATTCACCATTTAACCTGGTGGAAAATAATCCATCATTACACTTTTCTACTCCACAGAACATTTTAAAATCAGCAAGAATTTCAGGTTAAAGAGCACATAGTTGGATGTGCTATTTTCTTTTTTTTCACACAGCAGTGGCCAATTTTTTTGGATGCTGAATCCCAGTAAATCAGTGTTTTTCATCCTTGGCAACTTACAGATGCATGGCTTTCAGCTTCCAGAATTTCCCAGCCAACAGGGGAATCTAGATCTGATCTAATTTAATGGGACTTAATCGCATGTGATAAAATTTCATCTTTAAAAAGCTTCAAAAAGTAACCCTGAACTATAGCAGAAGACTGCAGTTCTGGACTTATATATCCAGGACCCTTTCTTTCTAATAAATATGTATACAGGTAGTCCTTGATTTACGACCACAATGGAACCAAAATTTCTGTTGCTAAGTGAGACAGATGTTGAATTTTGCCTCATTTTACAACCTTTCTTGCCACAATTCTTAAGTGAATCACTGCAGTTGTTATGTTAGTAACACAATTGTTAAGTGAATTTGGATTTCCTATTGACCTTGTCTGTCAGAAGATTGCAAAAGGTGATCACGTGACCCTGGGATTTTGCAACCGTCATAAATGAGTCAGTTGCCAAGCATCCGAAGTTTGATCACATTACTATGGAGGTTCTGCAATAGTCGTAAGTGTGAAAAACAGCCATAACTCACTTTTTTTCAATGCCGTTGTAACTTTGAACAGTCACTAAAGGAACTACTAACTGTAAAACTAAGCTAAAATGCCCCTTTTCCATTGCCCTTTTAAGTGGCTTTGAGTAGTCTTTCATTTCCCTTTTAAGAGGAGGCTCGGCCAAACTGAGGCCCTTTGAGCTTTTTTTTTTTGCTCTTGTGACTTCTTCTCTGATCCAGAATCATAGGTGGTTGGAGACTCAGATCTCGGGTGAGTAAATCTGGGTTTAGTCCAGATGAAAAAGTGAGGTAAGGAGAGAAACCCTTTGAATCTGCTTCAGAGCACAGACTTCTTAATAGTTCAGTGAATCTTTATAGTTCACAGTGCGTTGATTGCTAATGGATTATGCACTTAAATAAAATTTACTTTGCGCTAATGTGAACTGGATAATGACACTCCCCATTCACCCCAAAATCCCATAACTGTCTAATAGGTGTGAACAGTATGAATTACATTGTCCACTGTGCCCAATGACTTGCTGTATAATGACGAGAAAAATGTCCATGTTTTCTCCTATCATGAAGTTCTCAAAAGAAGAGAAACTATTAGACTTAAAATGAAACGAGGCAAAGAACTGTCTTGTGAAGACTACTTAAAGTATCCATCGTTCAGGAACTTGCAGCCCAGTAAGAAGGAGAAAGCCTGCATAACATTTGTAGGAATGTGTAGGGAGTTACCTATTGCGCTTTTTAAAAAGAGGAAACTGTTTGAGATAGGATGTGTCTCATGTATTGAAATGCTAAATTCAGAAGATTGTGGATAGGAATTATATGCCCAAACTATGTATAAAGTTTCTGAATAGCATCTGTCCCTTCCCAGGATTCAGTAACACACCCATCGCATCCCAGCACTATCCTCCAACTCTCCAGAACCTAAGTGGAAAGTTTTCACCAGAAAATAAAGACCATTTGTTTTTCTGGGATTTTCTAAACTCGGGGGCATTTTTTTTTTTTGCTTGCTTGCTTGCTTTCAGTATTAAAGAATTGTGATCTGTAAAATATATGTAACTGTGTTATCTTAAGTCTGTATAGAAAAATGTTTGATGATGTAGTTTTTCATGTTGATTCAGAATATAGAGACAATCACATCCGCAAACGTGGATGTTTTTGTTTTTAATTAAGATTTTTAAAAGCAATAATAAAAGATAGTACAAGATAGAAAAATGAAAAAATAAAAAATAAAAAGCAAATAAAATCCCCCTTTAAGAAAGTAACTTCTCACCCTCATCACAAGTATCAACAATTTCACAATCTGTCTATGGAGATTCTCAGTCATCCAGGTCGCGGTTGTCCCAAAGGTTCTTTTTTCAACAGGCAACTGGACTTTCTTGTTTTTCTTTGAAGACATTTCGCTTCTCATCCAAGAAGCTTCTTCAGCTCCAACTGGATGGTGGGGAATGGAAGAATTTATATTCCTTGCAGACAGCTGGTCATTTGCATTCTTTTAGAGTCGTTGAGGCCACTTGGAGATTTATCTGTGTCCTCAGAGTCACCTGAGTAGTGCAAATGGATATGGAGCCTTCTTGGAACTGCTGAAGGGACTTCTTGTAGACTGGAGATAGATGAGGTCGTATCCCTCCCCCTCTGTTGAGAGAGGACTGTTCAATTTTGACACAGTTGGACAAAGAGAAACAAAGTCCAGTTGCCTTTTGAAAAAAAGCCCCTTTGTGATATTTATAATCTCTTCACCCCTCTTAGTTAACAAATATAAAACTTTTCATCCCATAACCCATCTCTTAGTAATAAACAAATCAAATAAGTAACATATTCTCTTTATCCAATTGTCAGCAAAAAGTCCAAACAGAGTTCTAAAATATTAACATTAAATATAAGAACTAGACTTTCCGTATCTTTACTTTTAGCTATAGGCAAAAACCTATTTAAAAGGCATAAAAAGGTCCCAATTTTCTACTATAAGCAAACCAAAGCAGATTTAACATTTTGATGTCCTTTTCTCCTTAAAAAAAAAGGTACATACCGGTAGTCCATGCGAAATGCCAACCGTTCTAGAAATAACTGCTTCTAATGGGAATGTATTCCATTCAAATAAAAAAAAAAGTATGGATGTTTTTGGTGAGTTTGATATTGTGTAGTGTGTTTTCTGAAGACACTAATCAGCCTTTTACCTGATCTCTACCACAAAATGATTGGGAAATTGCAATCATATGCATATTTATGATAGTATCCACCATTGGCTTTTAATATAAAATGCATCAGATTTTAGGTTTATGTTGAGTAATATAAATTTTGTCATTAAAACCTTTTCTTGATCAACAGTGTTGAAAATAAATTGTGTAAAGGAACTCAGAACTCCGTTGTTGATTAGTAGGATAGAAAATTGAACAGAATGGGACAATATTTGGTGTAAGCTGGTGGAAGATATCTCAGTTTTAAAGATAGACCAGATCAGGTGAGGGGCTGCAGAGGAAAAAAAATCAGCAAAATTTATCATCTCATTTGGTAATCCATGAAAAAACCCACCATGCATTATATGTGTTCAATCACACTCTGAAACTGATCGATCTATCTGAATTGAAAACTGAAGTTCAGTTCTCAAAAATGAACTAAAAAGAACTGTGAACACTTAGGAAATCATTTTGTATGGTAAATGATGTAAACGTTATTTGCTGAAGCTGCTTGCTCCCTATCAAAAACTCAGATCGTTATCCAGTTACTGTCATGAAGTTCTCAATATGATAGAACTTACTGCATATTTGACTGTCTTGTTTATTAAAAAGAAAACACCATTAGAAATTGCATGCATGCTGTTATCCAATATGTTCCCCACATCCTGTACCTTTGATTTTTTCTACCCATATCAGTGGTGGGTTGCTGCCGGTTCGGACAGGTTCGCCCGTACCGGTGGCGGAAATTTGCACTCGCTCCCCGAACCGGCAGCGATGGCCGGCTGTCCACGCCCCTGAACCGGTCCTCCGGTCGCCGCAGCTGGCAAAGAACCCTCTGCGCATGCGCAGAGGCTTCTGCACATGCGCAGAGGGTCATTGCACTGATGTGACACACTTCCGTCACGATGCAAACCGGTAGGGAAGGTAAGTGGAACCCACCCCTGACCCGTATGTAGGACTTTTCATTTCTGCTTGCTGAAATTCATCTTGCTGCGTTTTGCAAGATGGAAGGATCAGCTTATGGAAGTCTGATATGCAACTTTGACAATGTCAGTTAAATTTATTTCCATACAGAGTTATCCAGGTTAAAATGCCTTCAAAAATTGAGTTAGGATGGGCTTGTCGACCCTGAAGACTACATATGTGTAGCCATATTTTATTGTAGCCTTTGTCTATTTCTTTTTAGTTTTCCTTAGGGCTTCCATTGCAAAAACAATCTCCGGGACAATTTGGCAAAAAACTAATATAGACTGTATTTTTAGCATGAACTTTTGCTTGTCTAGTTCTTAGTGAGCCATTTTAGCACTTCTAGCTATTTCTCCCTTCTACATTTTGTGCTTTGCCAATCTGTTCTCTACCTTCTGTATCTGTAAACTTGTTTCCTTCCAACAAAGCACGTTCTAAAGACTGTGAAGAAACATACTCTTCTGCACTATTTCCTGACAAATGCTCCAAGCCATGCTTTATTGTTTGTATTTTTATGGATGGGTGGTGCATAACTAATAACTCAATCTGCCCTCCTCATACACACATTCCTCTAATTTCACCTCATTATTACCCTATTACCCTATATACTATTATTAAATTTGCAGATGATACAACAGTGATGGGACTCATCTCCGGGGGGGGGGATGGGTCTGCCTATCGAGATGAGGTGGACCGGTTGCTTTCGTGGTGTGGAGACAATAACTTGGTCCTTAACACCAATAAGACCAAGGAGCTGATAATGGACTGTAGAAGGAATAGATCAGACATCCAGCCCTTTCTTATCAATGGAGACCGAGTGGAGCAAGTGGCCAGTTTTAAGTTTCTGGGTGTTATCATAAAAGAGGACCTGAACTGGGGCACTCACATTGCACCACTGGTCAAAAGGGTCCAGCAGAGATTATACTACCTGAGACTTCTCAGGAAACAACAACAAATGACAAACTGCTGGTGACCGAACGTTCAAAACATCCTTAAAGATCCATCTCATCCTGGGCACTCTTTTTTTTTTAACTATTACCATGTGGCAGACGGTACAGGATAATAAAAACAAGGACAAATAGGCTGAAAAACAGCTTCTATCCCAGGGCAGTAACTATATTGAATTCTACTGTATAGTGCAATATTAATGCAATATCGGTTTTCAATTCAATTGTATAGAATGTGAAGGATGTGTGTTTGTGTTTTATTTTTATAATTATAATGTACATTGAAGATTTAATTTCGTTGTACGAGGTGCAATGACAATAAAGTAAACTAAACAAAGGTACATAGCTTTTCATAAGCCAAGGAACACATTTGCTGGAAACTGCCCTCCCCAAAGTAGAATGCAAGGAGAACAAGGAGAATAAATACGTAGCTAAATTTATATTGGATTTGATTTATATTTAAATTGATATTATTGTTTCCATTCCCAAAATTTATTTTTTTCCCTTCCAGGTATGTTAAAAATAGAATTGGTTGAGCAGTTTTGGAGTGGCCCTGGTGCCATACCTAAAGCCTTCAGAAAATACACAGGTTCTTAGTTATACTGGTCTATGGTAAAACCAAAACCATATCCTTGTGTTTAATTTGTTAGATTTTTAAACTGCTTACTGGCAATTGCCCTCTAGGTGGTGTTAAACATTGTCCATTTTTTTTTACAGGGAATCTGATTTTCAACTGTGCCAGATATTTGCTGGAGGGCTGATGATCATTCAAAGAGTGGTATTGCATTCACGTCCTGGTATGTTTCTACTTGTTGGAGAACATATTTGAGTTTTGTGTCTTTGTAGAACATTGTAAATGGGAAGAGAAAAGAAATCCAAGAGTGCAATTTCTGATGTGCACATCCAAAGCTTGTTATGCAAGTCTTCAAGAAGACATTCTTAGCAGACATTTTATAATTACAGATGCATTGGTGAGAATTTTTCAGTTTGTGTAAGAGCAAAAATGTATAAACAAATAACCTAAATAAGATTACTGCTGTTTTTGAAGTATGAAATGTGGAGAGTGCTGTAAACAATTTTGTATATTTTGTGTATTCATGATTTCTAACAGCTATAAGCAATATTTATTGTGAATAGTGTATTCTTAACTTTGAAAGTTATTGTATTTGTGCATTTCCTTCTAGCCTCTTGTTAATTTATATTTCACGAGGTTTATAAAGCAGCTGGCCATTCTTGCACTAAAACTGGTGGTATATCTTCCCAGTTTTCTTTACATTAAAATTGCTGTGCATCACAAACTACTTTGTTAGGAATGAGGATTTTTAGATGCATACGTCATGTTGAAAATCAGCATGGCCAAAAGGAAGAAAGGCTAGGGAGGAGAAATACAAATAGAATTTGTAAATATCACACCCAAGATATATAACTTCAATGAAGAAACACATGTTTTTGTAAGGATTGTGAGTCCTCTAAAGTCAGATGTGATTGTTCAGAAATACTAATTTAACTCCCATAATCTCAAGAGGAAGGAGAGACCAAGCTGTTAAACCTGTGATCTGACTCATTCTAGGCATCAATGGAGTGCCAGTTGCAGAAAACTTCCGTATGGAAGAAGCCACCCTCTCAGACAAAATTGATGAGGGTCAAGTTAAAGTCCGTACACTTTATTTGTCTGTGGATCCCTACATGGTAAGTGGGTTTAATAAAAATATCCGAATATTTGAAGAATATTTGGCCAGTTGATTCTTCATGTGATCTGCCAGTCATGAGTCACTGTAAATAGTGATATATGACTTTAGTAGAGGGGAATATTTTGCTTTGCATAAATGCCCATGACCACAATTATAGCACACGTAACACACGTACTGCGCAAGGTATTTGGCAAGTACCTGAGTTTTGGTTTCCTCCTTCCAAGCAGATTGCTAATCTTAATATGGAAAGTATTGCAGCTTCTACAATTGAAGTCGATATAACTGGGAGAAAGAATCATAAGATGATCTCTGAATATATGTAACCCTATGCCATACATTAATTTTGTTCTGAAAAAGTGTACAAACATGAGTCGTGGTGGCGCAGTGGTTAGAATGCAGTACTGCAGGCTATTTCTGCTGACTACCGGCTGCCTACAATTTGGCAGTTTAAATCTCACCAGGCTCAAGGTTGACTCAGCCTTCCATCCTTCCGAGGTCGGCAAAATGAGAACCCAGATTGTTGGGGGCAATATGCTGACACTGTAAACTGCTTAGAGAGGGCTGTAAAGCACTGTAAAACGGTATATACCGGTAAGTCTAAGGGCTATTGCTATTGCTATATTGTAATTTAAAAAATCAGGATTGGAATTTACTTCAATTACTGTGAAGTAAATTTAGAATTCTTTGTATAATAACTTCACTAATTACATTCATTTTCCACAGGATTACATCAGAAAGGTGTGTTGCATAATTTGAATTATGATATTTTTCTAAGATGTACCATATAAACCAGAATAAGGAAAAAAAGATACTTTGGAGCATCAACCAACCTCTTAATCTATCAGTAATAAAAATACGACCTTTATTCTTCCTTCTTAGGCTTTTAAAGGGTTTATTGTATTATCTAGCAGTTTCCATATTTTTACTCTGACTAGCATTAAAATCCTTGTAGCTTCATGTGTTGGCCAGCTATGTATCTCGTGAGAAAGAAAGAACAAAAGGATTGAGTTTTAAAAGATTCTCTTGTTACAAATAATTGTCTTTTAGCGGTGTCGTATGAATGAAGATGCTGGATCTGACTACATCCAGGCTTGGAAATTGTCTGAAGTTACTGATGGAGGTGGAATTGGTTGTGTGGAAGAAAGCAAAGATGTGCGTTTCGCTCCAGGAGACTTTGTGACGTCCTTTGTCTGGCCCTGGCAGACCAAAGCCATTTTAGATGGAAAGCAACTGAACAAGGTAACATTTTGTCACTTCTTTCCATTTCCTTTGGAGAAAAACAATATAGACAAATGTGCCCTGACCTCTAGCAATATGAGGTTAAAGACTATGGATATCCATGGGGAAGGAGTTGAATGGAGATATGTAATGACTGTCAGAGGAGCAAGTATATACAGTAATAGCAACATCTATGTGATGATGTTACTGCAGTTTGTTGAGAACACCACTGTCAAAGAACAACCCCTGCCATTTTCTATCATTTGCACAGTTGCCTATGGCACAGCATCCAATGTGGTACCAGAAATGTGATTTTTAGCTCAGTACCAAAGGAACAAGGTTGTACTTGTTATACAGATAATTTTTGGCTATGGGTGTGCCTTTGAGTCCTGGCAACTGCCTAAACAATTCCTGCAGTTTTCTTTCCACATTTTCAGAAGTGGTTAGCCACTGCCTGCTTCATAGAGCTAAGAGAGAATGACTGGTCCAACTTCCAAGGTAGCTTCATGGGTTAGAACTCATAGTCTCTTGGTTTCTACCGTGATGCCTTAACCACTGTACTGAAGTTAACCAAAAAAAAATAAAAAAA
The DNA here is from genome assembly GCA_003457575.1 of Thermophis baileyi. NCBI lineage: Eukaryota > Metazoa > Chordata > Lepidosauria > Squamata > Dipsadidae > Thermophis > Thermophis baileyi. The sequence continues at coordinate 3,398,799 of QLTV01003461.1, read as the reverse complement.
AAAAAAAAAAAAAAAAAAAAAAAAAAAAAAAAAAAAAAAAAAAAAAAAAAAAAAAAAAAAAAAAAAAAGACAAAGAATATCAACTAACTTTGAACCTTTCCAAAAGAATCCAGCCAAAAAATCAGAATGGATCTTGACTAGAATGTTAATGCTTAATTAATTCCATCTTTGAAACCCCCTTTTTGTTTCTTCAGATCGATCCACACCTTGTAGATGGACACCTTTCCTATTTCCTGGGTGCAGCTGGCTTGACTGGGCTGACATCTTTGCTGGGAATCAGAGAGAAAGGACATGTATCTCCAGGCTCTAATCAAACCCTGGTTGTCAGTGGAGCTGCTGGTGCTTGTGGCTCTCTGGCTGGGCCGGTAAGACGCTATAAACTCAGTCTTAAGGGTTGTTGAGATGAGATTATTCTGCCTATGAATCTCAAAATTCATATTATTTGGCCCTACGAAAGCCACTATACTTTTTCCTATACCTCAGAAATAGGCAGACTTTATCATGGGATATATATGCTGCATCTAGTACCCCCTGCCCCTGAAATGGGTTTGACTTATTAGGGGGAAAGCCTGGAGACATAGTTCAAAGATACAAGAGTATACTAAGCTTTGCAGAGGTAAAAGTGCCCATTTTATCTTGAAATCATCTCCGGCTCCAATGAAGCCAATATTCCCAATTTTGGGAAGACTTGGGAGCATGGGTGCAAGTCTTAAACACCGTTTCAAAACTCTCCAAACCAAAGAAAAAGGTCTAAAGATTTTGGTCCCATCCTTTGTATAAGTTCATGACATCACTAGTCACATCTCCTGTGGTCCTTAGGAGCCTTTATTTTATCCTTTTTTTAAGTTTAAAAGTTTTTAAAAGTACTGACTTTAATCCCCAAATTAAAAAAAAAATTACCTACCTCCATTTAGTCTTGCTTCCACCTCACATGCTATGTGGAATAGGAAGACAGCTTCTATTAGAGCCAACAGTTTCTTCTTGTTGCTGATAGATGTGATGATCGCTGCTTTCATTTGAGACTATGACAAAGAAGGGCAATGGGTTAAAAGATCCTTTTTACCATTCCATGATTATTGTCCAGTTTGGTCGTCTCTCTCTCTCTGCTGGCTCCTTGAGAGAAAAGATGCATACAATGATTATTTTGTAACTGACAGAAAATATAAATTCATCTTTTTTAAAAAAAAAATCCTTGTGCTGCAATAGCAATAGCAGTTAGACTTATATACCGCTTCATAGTGCTTTACAGCCCTCTCTAAGCGGTTTACAGAGTCAGCATATTGCCCCCAACAATCTGGGTCCTCATTTTACCCACCTCAGAAGGATGGAAGGCTGAGTCAACCTTGAGCCGGTGAGACTTGAACCGCCGAACTGCAGCTAGCAGTCAGCTGAAGTAGCCTGCAGTGCTGCACTCTAACCACTGCGCCACCTCGGCTCACTGCAAGACCAGTGATTACAAAAAGCTGACTTTTTGTAATGGTTTTCTGCTTTCAAAGATAGGTGTCCTGGAAGGCTGTTCTAAAGTAGTTGGCATTTGTGGCACAGATGAAAAATGCAAAGTTTTGGTCTCTGAAATGGGTTTTGATGCTGCAATCAACTATAAGAAAGAGAATGTGGCAGAGCAGCTGCACAAATTTTGCCCGGATGGAGTTGATATCTACTTTGACAATGTTGGTGGAGACATCAGTGATACAGTAATAAGACAAGTGAGTGTGCCGCATCTACTTTTGACTCTGTTCAAGCATTTATGTGGGTGCAGGGAGGGGGCAAGGTGCGGAGAAAAAAAATACCACGTTCAGTCCCACTCCTGCTCCCTACATTAAGCTTGTTTTGGCTTTAATGTGATCCACAGGATCTAGGTCCCAAATATTGCAGGGACTCAGATAGCTGGAAACTGGAGAAAGGGCAGGAACATATGCTTTTATTTTCTTTCATTTTGAGCTCCCCATGAGTCCTTGTGCTGAGCCAGGCAGGATGCAGTAGTGTGAGAAGTGATGGATGCATAAAACAAAATTAGGTTGGCAAAGCATTCAGATAATCAAATCACCAACTTTTCTACACCAGGATATAACTTCTCACTAAATCTATCTGAACCACACTTGCGTAAGATAGAATTAATTTTCAATTCAGGAAAGCTGAAATGGTTTTGGACTCTTAAGACACTTTCTAATATAATTGTTTACCTAAAATTTGGCAGATAAATATGAGCAGTTAATCTGAGATAACACCATTTCTTTTTCCAAATTGTAAAGTAGTACGGGATCTAATATTTGTTGGAATATATGTTCCTAAAAAATGAGCAGTGTCTTTTATATTGTTCTATCACTTTTCTGGAGTTCTGTTAGTCAAGATACTTGACACAAGATGCTTATTACCTATGTATTTTTAATTTTATGGTTCTTGTCTGCTCTGACAACCAATGAATGCATGTCAACCAATGAATGCAAAGATCTTTTTCATCAAATTGCAGTACGTTTCTTCTCGGCATTTTGTTTGACTTTTGTTTGGCTGAAACCTTTTTTCTTTTTTCTTTCTTTATTTAATTCACTTCTGTTCTCATCCAAATTAAGTTGTGCAAGTGGCCTTATCTTCATCACATCATATTTGGTATCTGAGGCATGCTTAAAAGTCTGGTCAAAGTGATAATGTGACACACATGAACTATGTTTGCATGACACGTTACACACAGACTAATAAGTAGGATGAAGCCAATCTAGTGATACCAGAACAATTGGATTCATTTAATAAACTGTATTTAAGTTAATCATGGTAAATATGCTGTTGCACATATACTGCATTTTTGGTTTCACTGTAGTCACATCCATAACATCCATAACAAACCATGATAACATAAAAGTGACACATCTGATTATATCATTACATAGTGTAGATGCTGCAATTACACATTTGCATTATGACATCCAATGCAAGAATAACCATCATGATGTAAGGGTCATCACTTGTCCCTTTTCCCCATATCATGGATGTCCATGCAGTATACAATAACTGAGATGAATAGCATTTTGACTCTTTTTTTCTTTACTCTTATTTTTCCTGTAGACGAATAAATGAAACATATTGCTGGTTGCTGCAACAGAGTGTAGGCCAGACAAATGGGATGTTCTTCTGCTCTGTTTCAGTACATGTAATAAAAACACACTGTTCTTTTAACGGCTCTCTTAGTCAACCCCTTGCTGTTTAATGTTCTATTGCAATTCTATTGCAGTTTTCAGACTGTGCTTCCAGGAGACCCAAAGTGCTTTGGCCAGCAGCACTTTGCTAAGATGAACTGTAGGAAAAGGCCAGTGTAAATCAAAACCTGTCCCTTCTTTTGGGAAAGTCTGGCTGTCGATTCTCAGAACAGTACTCATCAGCCTTATGCTCCAACTTGCAGAGAGGAGTAGAAGATCACTCAGGAAGATTTAGCAATGTACTTGTCGCATTATGACTTTAGTTCTTACATATACTTTGACTGAAAATTGGCAGAAGGCTAATTTACTCCATCCATCATATCCTTTTTTGCCTCCTTGCTCCAAGGCTTTTGATAATCCCATGCATTTTTCTCTATTTTCTTACAGCAGCTGTGGTTCCAGCGTACTTTCTACTAGTTCCTATCTGCAGAATGTAGTGTAACTTGTCACTGTCACTGGAAATGAAGTGTGGGCAGTAAGGGCTTTGTTACTAGTGCAAACAAGAAATAGTTAGACATATTCCTTTCTACCTAAAGCAGCGGTCCTAAACCTTTTAGGCTCTGTGGACCAGCGGTGGAAGCAGCAGGGAGAAAGGGGATAGTTTTGCCTGTGCACGCAACTGCTTGTGCAAATGCAGCTTCGTATGTTCCTCACCGCTTGGGTTCCCAACAGGCTGCGGCCCAGTATTGGATCGTGGACCGAGGGGGGTGGTGGTCGGGGACCCCTGACCTAAAGGATACATCTTCTAAGAGATACATAAACAGGACTAATATATTTGAATGATACCTAGGTGGCGCAAACACTTAAGAGATTTGTTTCTTTGCTGCTATCTAGTGGTCATTCACATTTTTTGAAGGTCAGATATGACAATTCCATGCTTGGATATTTTTTTGACATTTTATATTTGTCCAGCTGAATTAAATCCTTACAATTTTTTAAAAGATAACTTTAAAATACAGTAATGAATATATTGAGTTGGCTAATATGCAGTTTGAATTGTTATATAAAAGAATAAGTGAAAAAAGAATGTAATCTCACAGCTTTGTTTTCTATAGGTGAGTCCTGGAACACTTTCCAGGATCATCTGTAACATGCAGAGAAGCTGGATTTTGGTGTATAAGGTCTTAAGAATCATAAATATGAAAGAATTCTATTGTTGTGAACCATTCCATCTCAGTTAGTTATAGACTGAATGTCTAATTTCCCCATCCATAATATTTGTATAAAATACTCCAAGAAATACAAACTGCAATATTGTATTGTCTTTTTGTTTCCAACAGATGAATTCAAATAGCCATATTATTTTATGTGGTCAGATCTCCCAATATAACAAGGACGTGCAGTACCCACCTCCTTTACCTCCAGAGGTAGAAGAAATAAGGAAATCACGGAACATTACTAGGTATTCCTCATTGGCTTATTCCTCCAAATGAAACACTGAATAAAATCTGTCGAAATATGTGAATGCTTTTTTTTAATTTCCAAAAATTGCCTTTCTAGATTGATGCATCATCTATGAAACAAGGTCACTCAAATAATTACTGGAGTTGAATTTGCCGCTTTACAGATAACTCTGTCAGTGGACTATCAGTGAGAAAGCTCTTTGATAGAAAAAGAAAATGGGAAGACTGATTTCCATATATGCCGAGGGAAATTGGAATTGGAACTACAATAACAAATATACAGCTAATATAAAACTTCATCAGTGGATAAATGAGACATGCTTCCAGTAGCTCTCAGTCTCTTAAATCATGCCTTTGAGTCTTACTGACTGGAGAATGAGAAACAATTTTGTGCTTTATTTGCACATTCCAAAGCTTCATGTGTTACCTGAAAAGATGAGGGCATTTAACAGATATTTGATCAGAAATTTAAAATGATGAAGCAGTATGCTGGTCCACCCTTTCCCAGTCTGGTGTTTTTTATATGAATTGTATTAGAATACTCCATTGTTCCCAGTGAGATTAGAACAGGGATTATTCAATTATTCTATTGCATCGGACAGTTAATTATCTTCTGTTTGGAAATGTGGTCTTTTGGAGTAGGCAAAGGATGGGCACTAAATTCACGTTGTGTCAACTTTGGAATGGCACAGATGTAAAGGTTCTAGTGTCCCAATAGGCTAAAATATAATTTCAGATGAACCATTTACACTGTTAAAATATTAGACCAATTGGATCATTTCCTTTAAATTATGCTTGCTGGACTGTGTTGCCATTTCTATCTGCTGCAAGTAAGACAGAACATACTGCTTGTTTCCATCCATGACAAATTTGGTGACTTTTGTAACTTCTCTTTCCCATAATGATTCTTAAAATTGGGAGTTGTTTGATCTGCTGAAGAAACAATCTCCCTCAAGTTTATTTTGGACTATATCCTATTGAATTATTATGTATGTAACTGTAAATATTTTCTGTAAATGATGGTTACAATTAGATTGGAAATTTAATTATTGCCCTAAATGTTTTCTATGAGAATGGTAGTTGTTCCCCTTTGCACATAAAATGGAATCAGAAAGGCATTTCAGAATGTTTTTAACATTTAACATTTGACTGCTGTGAGATGTCAATTTCATTCTTCACAGGGAAAGATTTCTGGTTTTGAACTACATGGAGAAATACTCAGCTAGTACTCTGCAGCTTTGTCAGTGGATCAAAGAAGGAAAATTGAAGGTATTATAAAACTCAATAGGTAAATTGCTCATGGCTGCAAGCAATCATTTTCTTTCATTGACATTTTCTTTTCTTATTTGTTGGTGTTGTTGAAGCTGAATGAACAAACTCATTTCACCTTATCTACAATGAATAGAGACGCTTTTTAGAAATCATCTGATTAGGCATAATTATCCGAAGAACTGAGATTACAAAAGTTTTGTTTTGATAATTTTCAACTGTCTTTAATGAAAAAAAAATACTAGATTGCATCAAAAGGGGAAAAATAACCTTTCATGTTACTTTAAAAAAAAAAAACAGGTCAAGGAGACAGTCGTGGAAGGCTTAGAAAACATTGGAGGTAAGAGATGGTTTCTTTCTTCTGACTGTATGTTCTTGATTAAAATATATGGATACAGGAAGGTCCCCTGGTTTATTTCTGGTTTCAACAGCAAAATTGTCTGACCCGAATCTGAATGCCATTGCCATTCACAGTTAAGTAATGCTAAATTTACTTCTTAATTAATGTGTTTACATTTAAACTGAATGTGTTTAAATGTTAAATCTGCTGAATCTAAATTCTACAAACCTAATAGCTCTTAAAATTTTGTCTTACTATCTTGGAGCATTTTAGAAAATTTAAAGAAGCAACTTCTTTAAATTGTATGCTTCTTACACTATGAGTTTACAAGTAATTATCTGGCTTAGTTTTATTTTTCACAGCAAATTCAACCTACCCAGAAATCAATAATCAACTCTTTATCACAGAATTTCTAGGGAGGTTATTATGTTTTATTATATGGGAGTAGTCTGTATATAAGTGAACTGGAAAATTATATCCATAATTTCTGCTACAATCATTTGTTTTGGCATAAATTGTGATGAAAACAGTATTTTTAACAGCCATGCTGATTGGGGAATGGAAGCTGAAATCCAATGTGGAACGCACCAGGTTGGGGAAGGCTGAGCAATCTAATTCTTACAACTATAGGTAGAATTGAGGATCAAACTAAAAATTAATTAATGTAAGGGATTTCATTTCCTGACCCTTATATCAAACATTTGGCCTTTGTTTTGAAAAGAGAAAGGACCTGTATTACAACAACATGGAATTCAAATTGCATTCTATTAAGACACCCATTACTATTTTCCATTATCAACTTCGTTAAAAGACAATTCCCCCTTTCTTAAGGGATTTTTGTTAGACAGCAGACAAAGGTTTTCAGTTCATCCTTTACCAATTTGTGAATTTCTCTTTTGTGAGACTTATACTTTTAAAATATTGATACCCTTTCCCCTTAATCAAGGTAATTTACATACAAAAGAATATATAATAGAAGTAAGCCAATAGACAAACTTCAGGTAGTCCTCGACTTACAATAGTTCATTTAGTGACTGTTCGAAGTTACAACAGGATTGAAAAGTGACATGACTGTTTTTCACACTTATGATCATGCAGCATCCCTGTGGTCATGTGATCAAATCTGGGTGCTTGGCCACTGGTTCATATTTATGACGGTTGCAGTTTCCTGGAGTCACATGATCACCTTCTGTGACCTTCTGACAAGCAAAGTCAATGGGGAAGCCAGATTCACAACAACCATATTATTAACTTAACAATTTCAGTGATTCAACTGTGGCAAGAAAAGTCGTAACTTTTCACTTAACAACAGAAATGTTGAGCTCAATTCGAAGATTGCCCGTAATGATTCAATACATTTTATCAAGTCTGCATTCAAAGATCACGTAAAATATATTATTATGGACATCCAGAAAGGAGGATGAAATCTTGGCCTCCATACATCACTTGAGAGCCTCAGGGCAATTGCAACAGCTGCTGGTTTTACCTCATGTCATGAGATAAAAACAAGAGTTGGAGCTGATCAGAGGATCTTAAATACCATGAGAGGTCAGAGGTGAGATATAAGAACACTGAATGCAAGGCCACAGCTCTGGAGGCCTTTAAAGATAAAGAGTTATCTTTAATTTGGCCTGAAGGAACTGAGAGAACTGTTGCAGTTATCACAGTTCTGGGGCTGTTTGAAAAGCCTGAAAGAAAAGGGGAGAAGAAACTAGAGGAACTATGTATATGTGAGAGAGAAAAGAGGCCAAGAAACAGAGAAAATATATAGGAAGATATATAGGAAGATATCTCCAAAGAAAAAAGAATGCTAATTGAAGAATGAAAAATTTTATTGGTAAAAAATACACATTTGTAGTTCTTCCAAAGGCAAAGCCCTATGTGGGGAGGAGGGGATTTAGTCTACTATTGAGTAATACCTGAGGAATGTCAAGAAGAGGAAAACCAAAAATGTTCATGGGAGGAGGGAGTATAAAGAGTGCTTACAAAAATTTGAGTTACAAATTTTCACCCATACGAACAAATCTTCTGCAACTCCAAGCCAGAAGGTCCTGGAAAGCAGGAGGTGGGGAAGGGCTAGTTTACTACATGCTACATGTATGCGCTTGGCAGCACCGTCACACATTGGGAGGCTAAACTTACCCATTTTGGACGCTACCCTGTCCTGTCTGTTCACTGATCTCGTGGTTTACTTTGGAGTGTTCTTCAATTTATGTAATGGGTAAAATAAAAATTCTATATTTTTTATACTTGGACTTACAAATAGCTTCTTGGAATGCAATCTGTTCATAAGTACAGGACTGCCTGTGTTCCAAATCCACATAGAGGCTAGAAGCTATTAAATAATTCTGAGCAATCAAGTGCTTGCATTATCATGCTGTAACAATTGCACAAGAGTTGGGAATGCAGAATCAGCTGGTACAATTGTCATTGCTTTGCTTCAGCCTGGATCAGTGGGGATCTGCCTGGGGCTAGCCTTTGAGATAAAATTGCTCATGCAGCCACATGAAAGAAAACACAGAGATTTAAAACCTGTACTGGCACCAAGTTTTGATGAAAACATTTATTTAAACTTTTATTTCATCATACTGAAGTACTATTAGGTTGCAAAGGAGAGGAATGCCTATTTGTGTGGTCCTACATATATGCATATTTGTAGATTCAAGCTAATGGTATAGTTCCGATTATAGCAAATCCATGTTATCTGCACAATATGGAACTGATTTCTCATTGTCTACATATAGGATTTATTTAAACTATCCAGTCTAGCCTACACTTTCCAAATAGGTTTCCATCTATTTATTAATCCAAGCCTCCTTAGTTTGTTCAGGCCCAGTGAATATAGGCTAGTGCTGCTACTTGTACATTAGTGTATTAGAAGTATGCAGTATATAGAAATGAACTTCTGTGGTATACCATTACACTACCATACACTATATTAGCTAAATCAAGTGCTTTGTTGCTTTGAAAACAAGTTGCCTCTATCACCATAAACAAACTTGTCAGCCTAATACAGATTGCCTGCCTTTATTATTTTTATAACAACTCAAGGCAGTGATATTCCAACAGCCAACCTGTGAGGTGAGTTGGGTTGAGAATGAGCAACTTGTCCAAAGTCATCCAGCTGGCTTTCCTGGCTAAGGTAAGAATAGATCTCACAGTCTCCTGGCGTCTAGCCTGGTGCCTTAATCACTAGACTAAACTGGCTGTCTTTAAAACCATGGGCTGATTATTGAAGGAAAAGTAACGTTATTTTGTACATTTAAGTCAATTCAGAAAGCGTTTGTATTTAAAATTAAAACACCAATGTAAAGTATTTCAGCTTTTGAATTATTTCAACTTTTTTCCTCTTACAGCTGCTTTCGTGTCTATGATGAGTGGAGGCAACATTGGAAAACAGATAGTGCTTGTTTCCAAATAAAAACCATTTCTGCTCTATTTTGTGTCTACCAAGAAAAGAAATATTTGCATAAGCCTAGAATGAACTTATCCTTTGTATCTGTATCCCATTTTGGGGATTAGTAAAATCTTTTGAATCTCTAATTTTTTTCTAAGTTCTTTTGGGGGGTTTTCTTCCATCTCTTCGAGAATTTTTTTCCCCAGTCAAAATGTGTTTCCTAACCTTTAGTAACAAATGATAAAATATTACTGTACCACTGCTACAGAAATATAAACTATGTGCATATAATATAATACCAACATTAGTTTTAGCTGTTTGAACAAATGTTTGCAAGCAAATTATGTCTTATTTGACCAATTTCTAATTTGGTTTTCTTCTGCCTTTGTTAATATCTAGGAAACAATTTCCTAATAACACTATAGTAGTATTTCTCAGTTTGAAGATAAATGTAAGCCATAGTTGAAGCAGCTAGGATTTGGTAACCAACTTCAAAATTTTAAAGTTTTCAAAAAATAAACCATGGCTTACTCCCTTGAAGTAAGCAAACCAATTAAGAAATACCATATACTGACTTGTGTCCTGGTATGTATAAGCCAGGCTCTAATCATTACTGAAAGTGAAACAATAATGAGAATCTTTTCTTGAACACAATACAACTATTAAAATGTATTTGTTAATGTAATTTTCTGGCTTGGCCTCTCTTCTGTGATACTGTTCTTTCTGATGCATTAATATTGAATGAATGCTTTTAGCTGCTCCTATTTTCCCTAACATTTCACTGTTACATACATTTATTTAAATTAGAACACTAAACAAAAGGAGACATTTCCTAATTATACGACTAAATCATGGGATAAAAAATCCTTTCCTTATACTTTGTGTCCAAATGTTCCAGCTTCCAAAATCCAATGTAGCGCAATGACCATGAGAATTATTACAAAGGATGAAGCCCCTTTTCTGAATTTCCTCGTGATAAGGAAAAAAATGTGGTAGGAAAGCTTTTAATAATTTGTGAAACAAACGTTTGCAGCAAAACCTGTTCCATGCAGTGCATATCCTTTCTGTGGGTTCTTCACTGTCAGGTAAACAAGAAAGCAGCAAACAAGGCATCTACAGAAACAGCACTGTATCACTAATACAGGTGGTCCTCGACTTATGACAATTGAGCCCAAAAATTATGTTGCTGAGGGAGACAGACAAATGAGTTTTGTCCCATCTTTCGATCTTTCTTGCCACAGTTGTTAACTGAATCACTGCATGAGTAGACATGAGAATGGTTGTATGTATCAATCAACACGTTAACATTTTCAGAGAAGACGGAAAAATGTTAGCAAATACAAGATTGGAATAAATAGTACACAAAAGCATTTTATTACAACAGAGACAAATTATGGAATTTGAAAAAATATTAAAGAAAAAGAAAGAAAAGTGCAATGTATATTCAGACTCAGCCCTTACATGTTATTAAATTAACAATGGGGCACAAACCAGAGGCAATATTTGTATATTTATTGCATGTGCATGAGAAGAAAAAAAATGGCTGAGGCACACTCCTTTACAATACACGTACATAGTTCCAGCCATATCACGTGCAAGATTATATAGAGTCTTATAACTACATCTCTTGGATTATTTTCAGTAAACATATAAACATGCTGTGACTTGACCCATCAGCCATACCCATCCTAATCATAAACTCTGAATCCTGGAAGCTGAAAAACATCAGGTCAGTCACTGATTATGGCATAAGATAAATTGTATTGGACATTTAGAGACAGACTTCTGCAAGGTTTAGCCATTGTCAGTAGGTGCTCATTTCACATGTGTAGTTCTATCATTGACTCATTTTCATATAAGTATAGCATACACTTAACTGTATTTTTCGCATTCATTTTTTTAACAAGATGCAGCACATTCTATTTTTTTACTGATTATCTCAATTCCTGCATGACAAAAGTGAAGAACACTGTTTATTTCAATCTCATTGTGACCTCATTCAGCATAATAGTCATGAACCAAGAAAATCAGCAATATTCCACAGCAACCGATTGCTAATAGGCTACATTGATCTGTTAAGTAATACATATACAACATTAATGCTGGCAATAATCCAGAAAGCTTTGCAAGAAATTATGTGCATTTTAGTGGATTCCTGCCTACCTGAAATTACTAGAGGAAAACAGCAGGAATTTGACATAAAACTATCTTCCATATGCAAGCGTGCAGAGGGCATTTTCATCTGAATTCATTTTCATCTGAATTCATATATTAAACCATAGCTTTTACATGTATGGTTTGCTTAAGCATTAATTATTTGAAAAAAACAACAACTATTTGTTAAGTTCACACAATATGCTAAATCAAAATAAAACAGTTTGATTTTAATTCAGTTTATAAGCCACATGGCCAAGTTTGTACAGCATACTCTGACTCTGAAGACAGATGGGAAGCAGAGAGGAGCTTCCTGAAGCAAAGGCAATGCCTTTCATTAACTCTGATTATGGGTCTTAATGGGCACGTCCATTGCAATCATTTGGGCATCATATTAACAACTCAGAAATTACGGACTCTTTTATAAATAATATCCAAAGCAATTATATCATTTTTTCTTGTCATGAAATCTGTTACAGTACAATATATATAAACAAAGACTATGGAATAGTTTGAAAAACATTTTTAAAAAATGAAGGCTGGAGTTGGGGAAAGGACTGAGTTTGAAAAGGAAAGTGGGCAAAGGTGATTGACATGACTTAACAGGCCTTCAGTTAGGGCTGAGTAAGTTACTATTCAGCAAAGAGCAAATATCCCATGTTTAGGTAAATCATCTGATAAAGAAACACAAAAGAAGAAACAATTACAAAACATTACAATAGTCCACAAATTCTGTCTAGCATTAAAACAGTATGATGTCAAAATCAGTATTAATATAAATATAAGAAAGCGGTTCCTGAGGCAAATAGTGTCACTTTTTTCTAAAAGTTTTATTACAGAGCAGCACAGGAGTTTCATGGTAATCCTGAACCTTCATAATCAATTGTCTATGCAATCAGAACATAAGACATACAAACTGGAAGTAGTTCACAGCTTTATCACTTAACAGTTTAAGTGAATGTATACTTCAGGCTCCTGAAAAAAGGAAGCATCATTGGTAGTTCTTCATATCTACAATAAAGGTTCTCAGCAAAATAGATTCCATTGCCCAAATTCTGTAGACCAGGAAGAGGGTTAGTGCAACAACCCAAGTTTTCATTGGAGAGAGAAAAAAAGAAAGAGTTCCATATGTCTTCAGTAAGAAGTAACAGGAAAAGACTTGCCAGAAAAATAGAAGTGACATGATTAAATGGATGGGCACAGTCCAATATGGTTTGATAAGATACAGATGAGAACGAAAACACTGGCCTTGGCAACGCAGCATTAGGCACCAACATGTGTACGCCATCAGTGGTAGGTTGAAAAATAACACCTATCAAACAAAAACATTCTCAGAGCACATGCAGAAATATAAATACATAAAGTTACTGCAAACACTTGGCACATGAAGCCATAAATAAAATGCACATATAGTAGATCTGTAATGGTATATAGGAATGACAGGCTGTAACTTTACAATAAAGTAGCATTAGCTCATCTGGCCATGTTCCCTGTCTGGGTCTTCCTTGCATGATTGACAAGATCTCAGCCTCTTATAGCAAGGTTTCATCTAGCTATAGTAACTAAGCTGTAACTAAGCTGGTAACTAAGAAAACTAGCAAATTTGACAACAAATAGCCACTTTCTTCCTGGAACACTTTTAAAACATTGCCCTACCTAAATTTTATCTTTCAGTTTTGTACACTATGAACTTCAGAATCTTACAATAAGCTGAAAAGCATCAATTTTTAAAAAAATTATACCCTCACATATTAAGAAACAATATATGTTACACACTTCAGTGGGAGAACACTTGTGGATTTAGCACACTCTTAAAACCATTGATCACATATTAAAAAAAGAATTGATGAATTTATTGTCAAATAGTGGGGAATTAAAAATACTTGTGAAAGAGAAGCTCATTCATATTTCTCAGCAGGAAGTTCTGTTGATCACTACAAACATGTAGAGGGTGCTGTGGGCCCATGGCAGGAAACTAGCCTACATCAGTGTTTTTCAAACTTGGCTACTTTAAGATGTGTGGCTGTGGACTTCAATTCTGGGAGTTGGTCCTCATATCTTAAAGTTGCCGAGTTTGGGGGAAAAATGACCTACCAATAAAGGAGAATATTTGTAACTGAGAATTGAAATGAGGGGTCATTGGTGCTTTCTGAGCTTGGTTGTTTTCTTGCAGACGTTTCATTATCCAAACTAGGTAACATCTTGTTATGAAGTTTCCTTGTTTGGGTAATGAAACATCTGCAAGAAAACAACCAAGCTCAGAGAGCACCAAGGATCCCTCAAAATGACCTACAATTAACTTTTAAACAAAGCAATGAGGTTATGGCTGTCCCCAAGTCAAATAAAAACTGCAATTACAAAAGGTTTCTCCACTGGGAAAATACAGACAGTTGGCTTAATATACAGAAATACAATTTCAAAATAGAACTTTAGCAATATCAACAGATCTTCATATGAGATAAAATGGAAAAAGCAGATCAAGCCTCAAGCAAATCTATTTATTCAGGTAGATGTCCATAAAATGCTCTCTGTGGAACTGCTCTGACAAATGTTCAAAATTTCATCTTGTGTAAAGTTGCAACAATCAGGCCCATTTCACATTTATTTATTGCCTTACCTGAACTTCAGTGACTGATCTGTGGATAGGTCTTGAAGTGCAGGAGATTATAAAATCCTATAAGGACTGGGGCCCAATTATTTGAAAGTGTGTCTCTTTTTTCAAGATTACAAGAAGCACAGCCTGGAGGTGTGGGGCCCCAAACTGTTGCCTTTCATTTCCCATTTACCCTGCCCCCTTGACAAAGCTGTCTTCCCCCTCCTCTGTAGTATGCTTGGTTATTTACACTTGCCCTGCCTTTTACTAAAATGGGACTGTCATTTTCATCTACAAGTGGGTTAGCAGGGACACAGGAAAGAATCTCTTGACAGAAGTAGCAAGACTTACTACAGTGGACTTCCTTGGTAGGCTTATTGGCTCCCTCTTTTAGCTATTGGTGAATTGCCAAAATGTTTTTAGCTTTCCCGCTACAAATATTTGCAATATAGGTCTCAGTTCTTTTGTTTGTCATTATGGTTTTTGTGTGATTTTTTTTTTTTTGGTAAATAAATAAATTGTTATAATAAATAAGTGCCATGGAAATCTTACTGTCAAAAGGCAGAAAAGGGAGGGAGACATAAGCTCTAAACAAATACATACCTACTCCAACATTATGCTACGGAATTAACAATTACATGGAAAGTTAAATTTGTTCTGAAGAAATTGTATACATCTGAATAGTCTACTAAATGTACTACTTGAAGCTTGTTATAGTCATATTAACAAGCAATGCTGTCTCTTAAGTTTTTTTTTAATCTTGTAACATATTTAACTATTGGGGAAAAAAGATCAGAAGATTGTTATCAAAAACTATGCTGAGAGTCTTACCTGTAAAATTCCAACAAGGAAGGTTGAGCTGCCTTCAAAGAACTGGCCATTAACAATTAACCCAAAGGAAAAGCAGACGCCCACATCGCCCTCTACAAGCTCACCAATGAACCAGGGTCCTGATAGAGAGAAAAATGGTATTATATTAAGCATATCCACAGCGTTAAATAAATATTTTTCCAGTTTGAAATCCTTGCTAATAATCACTAGGACAAAAAGATCCATGCAGGTAACCAACTCCTGTAAATAATGCCATTTGATCAGTATAACCTATTCAGTTAATTAATTCACATATCAAACTATGCCTTGGGCACAATATTATACACTATGTTTTTTAAACCCCAATGGGAATGGTTTGTTCAACAAGTTAAACCAGAACCAAACCAACCACATTATTGTGATTATTGTGATGTGTGAATTTAGTGAATAAGATTTTTAAAATTAGACATAAAGGATTCTAATTTTTTTATATATATGTTATTATTTCTTTGCGTTTCATAAGAGAAATCACAAACTTTACAATATACAATATACAAATACTTTAAAATATAACTTTTACTCTCAAAATATGCATTTTTAAAGAAATGCTGTGTTTCAATAAGTAGATACAATTAAGAAATGTGGATTTGGCCATCACTTCTGTCATGGACTCAGTGGCCAAATCAATAAAAAACAGAGATACATTAGAAGCTGCATCATAAGCAGCAAACAGTAATATTGGAAAATATAAAGAGTGAAGATTTGAGCAAAATTATCAGAAACATCTCTGTTTTGAGCAAGGATGCTGCTTTTTTATCAATGCAAAGTCTGACAAGAGACAGTCCTCAATTTATGACCACAATTGGGACCAAAGCTAAGCAATATGATTATTAAGTGAGTTGTATGCAATTTTACGAATTTGTTGTCATGGTTATTAAGCAGATCACTGTGGTCATTAAGCAAATCAAGTGACTGCAGAGAAGGTGCAATGGTTGTAAGTGTGAGGACTAGTTATCACTTTTTAGCATTGTCGTGTCTTCAAATGGTCATTAAATTAATAGTCATAAGTACAAGACTACCTGTGTATGCTTCTCAATAATCCTATACACAGGAATCCTTGGCAAGCTACTGCATACAAAGCTCACCATTTTTTCTTCTTCTTGGTATGTAGTGCCTAAGAAATCATCTCATATGTATCAGTTAAGCATAAGAGCAAGTCTAGTTATATCTTGAATGGAGGGCTTTCAGAAAATTACAGGACTATAAGCTAGACTGAGAAGCTGAAAAACTATCCTGGAAAAGGGCAAGAGTTAACTGTTCCTATACTGCAGTCAAGAAAACAAACTATTATACATACTCTACAGGTAATCCTCGACTTACAACTGTTCTTTTTGTGACAGTTCGAAGTTACAACGGCACTGGAAAAAGTGACTTATAACCGTTTTTCACACTTATGACCACTGCTGCATTCACATGATCAAAATTCACGTGATCAAAATTCAGACGCTTGGCAACTGACTCATATTTATGACTGTTGCAGCGTCCCAGGGTGATCAACGTTTGCGACCTTCTGACAAGCAAAGTCAATGGGGAAGCCAGATTCACTTCACAACCATGTTACTAACTTAACAGCTGCAGTGATTCACTTAAGAACTGTGGCAAGAAAGTTGTAAAATGGGGCAAAACTCATTGAACAACTGCCTCGTTTAGCAACAGAAATGTTGGGCTCAATTCTGGTCGTAAGTCGAGGACTACTGTACATTATGTATCCATGAAATTATCAGGAGCTGAGTTCTACTAGAAGGAGATTTTCCTGTTTTTAAAAAATCTATGAAGTGTTTGGGTTTTTAAAAATCTAAATTATGCCAATACATGGTTCAAATGGTTACATTTGTAAGAATTTGTTATTTTTTCATTTAGAACCCTATTAAAATGTATTGCAATAAAGTCTTTAGAAATTAATAAACTGCTTTTCACATTCTTTGCACTTACCTAGAACAGTATATAAATTCAGCACCAGAAATGAGTAGAAGAATAAATCTATTTTGCTCAGGACATGAAGAGAAAAAGAGGTTTGTACTGCCACACCCGGAGGTTCTGAAACAGTAACATAATCTCAGTTCAAAATTATTGCTTGCTACTGCTGAAAATATACCAGGTCACAATTTTAGAAAGTGACACATCAACAACAGCTAGTGAAAAGTTAGATTAGAACCAGTGTTCCACTTGTTCTAGAAGGTACAGTATTGGACTAGAATTAGAGACAATCTGGTTTAAGTCTATTCTTAGCCACAAAAATTATTCAAGTGATTTTGGAGCAATCACTCTCAATTCAGTTAACCTCACAGATTATTGTGAGGAAAAATTAGAGGAGTGCAACATACATTGCTTTGAATTCCTGAAGGAAAGGTACATAGAAATCTAACAAATTGTAATAATAAAATACAATGTCCTAAATATGTTTGTCCAAATCAATTCAAGATGTACAATACAACCGCCCCCTCTTAGGTTTTTAAATATTTAGATGTAAATACCATAAACATATCACAAATAAAAATAAAAGAAATCCTAATATTTATCCTAATATTTAAAAATGAACTATTCTGATACTAGAATCTAATAGCTACTTTATGTGATTAAAAACTAGCCCAACTCAAATGGTGTCATCAGTTTTCTAAGAATATTCTTACTAGAAAACATCAGCCTATACGAGAGAATACTGTAGCTATCACAAATGACCTGCTTATGTTTGTCCCATCGTCATGTTGCCCAAATTTTGCAGGAGCAAAATTCTGGAAGTACAAAGGAGGCTAGCTGGGTACAGCTTATAATCAATACCTATCTTCAATATTTGGAGTAATATAGGAACTGACATAGGCATGGGACAATTTAAAAAAAAATAGTTTCATTTCAACTGTGTACACCAATGTTACTGCCACCATTACTGATATTATAATCGGCTCTAGGCAAATTAAAAGATCCTCAATGACAACTAAGACCACGTGAGAGTTTCAAATAGAAATTCACTTGGAATGTTGTTTAAAGCACTCCATTCATATATAAAAAACACAGTATGGCAAGTATGCTGAGCATGGCTTCTGGAATTCTTTATCAGCAGTGGCCAAATACAGAAGGGACTATGTTTTCTTCTATGTAGCAAAATAACATGTTGTGTCTCTTTGTGTTTCTGCTCTCTGCCAGGACTTCTTCTGTGTTTGTGTGCATGTTGCCCTGTGAAACATAGGGCAGGCTGCATACTCTCCACTCTGGGACAAATAACCAGGGTAGTGCGTCAACTATCTCTCTGAGTAGGAGGCACTGTGAATTTTTCTAATATTTTTCTCTGCAGCCTCCAGTTGAATCTGGCCTGTTACTGAACTAGATCTTTCTTTTACTGGTTTTTCCCATGATAGTAAGGTTAGGTTCATTTTGTTCAGTCTTCAGAGACTTAATCTGGACAATTACTGAGATTACTTATTTCAAAAGATCTAAGCCCGTGATGGCGAACCTATGGCACGTGTGCCACAGGTGGCACGTGGAGCCATATCTGAGGGCACACGAGGCGTTGCCCTATGTCAGCTCCAGCGCACATGTGCGCGCTGGCCTGCTGATTTTCAGCCTTCCGGAGGGTGGGGGGGAGGCCGTTTTCGCCCTCCCCAGGCTTCAGGAAAGCCTCCGGAGCCTGTGGATGGCGAAAAACGGACCCAACGGGCCTACCAGAAGTTTGGAGGCTTCAGTGAGGCCTGCGTGCATGCGCAGGGGGGGCCAGCACGGGGGGGTGGTTGTGCGTGCATGCACGGGGGGAAGGGCATTGCATTATGGGTGTGGGCACGCGCACGCACGCTATTGCGCGCGCGCGCACGCCCTTTTGGCACCCAAGCAAAAAAAGGTTTGCCATCACTGATCTAAGCCCTAGAGCTCACTGTAACAGCATTGCCAAAAGAACTGAGACCCTCTTCCATATTTTTTTTCAACATGCCATTAGGTCTGAAAGAAGAAAAAGGAAATGGATAGGGGACGAAAGGAAAAAGGATCAACATAATTGCTCTTACTTTTAAATTTAGGTTTTGCTCGAAACCGGAAAATAATCAGCAAAGCAACTTGAGATATAATTGTTAATACAAAGAGTGCTCGTACCTGGAAAAAAAAGTCAAAAGCAGTATGATATATTTTGAAAATGAAAAATAAAAAGGTCAGCTACTATTAACCAACTTTCTCTATTATTAATAAATATGTGAACGGAAGCTACTTCTCTCCTGTACCACAAAGAATTTCCTAGAGACAATAAAAAAGTTAGGAAGTAAACAAAAAGACCAGAATACAACCTCTCCTGCTGTCAAAACCCGATATACTGTAAGCAGGAACTGCCACCAGGCAATCAAATAGAAAACAATACCCTAATCAAGAAACTACCAAGAAAACCACCACCAAAAATGGCAGGGCAGACCACTGTATCTAAACCAAGAGCAAACCCCACACTCACTTACACTGATGAAGTTACCTAGTTGGGTAATGAAAACTCTGCAAGCAAACAACCAAACTCAGAGACCACCGATGATCCCATAGAAGGCAGGCTTTTTGATAACCTGTTCCAGAGCAATATAGGGCCTCACAGGTCACAACCAGCACCTTGGGTTGCATACAGAAGCCAATCAGTGCAGCTCCAAAAGTAACAGGATCATCCAAGTATACAGAGATATAACCACCACAGCACAGACCACCACATTTTCTACTAACCGTCGCATCCAAAAGATAATGTTTATCTACTCTATCTATCTATCTATCTATCTATCTATCTATCTATCTATCTATCTATCTATCTGTCATCTGTCTATCTGTCTGTCTGTCTGCCGTCTGTTTGTCTACCGTCTTTCTGTCTGTCTGTCATCTATCTATCTATCTACCTACCTACCTACCTATCTATCATCTGTCTGTCTGTCTGTCTGTCTGTCTGCCGTCTGTCATCTACCTATCTACCTATCTATCTATCTATCTATCTATCTATCTATCTATATATATATCTATCTATATATCTATCTATCTATTTATCTATCTATCTATCTATCTATATATCTCTATATCTATATATCTATTAACTGTCTNCATCCATCCATCCATCCATCCATCCATCCATCTATCCATCCATCCATCCATCCATCCATCCATCCATCCATCCATCCATCCATCCATCCATCCATCATCAAATGTATAGATTTATATGGCTGCCCATCTTAAACAAGGTGACTCTGGATGGTGTACAACAAGTAAGTTTTTATACAATAAGTAATAAACAAGGATTTCCATGCATGCCAGTCTGGTTCCCGGTGTAATTCAAGGTATTGGTGATCACCACTGGGATTCCCCCCCCCCACACCTGTGCCGGCAGAGGACACATGCTGCCAGCTCCATTGGCCCAAGTATTCCAGCTGGCGGGGACCAGGAAAAGGGCTTTCTCTGCTGTTGCATCTGCCCTTTGGAACATCTTGCCTCCCAGAGAGAGGTCAGCCCCAACCCTCCTGACTTTTCGTTAGAGTCTAAGCTCTGTCAGTTAGTTTGGGGCCCCAATAGGGAAGCAGCACAGTGCAGGTAGTTTGATCTATTAACAACACATCCTACCTCCTCTCCCATCCTACACCTGCCCTCATCTTTTAATTGCACTGTAGTAGTTGACTTTTTGTACTAACTTATTTATGCTTTTAATTTATGTAGTTTTTATCTTTTATGATTGTAAGCCTTCCAGAGTTACCTTGAGGTAAGAAGGGAAGCCAGTAACTTTTACAAACAAACAAATTCCATTACACCTGTCTTCTCCCAACACAACTCCCATTACACCTGCCTTCTCCCAACTTCCTTTCACACTTTCTCCCACTGCCGCTCAGGCTTCACTGGACCCATCAGGTTTTGCTGCAATGCTGCTACTTATATGGGGTGAGATCTGTGCTGTGCCTGTTCACAACTCCACCCTAGAGGGTCCCAGGGGTAGGAGAAGGTGAGAGGAAGCTTGTTTTCAGTGCATCACATATATATTTTGCCAATACAAACAAACCTGCCCATCTTTTCCCGACTTCTGGGTGCAGACAGATCAGTTTGTATCAGCAAAAGTTTGCAACTCGAAAGTTCATTAATAATGCCTATATAAGGTAGTCCTCGACTTAAGACCATAATCAGGACTAGAGTTTCTATTGCTAAGCAAGGTGGTTAAGTGAGTTGTGCCCAATTTCATGACCAACTGTTAAGCAAATCACTGTAGTCATTAAGTGAATCATGCAGTCATTAAGCAAATCTGGCTTCCCTCATTGACTTTGCTTGTAGAAAGCTGGCTGGGAAAGTTGGAAATGGCAATCAGGTGACCCCAGAATGCTGCAACCATCATAAGCACGTGCAGGTTGCCAAGTGCCTGAATTTTGATCACGTGGGGATGCTGCAACAATTGTAAGTGTGAGGATCAGTTGTAAGTCACTTTTATCAATGCTGTTGTAACTTTTGACGGTCACTAAAAAAATGGTTGCAAATCGAGGACTACCTTTATATCCATCCATCCGTCTATCCATCCATCTATTGTTCACTCCTATCTGAAAGAATACTTACCCATATATAATGGTCAGTAAGAAGAAGCCAAGATGCCAAAAGATCAAATTTAAGAGAAAGGTTTTCCTGCATAGCAAATGTATGAAGCTGAGTGGCACTTCTACCACTGATATCCTAAAAACAGGACCAAAACAAGGATTAATAAACTTTTCAGTACTATGCTCCATTTTTTATTTTTTTAGGGGGCCCCCGCACATGTATCCCCACCCAAAGGGGAGATTTCTGTTAAATCAATCTGCCATTTTGTACAAATTGGGTTTCCAGTCATCTTCCCATAGATCTGCTATTAATCAAACCATTAGCCCACCAACCCCCTATTCTAGCAGTGCCTTCTCTTATTCCCATAAGCTCATACAGTCCCTGATGGTTCTATGACATACCTGCCAATCTTCACCTCCCTCTCTTCCAATAATCAGCCTACTTTACTTCCTTTGAAAACGACTGGATTTTCTACACTACATTTTTTCTAAAATTCCCTATCCTAGTAACACCACCCCCAAATTTCTAGATGCTTCCATTCGATTCTTGCACTTCTGTTCTATGATACAACATGGCATTATAGGAAAGCAACTAATAACTATTAATAAAGTATCCAGTTTAACAACTAAGGTATATTCTAACGGCAGACTTGCATACTTAAGGTTCTTGTTATTCGTTGCTTAAATATTTTCTAGCAGCCCTTACTGTAGCATTTAATTTTGGTCATATCATTGAATGGTTGCCCCATTCTATGTTTCACTGTTTAACTGTGCTGCCAGTAATTAGAATAGAATAGAATAGAATAGAATAGAATAGAATAGAATAGAATAGAATAGAATAGAATAGAATAGAATAGAATAGAATAGAATAGAATAACAGAGTTGGAAGGGACCTTGGAGGTCTTCTAGTCCAACCCCCTGCTTAGGCAGGATACCCTACACCACTTCAGACAAATGGTTATCCAATCTCTTCTTTAAAACTTCCAGTGTTGGAGCATTTACAACTTCTGGAGGCAAGTTGTTCCACTGATTAATTGTTCTAACTGTCAGGAAATTTTGAGCCAGTCATTGTTTACATTTTCTTTCTCACTCTTTTCTGGAATGGCAGGTTCCCCAACTGTTTGGGGTAGTAGATAGAATCATTTGAAAGCACATTGAAGGTAGTATCATAAAATGCTTGCTAAGGTGGCTTGCCCAGTCAGAAAATATCCATTTACCAGAAGGAGCCATGGTGGCGCAGTGGTTAATGATATTGCAGGCTAACTCTGCCCACTGCCTGGAGTTCGATCCTGACCAGCTGAAGGTTGACTCAGCCTCCATCCTTCTGATGTTGGTAAAATAAGGACCCAGATTGTTGGGGGCAATATGCTGACATTTGTAAACCACTCAGAGTGTGCTGGAAAGCACTATGAAGTGGTATATAAGTCTAAGGGCTATTGCTAGTGAGAGGCTGCTATCATCTTCCTACATGAATCTGCTTCTCCTCTCCTCCTTTTTTGCAATACCCAGAGTTCTGAGAAAGCTCTGCAATATAATGGGGATATTTTTTATTTTGGAAACAGAGTATTATGTTTGAGGTTGGTGCTCTGCAGCATGCTAGCTTCCCATTTAATTGTTCATATTAAAATAATTTTTTTTTAATGAACTTGGCTATGGAGCCTGATGAGTGTTTAGAAGCATCTGTGGATATATTGGTGTCTATAAATACCATGTTGTTGAAACATACCTATCCTTATACTATATCTACTGCTCCTACTTAGAAAGGCTGGAAGACAGTAATATCCCCAAGGTTACCTATTGAATAATCATAGATAAGCAGAAATTCTGCCAAATGCATTTTTTCTGCCAAACATACGATAGAATGATGAATAATAGCAGAAAACTCACCTCGACAGTTACAGCTATCTGATGAAATCCTTGACTGTAGTTTTGGGGGGACCATTTCAGAACATAGAGAGGTCCAGACACCTGAATAGCATCTCCAAGATAAATGTCATCAATCATGATCTTGACAAACTTGATAGGAGAAGGAGAGAAGGCCAAAATTCTAAGTACAAGAATATAGTGGGACTTATTAATGATATCACACATATGCTTAAATTAAAAGCCACTATGTTTATATGTAGTGTAATGCAGGGGTGGGCTTCAAAGATTTCAGCAACGGGTTCTCTGCCCGGTTGCTGGGTGGGCGTGGCCACGGTGGGCATGGCCTAGTAGGCCTCCTGCACCACGGCCGGGTGGGGGGAACGTTTTCACCTTCCCCAGGCTCCGGAGGCTTTCCTCCAGCCTCTGGGAGGGAGAAAACTGCCTCCCCCGGGCTCTGGAGACTCTCCGGAGCTTCCGGGAGGCCTGTTTTTCCCCCTCTCCGAGCCTCCGTGCGGGCCCTGCACTTACCTCACATCCAAAACAGGCCACATGGAGACTTCTGGGAGGGGCGGAGTGGGGTGGGAGGGGTTAGCCAGGGGTGGGATTTGGAGGTTCTCCAAACCGGCCATAAGGTTAGCTACGGGTTCTCCCGAACCCGGGCGAATCTGTAGCGGCCCACCCCTGGTGTAATGCTATAGGAGAAAAACATATTACCCTTACTGAAGTATTTAAAATAATTTACTATCTCATTATAGTCTTGACTGTGGTCAATAAAGGCTAGAATTTGTAGAATGGTTGTTTGGAAAACCGATGTAAAATAAAAATGTAGTTAGAAACAGCAGTGCAGTGAAAGAAGAATGCAGGGGAACATAACTCCAGGATTTTTTCCAGCCATTGCTCACTAGTATAATCTGCACATTCTGACAGATAAATGAGGTGATAAAAATAATTTCAAATTTTATTATTGTTTGAGACAGTGTCATACAGGATGGAAAGAACCCTATTTCTATGGTATTCCTCTCTGAATTAACAATACAAATGGTAGTACTTCTTTGTAAGACTGTTACCTTCCAATTAAATGAATTTTTGCTAAAGCTCACCTTCTTTTACAATTCGAACCTCTGCAGTCAAAAGTGGAATCTAAAAGCACCAATGGAATCTAACTATGTTCTTAACTACAGATTCTGATTCAGGTTATGCAAGTAATTCTCTTCTTTGTGGTGTGTTTTGTGCAAAAGAGAGAGAACAAAGTGACCGCAAGTACTCTGGATTTATTTTTTACTTAAAATGCTGTGTAAACCCAGCCCACTATGCTGTATTCAATAAAACATGGAAAAACAAATCAGGGCACAGCAGGTTGCATAAACCTAGTCACTGCCCATGCTTATATGTGTTAAGCAACCTTGTATTTGACTTTGTGTGATTTCAATCCAGGCTATGAGCCAAAATGCAGCCAAGGCAAAATATGACAGTAATCTGTAATAATGGTTTAATTCTGGCTAGCTTGCTATTAGCATGGTTTTAGTATGTTGTCCGAAATTAGATATTTTGTTGCTAGGCAAAGCAACTACCATTATTTTGCCAGAAGAAAGATGGTTTCCTAGAGCATTGACAAAGCAGAGCTGCTGCAGAAGAAACTTCTCTGTTGTTTCAGTCTTTTTCATCATTCACAGCATGCAAGGAATTAATTGCAGGCATAAAGGATTTAACTATTCCTTCTCCCCCCACCATCCTCCATGATACGTCCTACACTAATTGAGCCACTATGCTTTCTCTATTTTTTACATTTTTTTAAAAGCAATACAGAAGCAATGAGAAAGTTGGCTGAGACTTTGCAGCAAAGGTGATGCAAGCAACTGCAAGATTGATTAATTGGACTGGCTATAGGATGACTGGCAGGTTAGCCCCCACATCATTGCTAATATTTCTATAAAACTTCCATAGGTTTCAAAACACGTAAGTTACCTTATATGTGTAGAATGAAGAATTCTCTGCAGTGGTTCATGAGCATAGCTACTATAAAGGTATGATTTAGGATTGGTGATAAGAACTACAGGCCATTCTTCAAATTTCAGGTCAGCAAAACTGAAGAGATCGTGATCAAAAGCAAGAATCCGATACCTGACATTCAACGATTAAAATAATATTTTAATTAACAAGGAACATCTTAAACAATAGAAGCCCATTATTAAGATATTTATTTACTTATTTTATTAATTTTTATATGCCACCCATCTCCCTGATCAGGTGACTCTGGGAAGCTTACAGATCATGAAAAGATAAATAGAAAAGCAGTTGTTTTTTTAAATTATGCAAAACAACAACAACCCAGGAACCAAGAGACGGATGGTACAGGGATGACATCGACTTATCCCGTTAGCCATCTTCAGTGGTGAGCACCCCCCTCATGGCCCCAAACTAACTAGCAAAGCCATGTTTTAATACCTTTCTGGAAGGCCAAAAGGGTGGGAAAGTTTTCCCTTCTGGTGGTGCAGAAGGGACCACAGCAAAAAAGGCTCTTCTCTTTGACCTGCCCACTGGACTTCCTTAGCAGACGGGGTCCGTAGTAGACCTCTTCTGCTGGCATGAATGGGGTGAGTCAGCCCCTTTGGGGCGAGATGGCACCTCAGATACCCTTGACCCATGTAATATAGGGCTTTAAAAGTAATAACCAACACCTTAAACTGGACCCAGAAGCAAACTGGTAAACAATGCAGTTTGTGAAATAGCAGTGTTATATGTGCCACTCTAGGGGCCTACAGAACTGTGCATGCTGCTGCATTTTCTGCACTCGTTACAGCTTCTGAATGCTCTTCAAGAGTAGCCCCATGTAGACCGCGTTATGGTAATCCAACCAAGAGATGATTAGGGCATGAATGACCATGTGCAGTCCCTCATGATCCAGGTAAGGGCGCAACTGGCACACAACACAAAGTTGCGCAAAGGCCCCTCTAGTCATGATTGCCACCTGCTCTTCAAGCAGGAGTCATGAGTCCAGAAGAACCTCCAGTTTGCATACTGGGTCTGTCGGGGGGTAGTGCAACCCCATCCAGAACTAAAAATGATCCTGCCCAGAAAAGAACTAAAGAACTGGATCCTGAGGTCCCATGCACCCACAACCACTCTGTCTTGCTGAGGTTCAGCTGAAGCTTGTTTTCACCCATCCAGACCCCTACAGCTTCCAGGCACTGAGAAATGACAGAAAATAGAAAAGAAATAAATATTGCCTTTGCATTGGACATTTACTTACTTCCTACTAGTCTTCCAGTCTCCCAACTCCAGTTCTAAAGTCCCATCAGGATGACGAGTATGAAGGACAGGCATCAGGCCTCCCAATGTATGGAAATGCCCACACAAATAAACTAAGGCAAAACTAATCAAAGCAAAATATATTATTAATGCATAGCATATAATCTCTTTACTTGGGACTTTTACCATTGTAAATTCTAAAAAAACCCAGGAGCTTAGCAGGTATAATAATAAGAAGAAGAAGAAGAAAAATAAACTATGTTTAACTATTGAAAGGAGTAGAACTACAGAATTAAAAGATGGGGAATTCAAAGCTACAAATGAATCCAAAATTCATACTCTGCTACCTAAAAAGCTGAAAAGAAAAAGTGGCGTCAACAAAAGCTGTAAAACTGAGAGGAGACCAATACCCTCGGTGTAGACTGAACTATATCGACCTTGACTAGCTTCATCTGGCAGTCAATACTGGGCAGGTTTTGCACATTATTGCTCAGAACGTGGCGATATTGTAAATTATGAAGAAGATGATGTCAAAGGATAGTAGAGGAATGACAAATTGGTCTGTACTGCCTTGTAACCCGTTGAATAAATCTCTGTAAACTGATCAGAAGAGGCTGTGGTTTTGATTTGTCCATTGCATGTCCTGGGAAAGGGGATCTTCTTAATGCCTTTCGTTCACTTAGGAAAGGGCATTGCAACATGAAGAATTATTATTGTTAGAAATATTAGCTTCTAGCCAATTAACAATGTAATTTAAACAATAATTATTTCTTGTTATTCCTTAATACAAAATGAATGAGTTATTTTAAAAAGCAGAAAGTAAACAATTAATATATTTCCAGAATAAATTTTTAAAAAATAGTACCGCATGGCCGCTCGTACCCCTGGAGATACAGAGATGATTGATGAGGTAGGGTAATGACCAAACAAAATTGTATGGTTACTCTCACGGCTTTTTGAGATCAGTGCAGACAACTCCTCCATTTTATTCTGAAATGAAAAAGTGTAAGAGTTTTAATATTAAATTGAAAACAGTCAACACATACATGCAGTTTTTAAACACAATATTAGTACTGGAAGCCATGAGCATCTTTAAAGTCCTAGTTACAAATAAAGTTTAATGTTTGTAAGCCACCCAGAGTTGCCTCTAGATCAGGGGTGTCAAACTCAAGGCCCGCAGGCCGCATCCGGTCCTTTGATCTGGCCCGTGGGGCTGCCCTGGAAACAGCGAAGGACCAGCCCACAGTCCCTCTGCCAGCAAAAACGGAGCTCACCCTCCTGAGCTCCATTTTTGCTGGCAGAGGGTTGCAGGAGGTCGTCGCAGGCGAAAACGGAGCTTGGGAGCCCGTTTTCGCTGGCAGAATGCTCCAGTCACCACAGGCACCCCTGACATGAGTGACATCGAGCTGGCCACACCCCCTGGTCATGCCCCCCCAGCCCTCTCGAGGTCAAACACAATCCTGATGCAGCCCTCAAAGAAATCGAGTTTGACACCCCTGCTCTAGATAAAGTGGGCAGCACACAAATCTAATAAAATAAAGAAGACAGATCTCCAAATGGTTCCCATTTAACAGTTAAAAAAAACAGATTTTATTTTTATATCCCCCAAACATACACAGGAGGTATATGCTGGAGTACAATGACAATTTCTCCATAGGTGTCAAGACGTCCCAGGGAATGCAGGAAAAAAAGAAAAAAGAAAACCTAACATGCTCAAGTGAAATGCCAAAGCTCACAGTAAATAACAGAAAGGATTACATGCACTCTAAAAGGTTTCTTGTGGTTTTCGTTTTTGAATAACATTACAAATAAAAAAATCAGTGTTGCAAATTGAAGCGTGTGTTAATTTCAGTGACTCAATGAAGACAAACAAAATCAAACTACTAGAGCTTTGGAATCTGTCCCAGTGCTCTTGAAGTGACTCTGGATAATATATAAAGAAGAAGATGGAAAAATCAATACAAAATAATGTAGTTCATTAAAATATACTAAAACAATGATGTAGTGATTGGAACTGAGATTGATTTGGGGATTCAATTCATGCTGAACCCAAGGAACAGGGAAGTAAAATTATTTATATAATGCTATGTCAACATATCAAGCATAGAAAATTCTCAAAGAGTTTCTAAGCAAAGCCTACTATTAGTCCTATGCATATGGAAAATAATGCTAAACATTATAGACAGCTAAAAATATTTTCATTATATAATTTAATATAATAAACTATGCTTTAATTCTTAGGCTTTACTTCTGTTTGGAAACATATTTAGTAGAGATCTGAACAAGGATGCCTAGATCTATAAAACACTGTACTGCAAGATAAAATACATTTGGTAGAGACCTATTTAGCTACCTTAATTTATGAATTATGGTTATTTGTAAATAAGTATTATTGTGCTACCATGTCTGTTTTATTTTTACATTTTGAGGTATCTTTAGATCTGTAAGTGGCTCTCAGCCTTTTAATATTTCAAAGTAAATAAAGGAAAGGCATATATACAACTGTGATGTTTCACAGAAGCCTTATATCTATATTTTAGAATACAGATAGAACTGGGGACTGAGTTTGATCTTTCTAATGCAGCCAAAGAATATTCTATACCACACTGATTTTCATCATGGGACAACAGCAGAATATTTTTTTTAAAAAAACAATCTCAACAGATTATCTTAATACACTTTTTCTGATTATCGCTGACAAATTCTCTTAAGGAAATACTTAGTAGAATCTTGAGTTTGACAGAACTTTAGGATAATTAGATGATGGCCTTCCCATAGAACCTAACTGTTCCCGAAGATTGTTCTGTGACCAAAAGTAAGGATTTTTTTCCCTTTGCAGCTAATGAATGCAATGGAGGTCTGTGTGCAAAGAAACAATAATAAGGAATGGGTGTTTTGCTAGAGACCTATATGATTGCAAAACTACTTAAATCTCCACTGATCCTTTGTTCCATAGGAAACTAAATCTCACGAAAAGATTTGGTGACTGCATATAAAACTCACGCCATAGGAAACTAAATCCACTCTCTCTTTGAAAATGCTCACTGTTCAGAGACATGCGTTACATCAACATCATTGATAAATGACTGTATTGCATATCTCAAAGGCTGAAAGGAGGAAGAAATACTGTAGGTGAATACAGGTAATCCTTGACTTACGACCACAATTGAGCCCAAAATTTCTGTTGCTAAGCGAACAGTTAAGTGAGTTTTGCCCCATTTTATGATCTTTCTTGGCACAGTTCTTAAGTGAATCACCGCAGTTGTTCAGTTAGTAACACAGTAGTTAAGTGGATCTGGGTTTCCCATTGATTTTACTTGTCAGAAGGTCGCAAAAGATGATCACATGACCCTGGGGCACTGCAACGTCATAAATATGAACCAGTTGCCAAGCATCTAATTTTGATCACATGACCATGGGGATGCTCAACAGTCATAAGTGTGAAAAATGGTCATAAGTCACTTTTTCACTGTCATTACTTCGAACATCACTAAACAAATGGTTGTAAATTGAGGACTACCGGTACTCAGAACACTTCATCCAGACACTATAGTTAACATATATAAGACACACAACTGGCCTCAATTTTTTTCTGATCTTTTGATTTGATAAAACATTGTTTTTTTCTAACATTACCGTATTTAATATCCCATAGAAATTGAAGGGTCTCTTGGGACCTGGATTAAGACTTGCATCCACACAGATGAAAGAATATTTTCCAAAAGAGGTTTTATGAACATAATGGAAGGAGCCATCTTTCTGCCATGCAGAATATTTCCTGCCAAAGAAAAGGATTTAAGAAAAATTCTAATTGAAAGGAGAAATATGTTACAGTAGAAGCTTGTAAGGATAACAGAAATAACACAGATACAGCTGTGCTCAGTTCACCTCCATTCTGTACTTGGCAATAATAATAATAAGAATAATAATAA